>VZRN01000468.1:402162-414432 GCA_013397935.1 Dasyornis broadbenti
TTTTTTTTTTTGTGGCACATGTTTTTCAGATAGCACTTTCCTATTTATAATTTCTGTGTTACTTCAGCTTCCCTACATGGCACTTCACAACTGCTGTAGCACTGATCTTTTGAAAATAAACTCTTTCAACCTTTAATGCAAAAAATCCCGGTTTATGTGAACAACTGCAATACTTGTGAAGGATACATAAGCATCTTGTTCATGTGCCAGCATCACAACCATGTCTCTCATCTCTGACACAGAAGATCAACACAGGCAGATCTCCTGGGACTCCAGAGGTTTTCTCCTTATCGACCTGAGAAGGAGCAGCACACGTGTTGGCTGCTCAGTGGCCACCGTGGATTCTGCACCCCGTATGGACAGTTCAGAACGCTGACAACAGCCATTGAAAACACACCACCAGTGATGGCAATGTCACCTGCAGAGTGAGCAATTCCTTGGTGCTCAGAAGCGTCATGAAGTGTGTCTAAGCCATGACGTGAATATGAATGTAAACAAAAGCTAAAGTCTTGCGGACACTTTCCTAGTGAGCAGCTGATGTTTTTCTGGGCTGTACATTATTCAAGGTCTCTTATTACAAATTAAAATTTGTAAAAAGACAGTAGCCTGATATCTTCCATCTTATCATCTTATATCTTATCTTCTGAACTATCAATTTACCTCCAGCATCTGAAATCTCCTGTCTGCAACATTTCTCTACAATAACTGCTGGATGTATAACTATATACATGAAACTGCCATGGAACCCTGTAAAAGCTAACATTTATATCCATTCATATTTGCTATGAGCAGTTAGTCTTCAATATATTTTCATGGTTTTTAAATTCAGTGTTTGAAATCTGGAAGTTGGTCATTCTAAATTCCATAATGTGCTTTTTCTTTTTTCAAATGGTTTATTAGCTGTAGAACCAATCGTTCCCCCTCCTTTCCCAAATCTTACTTTGGTTCAACACATCAAATATACCTCAAGCCAAAAATTAACTTTCTGTGAGCATCAACACAGATGAACTTTCACTTAAAAAAACTTTTCCAAGAACAGAATAAAAGAAGTTGAAGAAAAAGTCCTAAATTAAACTCTGCTCAGATTAGGGAAATATTCAGAAATACTTCTCATGCTATTTACTGATCTCTGACGCAAACATAATGGAGAAAAAAACATATACATCAAGATTCCCTTTTCCTAGTTAAGTGAGATAATAAAAGAGAAGAAGGCTCCTAAGCTTGTCAGTGTTGTGTTTCTGGTTGCCTCATTCACTTCCTTAAGATCATGTGAAAATAATTTTCCCCATCCCCCTCCTTGTAAAGTTAGGAATAATACCACCCGCTTAAATATAGCGTGAGGTTTATTGCTCACTCCCAGTGAGAGATGCTAAACATTACACAGAATCACAGAACTCAGGTCAGAAGTTACAAGAGATTGTCTGGTCCCACTGCCTTGCTCAGAGCAGTGCCTTAAAACAGTATGGAAAATAAGAGTCCAAGATTGCCCTTTTTATTCCCATACTTAAAAAAAAGCGCTGCCATTTAAACAGAACTGCATGGCAGTTTTACATCCTTCTAAGCATTTTAAGGGTCTCCTGCTCTCCTGTTATTCTGTTCCCTGATATGCTTTATTATAGCAATGGAACAGGATGCAGTTGCAAAGAATTCAATAGGTGGCACCAGAACACTAAAAAATCCTCTCAAAAAGAAAAGCAAATCCATTTCCTTGTGAAAGCTTATTGAGAGATACTGGGTAAAAGGAAGGAAAATCAAGAAGGATCCCCACACACCAGACTCTGTTACTCTGAGATGAATAGGTATATTGCTACTATTCATTTATTTTCCAAAAAATGTTCCAGTGCTAACAAATACGTCTGAACTAACCTCGAGCTAACAAAGTTAACCTCAAAGACAAAACTGTCTGCTCATGTTTCTATTCCAAAACCTAATTCTGGAAACTTGAAAGCTGAAATCTAAAAATATCTTTAAAACTTAGTACGGATGTCCAATCCCCCAAACACATGCTGTGCAGTGTGAAAGCCTGATGATTGCCCAAGTAAGCAAGTTGGTCTGAGTTTAAACAGGAACTACCCCAAAACTCTTCTCAAATCTTAAACTGCAACCAACCTTAAGACATTTTTAAGAGGATATGTGTAGGAAAGGCTCAGATAACCCAAGTGGAACAATTAGAGCATAGATAAAGTTCCTACTACTGAAGTAAGTTTTTTAAACCTCCCTTTCCCTTCTCTTGATTTGGTCACCAGTTGGCTCCTGCTGACTTACCTAAAATATTTGCAACCCATCAGTAATGTTTGAGCAGATCTCGCCTTAATCACGTGCCCTGGAAAAAGATATAAGCAGCAGCTCATCCCATGGGCAGATGGGAGCTTGACTAATTGCTTTCATTCTCTTTCCTCTCTGGCTTCCAGTTGGTAGACAGAATGCAGCTGTTGCTTGAAAGAAAGGTTTGAGATGGAATGACAGGCTGCCAATCAAATACACCTAATCCAAGCAGGCTGACCAGCCTTTCACCTGAAAGCCCAAAGACATACAGGCCCTGTGAATGAAACATGGGACTACTGCATTATGAAGAAACGTTTCGATGTTCAACAAGAAGAGGAAGAGGAAACACCATGAAAGAAACCAAGCCACCAAAAAAATGCCTATCCCTTCAAACCCCTAGGACAGCAGGCAGTCTGGGTCACATCTGGAGGTACAGGAGCTGCCGTATCACCTCTGCAGTAGTGACTCTGCACTCGCTGCAGTGAACTGTGGTTGCACCTGTATAAGAAGTCCAGAGACAGCTTGTTTGCTGTCTTAGGAAAGTGCTTTCTGCTTGGCAGGACCAAGCGACTCAACAGAAGACAAGTGGGGCCTAGAACATGCTAAAAGTCACTCTGTTTCAAATAAGCCCAGGGTCTGATCTTCTCGAGCAGAAGGAAGTGCCAGCACACATTTCCTGTAACACAAACTCCAGCTGATAAGATGGAGATCCTGTTGAATCAGCATTAAGAGTCTAAAAATGTTATCATGTTTATAGGGGCAAAAATCCATTAGCTGATGACAGGGAACATGCCTTTTAATTCTATTCTGCTGCCTAATTTGCACACTGAGTAAAATGGACCTGGTTTTGCATTTCCTGCCGGACTGGGTAGTAGACTATGATTGCAAGGCAGCAGCTCAGGCTGTCTGCTCTGAGCACAGGATTGCTGCAGGACTGCATTCCTTCATACACACAGCACAGAGAAATGTGGGAAGGAGGATGCCTCTCCTGCTAAGAGTGCATTTGGTGTTTTATCTAGCATGGTGCCATACCAGCTGGTTCTGCACATCCAGCTGTACTCCTCGTGTCTTTGCCAGAGCTGGGAGGGGGCAGAGGAAGTAATCCTTCCTCTCAGCCTCGTGTCTGTAAAACAGTTGGCAGCCAGGTTTTGCTGCCAGGAAAAATACTTAGTGATTCTGCAGAGCTGCTGCCCTTTTCCCAGATCTCTCCAGCCTTTACTATATTGGACAGACCCCAGCAACCCCCACCAGGCAGCATTTTACACCAAGCAACTTGTGTAGGTCCAGATCCTGTCCTCCCTCTTTTTACAGCTGAACAGCACTGCTTCAGCAGGGTCAGGGCTCTTCACATCTGCACTGAAAGCAACAGGATGTGGTCTACTTGTTCAGATAGAGTAAAGCTCTTTGAGGGGGTCTCCTAGCAAACAGCACAGACATTGCAGCTCCCTTACAAGCCAACACTAAATTGCAAAAAAAGAATAGTTCCTGGTGGGAGGTGAAGGGTGAGGAAGGCAAGAAGCCTTACAAAATGCTGCCAGCCACCCTTCTTTGATTTATTTTTAAACTTCAAGTGGGATAGGATGTAATTCACACCTACTTTAAGGCTCCCTTGTGCTGCCAGAGCCAGCTAAAGAGACCTTAAAGTAAATGAGCATCAGGGCCAGAGATGTTACTGTTATTTTTGCTGAAAACATAAAACGAAGGGATCCATTGTTACTTTATAAACAAATTTGGGCAGACCTAAGAATAGTCTAGCAAACACTTAAACATCTGAGTAATTCTATACCACAGAGGACCCCTCAAATTTTATAGGTGGGATCACATGTGCTGAAGTGCTTTCATAATCAGAGTCTATAGAATTACACATTATTCTTTATCACTAACTCTGGGGAAGAAAAAAACTAAAACTGTTCCCAGTTTCTGGACAAACTGCTGCTTTTTGAAAATTGAGTAGATGAATGCCATATTAAAAATATGTGAAATTTTGCATGCTCTGAGTCAAAAAATAAACTACTCATTTGAGTTTACAATGTAGAATTTTCTTGGGTAACACAGACATTTCAGAGGGTCCTAAAAAACAGCCAACTCTTGTGGTCATTGAAGATGAAGCCATCCAATCACTTCTAAGTTATCCATAATTCAATTGATAAAAGTCTTCATAGCCCTATAGCAATCATAGGAATCTGAACTAAATTAACATTATAATTTTTTTTTCCACAGGCAATATTTACAATATTTATTTTCACCAGAAATTAGGGATAAAATGTTGGCACTGTAAATTTTAACTTAACAGACATTCTAAAATTTTCTGATTCAGAAGTGCCAATTGTTTCCTTTTAACATCTGGATTTAATGTCCATTCTGACTTTTCAGAATGATGATTAAAATAGTTTCCATCTGATGTCTCAAAATATTTCCTTTTGCACAAGTTCATTAATAATTGCCTCTCACAGCAACTCCTTCACACAGTGCACCGCTACCTAAGAGCCTGATCCTGGCACTGTTTCCTACCACCTTTAATGGGGTACCACCTTCCCAGACTGGAGTTATCCCTGTCCTCCTCAAGTTCAGAGTCAGCTATCAGCATTAATCAGCATTTACAGCAATGGAGAAGGCGAAAAATTCATATTAGCCAGCAATCAAGCACAAGGGAAGCAACCAGAAGAAAGGGATAGAATTAAGAATTTATAACTGACAGATACCAGGAGGAACACAGTGTTAAAAACTCAGGAAAGAGAAGAAAATACAAGCATCAAAGTTTGTCAGCATTTACCATGCAAAACTAATTAATACCAAGTATAACTTCTGCTAACATACTGAGCCTGTCTTAAGAAAAGGATAAGAAAAAAAGCACAAGAAAAATACTGAGATAATATTTTTTCGCAACTAACACGAAACTGAATATTTCTGACCATTTAAAAATAGTACTTTTCTGGTTCTGATTATGCAAAATAAACATAAGAGTTTAATTTTTCCAGAGAAAAATAAAAACAGAGAGGAAAGGAGAAATTTCCCTGAAGAAACATTAATTTAATGGAAGTAATATTTGTTACCAATAATATGTAGAATTTCTCAAAACCATAACCCTGAAGTAGAACAAAAACCAAAAGCAGAAAATCAAATTCTTTTTGCCAACATAGTTCCTGCAAACCTACAATAAATACCCAGGAATACTGTGCACTTAGCAGGCACAAGGAAGGCTTTTCTATCAATTGCACCATACTTTAAATGACATTCTCAGTCTTCACAGGACGACTTTGCAGTAACCCACTTGGACAGCTACAGCTAACGATGCCTTTGCTGCTCTGTGGTTTCTCTCATGCTGTTTACTTCTGCCTTTCTTCTCCAGAACCCTGCTCAAAAGGAAGAGGGTGCAGCATACTGTGGTTTAGAGCTTAAGTGCTTCCAAATGCAAACTGAGTTACCATAGTACCCACATGCCCAAGCAATCAGGCTTATCTTAGTGCTAAACCACTTCTCTAGCACAGTCATGAAACATCCCTATTAAACTCCTTTTCATCACATTTGCATTTGTAATTATTTTCACTTGTACAGGTTCATTAATATGATACACTGAGTGGTGGTAATCTTTGGGATAAAGTCCAGGCTGCTTTGCAGGGAGTACTTGTCACCGTGTGAACTGTGTGCAAGAGAGGAGAATATCAAACCCTGATGTAACAGTTCCTTCAGCTGTGAAATGCTGGGTACTCTCCACAGGCATGAAGAAACACCTATACATGAGGAATGGAAGACTGGCTGTGATATTTGCTTGGCAATTTTGTGCTACATGCAAAAGAAAATCTGTGCTAATATTTGCTCTGCCTTTTATATATTTTCAGTATTTGTGCACATACAAAGTCTTGAGCCAGACTGACGTTGTTACCGTGCTAAACTTCTCTGCTCCCCAGGGCCAGTCCCTCTAACTTCAGTCATGACTTTTCCAGCCCTGCTGTACCTTCCTTGATTTTCCTTTCCTACATCTGCCATGAACAGAAAGAATCATTTGCTCCATATTGCTCTGCTCAATGACACTGACAGGAGGGTTCTGGATTTGATGAATGGGTATTGTCAATGGCAAGCAGGAGGAAAGAACTTACACCTATTATATTGTCCTCTCAATTCCCATTCCCATGGTTTTTGCAATTGCTAACTCAGTTACAGGGAGCTGTGGAGTACAGCAGAAGGCAGCTCGGTTCTCAGGAGTTTTGATCAGAAAAGGAGGCTACAGCTGAGCACTGACTGACTGTTGGTGAGAGTGTGAGGCAGGGGCAAACTTCTTCATATCAGGCTCTTCACTGGACCATGGCTTATTTAAATATCTGACTTGCTTCTCTGCTTCTCAGAGACAGATATCTCTGAGTTTCTTCAAGATATTAAAGCATTATCTGGTTTTGTAGATCTTCCTGATTGCATGTAACTTTTTATGTAATATTGCCAGCAATAGAAAATGGGTCCTTTGCTCTGATAAACAGAAACACCTTGGAAATATTTCTCTAACTGTCCTTAACCAGCACAAACTTCAAACCATAAACAGTCCAGTACCATATGAAGAGTAGGGGAGGGCTGCAACTAAATGATGTTTAACAGTCTATTCCAACCAAAGTCTTTCTATGAGTCTCTGATTCTAAGATCAGCATTTAAGCCACTGATAACATAAAGCCTGTTGAAATCAGAAATATCTTCTGTTTGTCAGAATTCTATTAGCATTAAATCCTTAGATCAACAGTTCTGTACTTACTGGGAGCATTATGTCAGGGAAGACTAATCAGTGATTTTTCAAAAAGATTCAGCCAGTGATTTTTAAAAAGAAACGAACATTTCTTTCAAGAAATGACACCTGCCAGTGAGTTACTCCTTTTTGTAGTAATACTTTTCTCTGATCCACTGCTATATTAAACACCCTAACAAACCACTTCTTTGATTGCTATGCACTACAGATTTTTTACTGATAAAGGATATATAAATGTACCACAGGAGTGCCATGGCTTCACCTTGGCCAAGGGCTGAGGGCAGGGCAAGCAGGGCTGTGTGGCGGCAAACAGACTCAAGCCAGCAGGACCAGAGCGTGACAAATGACACAACAACAATCCACCAGAGTGCAACACTGAATAACAGCTGCAAAGGTATAGCAGGGTCTTCCTGGGGCTGTACTGACACTGATGGCATCTGGGTGTCAAGACCCTCAGCAGTAGCAGCTGAGGACAGAAAGAACCCAGAGCCCCACAAAGCTGCAGTCATGGAATACCTCTGGTAGCACAGGTGAATGTACAGCTGGGAGCTGCACTGTTCCCACAGTTCTTCCCTTCACCAAGGTAATTCAGTACTGCTGCAAAACCCACACTTTACAGACAGTGCTGTGAACACAACATTTCTGATACTTCTAGGAGATGGCAAGTGGCTCAAAGGAGTGTTTCTCTGAGTGATGCAGTGATGTTTGGTGCTACTGAAGTGACCCTGCTGCCTTGACAAATGCTGGAGTTGGGGGAGTCAGCTGCTGCTTTGGATGAGAAAAGGTCCCGAGGTTCAAATAAGAACACTGGAGTCAGAGTAAAGATCTGAGTGAGGATCTGCCTTTATCTACTCACAGAATTAAATATTAAATTTTAATTGAATTATCTGATGGTTGTGCAGTTCAGGCCTAAAGAAAACTAGCTGCTTTATTCCACAGCAGAGTAGTGCACATGCCATTGGCTCAGTACCTTCAGTCACAGTGCTGGGTTTTCTTGTGCTCAGTTACTCTGCCTGCATAGCCTCAGCCTTTGAAGGATTCACAAATCAGAATAAAGATGTGGCACAAAAATTTCCTTTTCCAGTGATCTGTCATTTGTATTTCTACAGCTTCTTGCTCCGAGCTTAACAGGACCCTCAGCAGTCCCTGTGCTCCAAGAGCCGAAGTCCCAGCCTCACATCTCCAAGCAGTGATGCTCTAAACTATCCTGCTAGTCTCAGACATCTCCTATGACCCAGATTTCTTCCAGCATGAAGAGAAGATCCTAACCAGCACTGGCTGATAGACAACTAGCTTCTGTTTCTTGAAAGGATAGAGAGTACAGAGGGAAAAAAATCATGCAGCTCAGTGGAAAAGCGCTCCCATACCAACTCTGCCTGCTGGGGAGCTTCCTCACCCTCCCGGGGCTGCCAGCTGCAGCCAGCAAACTCTCTTTGTTTCAAGGGAGAGTGATTTTACTTGGCTACTATCTTCACTTTTTTCTTTTTCCTCCAGACATTCAGGCCAAAATTTATCAGAATTGAATATCCCTCATCAAATATGCTACTGAGTAACATTTTTGTTCTTCATAAAATATTGTGACAGCCAGTATACACTGACCAACAGCTAAATCAACTGCATTGTTGTTAGGGTGCAATTTAAAACAGTAATCTATACACACAAAAAGTTGATAGAAAACATCATGTAAGGATCAGATTCTACCAGCATTATTCATGCAAAAATCATCTGAAAAGTAAATCATTCAGTGATGCATATCATTATCTTCCAGAAAACTGCCTTTTAAAATTTATCATTAATTTCTTATTATTTCTCTGGAGGTGTTTAAGAAAATACTGGATGTGGCACTTAAGGCCATGGTTCTGTGAAAAGCAGAAATTACACAATTTAAATTAATCAAAATTTCCTGTATTTGATATGTGGCCTGAAATCCATCTTGTACTCAGCCAGAATGAGAAGAAATTAGGACTGTGACCAAGTCCTACCCAGAACTCCCTTATTGCATGAGTGGTTGGATGTACACTCCATTTCTGTGTTTCTTTAACATCCCATGCGAAGTGGACATTCTGGCATATTGCAATTAGAAATCCATTGGAAATTATGAAGTTTGCAGATAAGGGATCTGAAAGTGCCATAAAAAATAAGCTCACATCCGTCTGATTGCATAAACAGGAACAGGCAGCAAAGAGAGAAACTCCTAGAACTGCCCAGAATGCCATGCGCGCACTTACAAAAGCCTCTCACTATCTCAAAATCTGGATTGCAAAACCTGGGCTCTGTCCCTTCAGGGAAGCTGAGCAGCTGAGCAGGTCAAGAAGGGGCCCTTACTTCATGTCACATCAGAAGCAATGATGAATGGATTTCAGAAGAGAGCTGAGTCCAACAACTCCTCTGGAATTCAATAAAAACGTTAAGTGGAAGTGATTTCTTGATCCCCTCTCCTTCTTTATTCTTCTTTTGAAATCAGATCAGCAATTTTGGTACCCAACTCTGGGCCATTCACTGCATTTTAAATGTGTTCTTTTTTTCCCCTCTTTCTCTATTTGCTATTTTCGTTATAACAATCAGGAAAGGTGAGATCCAACTTTGACCAACGCACCACCTGATAATCATAAGCAAAAAGAGGTGGAAACGGTTAATCTAATTTTGCTTTAAATCCTGTGCTGATCATCCTTTTCTAAAAGACTATATGCTGAATGTTTCAGGAATTGAAAATAAAGACTCAGAATGGAAGGACTCCACTCTGCTCATAGGGATCGTGGTGCCCCATATTCCAGCAAAAATCTAAAGCTCATGCTCCTCAGGATTGGAACAAAACTGATTTCAGTATCTCTTTAAATAATTCAAGGCAAAAAGAACATAAATATTCTATGCTTCCATTTTTTGCATGTGGCAAAGCAATTTTCATTAGCATTTCACAAATAGTTTCCTTTTTTATTATGATTTTTTATTTTAAAAGCATTAAATGAGTGGTTTGGGAAAGAAAAGTAAAATCAAAGATACTAGATAAGGATGCTAGACAAGAATTTCTTTAGGAAAAGAATTTTATGGACCTTTCAATGTATAGGGACCCAGGGAAAGCCCTCGGGCCAAAGTTAAGAGAACATCCAATTTCATGCTCCAGATAATTTTACACTCTTTATATAGGCACAGCTATGCACAAGCCAGGAAATTCCACAGATCTGTAAACATTTCTTCTGTCTAATAATAAGAAATATGTATGTAGCAGTGTTACACATCTTACAGCATTAACAAGAACAACTCCCACTTGGAAGTGGTAGGTCAGAAACCAATTTGATTTGCAAAGCAAGTATCAGTTTGTATACACACATCCACAGAGATGGAGCACTTTGGAAGTAGAGTGTGTACTGTCTGCTGTGATGGCAGATGGAAAAGCTGAAGCAGAAAGACACAAGTATGTGCAAATGTGGGTAAGACTTCTAAGTCTATACTTTTACGGCATTTGGTTGAAATACTGGTGAATGTACAGCCACATGAATTGGGAAAATTTACTGCTCTTTTTTAATATGGAAATATATAAGGTTTTTTTCAGTTGCATAGACTAAGGCACTATTATTTGGCACTTCATATTGATGCTGATAATATGAACAAACTAAAAAGAAAACCTTCTGGTAGGTGTTCAAGGAAGCACAGAAATTCATCATTTTTCATTGTCTTCAGTAGGAATTAAGCCCATTGTTTAAATAAAGGTGATTTAAATCAAGACTTCTACAGACCCAGCGTGTAACAGATCTCTAACAACCGACCAGCAACAAACACTAGCAGGAAGTGGGGAGTGACAGTGCTTAATTCAGCTCTGCTGGCTCAGGAAAGCACGTGAGCCTTTTCTGTACCTCCATTTGGTGTACGGAGATCAGCTTAAGTGTGGGATCACCTGGATTTCCATGGGCTGCTCTGCACCAACGTGTACACCCTTAGGAGTACTTGGATAAACTGAGCTATGATCAAAGTCCTGCACAATCTACAGCATCCATACCCAAACTCTTTGTCAAATTTTTCAGTTTTCATAATACTTGATGCTACAAACTGAAACTTTCAAGGCAGTTTAATTCATACTAAAATTATGAAAGACAATTTTTAATGGTGCCCAACATTAGCAAGGCAATTGAGAAAGACAAAGGGAATGCAGCATTTCAGTCAGGATTATCAAGAATTCTTCAAAGAATGCAAGAAATGGCACTGAGGTCCACAACATCTCCTACACTGAGCTGAGAACCCCCCCTGCTCAATCTCCAATCATGGGTGATTGGGAAACTGGCAGCAGCAGGAGCTGGCTCAGCAGAGATGAGTGGCTGATAGCTCAGTGGGATCCCACTGCTCTTGGTATCATGGGGAACTTCTCCAGTTAGAACAATTGCAATCTATTTGACCATGGCTTTGCTCTACATTACAGGAGGAATATGGGCCTCTTGCCAGAACACTGGCTCTCCAGCCAGGAGTGCAAGTGCTTTTACTTGTGCAAAGGCACACAGTGCTACAATGGCTTCACTTCTAAGCTTGTTTTGTCTTTCAGTTTTAAGTTACTAGCAGCTGCTAATGAAAGTCATCTTTTACCTCATCAGTGTTAATGAGCTTTGGTACTACACTCCTGAGTGTGGTTGTAAAAATCCTGCTTCCACCAGTAGTTGTGTTACTGCTTGTTCAGAGGCTGCTCTGCCTGGCTTTGCTGTACAGTGTAATCACGTCCTTTTTGGCTATGAGTCATCACAGACCGTCAGCCACATGGTCTAACTCCCTTCTCAGTTTAAATCAGCTTCAGGTTAGATTTGAGTGGCTTAACCATGGGAGGGTTCCCATTGTCTTGCTTCTGCCTTCACACCTTAGGGGACAAAGCTGAGAGCCAATGTTGGTGTTTACCCATTAGCTCAAAGTTTTGCTTTGGCAGAGATACAGAGACATCACATAAAGTAGATAAAACCACTGCAATCCAGCACCTCACTAGGAAGAGGCAGAAGAATTACTTCAACACTTAAAAGTAGATAAAGCTCTTGCTAAATGTGTTTGGTCTCTAGCAGTAAGTTTGACAAAACGTCTTCCTGTGCTCCTTCCTAGGCTCGGCGTTAATGCTGACACTGACAGCAGCTTGTGAAGCACGGCTCACACAAGAATGGGCTCAGGGAGAGAGCTGGGGCAGCTCCTGCAGGGCTCCACTGCCTTCTGCACATCCACCCACCAATGTTACTCTCTGTTGAGATGATGGGAAACTTAAAATTGCAAAAGCCGTATGTGATTGGCTACTTTTTGCCTTTTTTTTTTTT
>VZRN01000468.1:414450-449503 GCA_013397935.1 Dasyornis broadbenti
TTTTTTTTTTTTTTTTGGCCTCCTGCCCCACTTCCCAGCCAATGTTTAGAAGCTCCTGATTCGATGCTCCTTCAGCAGCCGATCTCTAAACTGCAACGGTCCCAGGTTGAAGGGGCTGGTCCCTACCTTCCTGGCTCCTCATTATCTTATCATTGCGCATCTGCTTATGTCACACTCCAGGAAACTGGCCCACAACTCCGATGATGCCTCCACAGCACAAATATCCCCTGCTAAAAGATGTGTTCAGGCTCCGCAGCCTAAACACTGACATGTTCTTACACCAAAGTTTCACTAGCAACTTACAGCTGCTTCAGAATTGCCACCTCGATTGCTTTTTAGGATTCCTTGACAGTTTGCTACCTCTCTGCCAACTTGAACAGAAATTCTGAAATTCAGAGGTGATAAGATCACAAGGATTAGTTCAGTCTTCTACAGAGATAGTAATTTAGATTGCTTGCCCAGCAAGCCTGTGATGTATAACCATGGCACTATGTTTATCTTCTTAGTCTTGACCAGTTTTCACTGGGATAATATGGTTTTACTGCAGGTAAACTAGGAAGCTTAATTAAAATTTGTATTTCTTTTCAGATAATATACTAATTTCAGAGGAATTTCTTAAGTAGACCCAGTCAGCCCCATTTAATAAGCCATTGCTAAATTTAAATAAAAATTAAGTTCCTAACATTATAAAATAATAAAAAGAAAATGTCCATTTCCCTAGTCTCTAACTTCATCTGAAATGTATATGTATTTCAAAAATAAACCCAGCTGAATTTTTCAATAATTTTAAGCTTCATATTCAACATCTTTTGTACAAGGGTAAGAACAGAAACAAGAACTGACAGCAAATAACGATTACAGATGTACAAGAACTACCTACCATTTACATGAATTTATCAATGTTCACCTGCAAACCTAACATGGCAGAGAAGTAGCCAGAGATGGTTTTGCTCCTCCTCTGCCACCAGCAGGAAGAGCTGCACGAGCAGAGGGTTAAGCTCACAAGGCACACTTTCAACTGTGCACAGTATAAAGGAAATCAAGCATAACATTTTTAACTCTTTGCTGAACAGTGTTAGGAGCTAATGGACATCTTTTAATTTTCCAGTAAATGGCAGCCTGCAAAAACTAAATGGTGTGACAGGATGTGGGTGCCTTAATTTTATCTCCATTTAGCAGAGCACTGGTCTGTACTGTGCAAAGCAGCTCTCAGCTTGCATTGACAGCAAACACCTTCCCATTCCCAGGCAAGGCTGCCTGTCAACCCCCATATGACTAAACTTCCTCACTGAGGTAAGGTGAACAGCAGCAATGTACACAAGTATTAACACTTCAGCCTCATTGTTTGAAGACACAGACTTTTACAAAACTAAAGAACCAGAAAGTGTAGTTGCACTAATGACTCTTTTTTTTTTTTTTTCATTTGTAGCTTGCTTTTTTAGCTACAAAGTACTACATGGGCAACCACCACAATGAGACAAACCTCATGGTACACTATGAGACAGAGAATATCTAAGAAAAAAGACTGTGATGTGTCTTCTATGAGCATTCCACAGAATATCCAGAGACTGTCCTGGACTAAGATGATCTGAGTTGCCCAGTACAAACATCCAAAGTACTTCTTTCTTTTATCCTTCTGCTATTACTATTTCAAATATTCTTTAACTGCTGAAGCTTCATTGATCTGAAGTCCAAAGAGCCACCATTAAAATGATGATCCACTGGCTACCTCTACCATAGCAGCTGTTTTTTTTTTTTATTTTTATTGGAATTTCGTATTTGTAAGTCCTTCAAGAAATGCTGGGTGAATTCCACAACATTCAGCTCTGAAACTTCTTAAACATTCACAAACTGTTCTTCATAAGTTTATTCATAAGCTTTTCTTTCCTCAAAGAAAATCTAGCATTAACAAAAAGAAAACAAAAGGCAACAAGTCTCATTTCTGCTCTTGCCCAGTGCTCCCAGAAACAAACACCTTGTGCTGTTGTACTTCTGGGCCCCCTTCCCACACCACCAACAGATTGTAGCCAACCCTGGTTTCTACTGTTGCCTTATGCTTTCAAGCACTGAATACGAATCTCTCTGGGGCTGACTGCATGAAAACTTTGTAAAAAGGCACTTTAGTCTCCTGTTTTATTGCTTCTACTACTTTTTAACAATCTATCAAACCCATCAAGTTATTCACAGCTTTGCTCATACATTGGAATAATTTGTTAACTTATTATGGCTTATGTGGTTTCCTAAATTAATTTCTTCATTTTGGTAATAATTTGAATTTTACCTACAGCTGTTGATATTATCTTTAGCTTGCATCACTTTAGATCGATTTTCATCTTCAGAAGACCACTAGTACCTATACAAACACTCATAACCCAGGTTTTATTTTTTTCTCTGGCTTTACTGCTCCCTCTCCATTTAGGCTGAGGCACACACTTGCACAGTGTGTTGTCATAATTTCCTTACAGGTTCTAGGATTTCAGTTTATATTTGTATACTTTCTTTCCATACATTCTAAAATGCTTTCTCCCAGAGCTAACTTTTAAACACTTGTCCCAGAAAAGACTACTGCTCGTATTCTGCAGAAATAGCACTGGGCATTTCAAAGGAGATGTAACTTTTACTCTTTAAATTATACCCAGAAGACAGCATATATGTTTGCAATACATTACATTTGTGTAACATACTCACATCTCTCACTTTCTAATACTAAGTGAGCAAATATTTTTACAAGACTAACTCCAAATACTATTTATAATACAAAAACTCTTCATGGAACATCTATGCCAATGCCTTACACTGTGCAAGGAGTCATTTGGTTAGGTATGGTGGGAGCCTGATACATTGAGTGAATTAAATCTGTTTCTTCGTATGCCAAATTTCTAGAAATTTCCAATTTCTAACTTAATGGCATTTGCAGTGAGAGTCTACAAATGTGTGCCTTGTCCTCACAAAGAATGCAAACTCAGTTGTGTGCACTCCCAAGCACTTGGAACAGAGAAGGATTTTTCAGACTATTAAAACAAATCACTGCATCTGCATATTGCTTTTCTTAAAGTAGAATATCCTCTGTGAGAAAGCATCATTTAAAACACGACATTAAACCAAGTCTGTATTTAGATAAAAAACGGTGACTGACTACAGCAAGAGCAAATCAACCACTGGAAAAATTATACACTGCCTAACATTATGATGAAAGGCATCCAAATGGCCTCAGGTTCCATCCTTAAAGATTCAGTAGCAATGGATGAGTATCACTATACCAACAAACCTGAAAATGCTTCCAAGATTACAGGTCCAGATCGAGCACCTGACACCAAAGGGGAAGCATCTCCATCTGCCACACTGGCTCTACATGAAGCAAGCCTAAATCTGCAGGAGGGATGGAAGCAGCAACGTGTGTCAGGGTGACTTCCTGGACAGCCAGAGGGCCAAGGCTGGCAGCCAGGCAAAGATGTTTACGCCTGGGCATGTCACATCATATTCTCTTCTACCTTATAATTGTTATGGATTTTTTTTATTTCATAATTTGTTTTAATAAGCTTTTGGAAAAGATTCCTATTAATACAGTTTCTCTAATTTATTTTTTTTTTTAATTCCAACAAAGAATTCTGCCTGCTTAACAAAATTACAAAAGTTAGAAAATGGCAAAAAATCAGTTGATTTCAATAAAGTTGCCCGGACAGACAGATCATAAATGCCAGTGAAAAGAAACACAGAAAATTCATTCTGTTTAATTATTAATCAACTGACAGTACAAAGGCAGTGCAATGGACCTGGATGTGTCCTTGAAAGGCCTCTGGCCTTTGTAAGCAGGAAAAGTGGTCAGAATTTGTTTTTGCAGCAGATGAACAACCCCTGCATCTCCAGAGAATCCTTTGAATCTCCCAGATCTGGAAAATCTGCCTGCTATGGTGTTTAAACCTCATTTTTGTTTCTGTAGCAGATAGAAAACTTCTGTCTGAGCTGAGAAACTAAGGACTCTTTTTGGCTTCCTCTATTTTCCTCATAGCAAGGCTTCACCTATGAAAAAGGCCCAAGCTGGGCTGGTGCTTGCCAATTTGATCACTGCATTAATAAATCCATCAAAAGTAATATTAAAAACACCTACTAGTATGATTGCAATCACTGGACACTAAAACAATATTAAATCTTATTATTTTTAGCAAAGAATCATCAAAGAGCTGAAATGTAGAAAGCATTTTAGATATTAAAACACAGCAGGAAAACGAAAAGTAAGTGTACCGTGAAGATAATGAGCAGAGAGACCAAGCTAGGATCTATTTGCAATCAAACTGGTTTCTCCTCCAGCAACTGCATTGTGAAGCATCTAGATGGAATCTGTGGTTGAGCAACATCTAACATTTCAAAAACTCAGCATCACACGCTGTCAGTCATTCCCAGCATTATTGTGAGTGAATTCTCCTGTCTCTGTATGACAAGAAGTCATAGGGATTTGGGTTTGAGCTTGTTTTTGAGCTAAAAGCTTTGAAGAACTTTTTGTTCTGAAATGTGGTAACAGAATGAATTTTGTGACAGATCATTTCCCTAATGATCACATTTCCTGTAGTGAGACTTTTCATCTTCCTCTGTGACTGCACCAACACTGCAACCATACACACTCTGCAACACCTTCCACCTCCGGTGAAAAAGCTCTTATAGTCCCATAGACTGAAACAGGTCTCAAGGAAAGAATCACTCTGACTTAAGTCATAGGTCAGGACTCTGCATCACAGCACAGCTGATCTGTTTTGATTTGGGGGTTGGATTTATTTTACAAAAAAAGGTAGATAGTAACTTCTATAACAACCAACCTCTCTAGGACCTATCCTCATCATCCTGATCGTGTTAATTCTCATTTGCATTTGCCTCCTGCAGTGCCGCAATAATTCCAGATCAGAAAAAAATGCAGCAGCTAAAGATACTGAGCCCAGCTACAAAACTACTGGGACATTCTTGTTATTTCTCTGCTCTTGATTTACTCTTGCTCATGTTCATTGAAAAATGCCACCCTCTGATCTGACCCAACTGTCCTGGCAACCCTTTTATTTGTGCTCAATTTCGCACCTCTGACTAGAATTAGGCAGAAATTTTCTGTTGAAGCTGACAGCAAACCTCTCCCAGGAAGAAGGATTAATGCCCCCACGTCTTCCTGAACTAGTCTGTGCTGAATACCAGGTTAAGTTTCTTGTGTCCACCCTTTGCTAGGATGACAAGTACATTATGCAGAAAGATAACCCAGGATTTCTGGAACTGGCTGAGGTGATGTACAGGCCTCCTACCATGCTGCTGATTGACCAACAGGGTTCCTTACATTAATGGTTCATTTCATACAACAATCAATGTTATACTCTTGGTTTGGGTTGTTCAGTATGGCTTTTTGCTTCAGTTTGCTACAAAGTATGTGACTTCCTTTATGAAATTACACTCACAACCAATCAACTTCCATGTTTGAATTAAAAAATGATCCTTCTTGTGTCTTCATTTCTGACCTTTTTTTTTTTTCTTTGGCTCCTTACTCAGCAAAAGGTCCAGAGTATTTCTTTTTGTTCAGCAGATTTTCAAGTGACCTTTTAGAAGTCAGCTATCTGGATCTGTTTCCATTTAACATGGAAATAATAACTTTTATTTGCTAAAGTGTTCTGAGCTCTGTGGAACAGTAAGATATTTATGTAGTTGCCTTGAAATCCATTTATGAAGAAGAAATATTTTTTTATCAGCTCTATGAGGTGATAATTTGCTATGATGAACAGGTGTTCCAAGGCTGTTTTCTTTTGCATTTCCTTTAATACTAATGTTTACCAGCACTTACTAAAATAAATATATGATCTGTTTTCTAGAAATGCATAGCTTTCCCTCTAATGACACAAATATTTTACAAGGTAATAGTGTCATTAAAAATGGTTTATGGGTCTTTTAAGGAAATCACATTTCTTTGTCTCACCTAAAAGATGAAAATTACTGTCACTAACATTATGTTTCACTCAAAACCACTTATATGTGTGCGACATAACCAAGACACTGGCACATCCCTGAAAGCAGGAATCTATTCTAAACCCTTTGGAAGAATCATTATATTTCTACTTGCATCCATAAACCCACACACTGTAAAAACTGGCAGCCTGTTCATGGTTTGTGAATCCTGAATGGTGTCTGTGGGGCAGCCAAGAGATCAAGCCTTGTGTGTCTGGCCTGATAATGATGTAATTTTGTTTCACTGTAAGGAACCCCAAGGAATTTGATCAAATTTAAACTGGTGAGTAACTCTGCTTTCTCAGTGGCACAGATTTGGATAAGTAAAACAGTAAAACCTTATTAACAATAATTTTAAAGAAAAGCTATTTTTTCTCAGGCAAAACCCTCACAAACATAGTTTGAAAGCTTCTCCAGGTAAGAATTGTCTGAAGAGACACTATAATCATTTATCTGAGCAGCATTCCTCCCCCATGCCTGTAGGAATTGCCTATATTCTTTCTGAGACTGGAAGACTGACAGTATTCTGCCTACACTTCCTGGAAAGTGTGCCCAGGCCTGTGTGTCTGCTTTTATCAAAATATCCATCGAAGGTCAGGTAATTTTCCATACTCATCTAGAGATAAAGATGCTACCTAGCTTGATGAATCAATTCAAGAGTGTTACTGCTTTTCCCTCAAAATGGATTCGATATAATCACTAAGAAAATGAAGTGCATTATTTCCATGACTGTTTCCAAAAGTGCACAGAATTACAATCGTAGCAGATTCCACACCTTCCACACTGTGGCCCCCAGTCAGCTCTTCCCTGGCTTTGGAGTTGGTGACAGGAGACAAGAGGCTGAGCAGCAAATCAGTCAGCAGGGGCTAACAGGACTTCTGCACTAGATCTGGCAGCTTGAAAAAGTATGAACACAGGACACTGACCGCTAGTTTTAAAACAGAAAAAAGCAAAAAAGAGAAAACAGATTTAAAAATGCTATCACTGAAGAAATGCTGGAGATAAGCCAATAGGTTTTCATCCTTTTTAGATTAATGTCTAAAGGTGATTGTGCCTTCAGTGCTAATTTACTGCTTACATGAAAAAGAAACCCCCCATGCCATTTGTTTTAGCATCAAGACTGCAGCTGCCAATACAAAATATTTTCTTTTACTATTTAATTCTTATCTTGGTATTGCAGCAGTAACACAAAATTTGCTTGACATCTTAACCTAGAAAGGCTTGAAACAGTCAACAAATCAGTTTTCTTTTTTTCTCTTCAAGCTTCTCTTATACCTGGGCAAAAATATTAAATACTTCTGTACAATATTTTGCACTTAATTTCCTACCAACATCTACTGTGCAAGTCTTGGTGCTGATTAGGGATATAAAAATAAAGCCTACAGCTTTATTTTTATATAAAGCCTACAGTGCAATGTTTTTTCGGAAGGATCTTTCCTCTACTTCCATCTCAACTTTATGCTCTATTAAATAAGGATTATATTGTCCTTTGTCCAACCTGAAACGTAACATGTTCTGAAAACTGTAATATCACATTTCCTGAAGAAACACAGATCTAGTGAAGATTGTTAAAAACATTCTCAATATTCATGTGATTTACTTTTAATGTGGCAACTACTTTAAGATGTTTCACTCCTTTTTACAAGAATCAGGAGTGTCTCATAAAGGAACATTTAAAGCCTTGTGCAAGGGCTTTGCAAATAAATAACAACAAAGGCAATGTTCATTTTGACAGCAATAATTGAAAACAATAAAAATTATGATAACTCCAACACTACCAATGGGTTGCCCTTGGCCAAGAGATACAGGGATGTGGGACCTTTGGCACTAAGCTTCAGCAAAGAGCTGAATATTTAACATCACCTTACTATGCATTTTGTTAAAAACTAAACAAGCAAACAAACAAACCCACAAACATTAGCACACAAAACTCCCAGAATTTCATTATTAGTTCTTCAATTCTATTCCAAACATTGAAAGAGTAGCTCTGAAATAACTTTATTTACTTCATTTACAACACTGACAGAAGAACTTCAGCACAGAATTACAGCCTGGAAAGTCACAGTATATACAATGACTTTTTATAATGAAATCATACACAGAAAAGCTGTTCCAAAAGTCATTGTCCAGGGGGCAAAGGCAATTACTCAAGAGCTGGCAAATACCCATTTGCATCGCCAGTGCAAAGCCCCAGTTCTTTTCGTTTCCTAACACTGACGAACATCCACAGAGATCTTTCATTCTGTGATCACAGGCTGCTCTTCTGGTCCAGCACAGAATATGGCTCCAGAGTATGTGGTGAGGATGCCTTTCACCTGCAGAGCTAATCCTGTGCTCGAGCCATGGAGTTAGCAGAGCCACAGAAACAGAGATCTCAGAGCTAAGTAGTGAAATGGTGGTTTAGGTAACAGGATTATACTCCAGCTCTCATCACAGAATTCTTGTATGATGTTAAAAAAATCTATTAATATTAAATTTTACATGCAGCAATCATTAATAATCTGTCTGCATTTAACAGGCTCTTAAGTACACCAGTCTGATTCACAGAAGTGGTGATGTTTCAAAACTGCAAATTAACTGCAGTTAGGGGTGCTTTAAAGAGTATGGTGCTTGTCTCAGATTAATCATTCCGATACACAGACTGATTTTCTCTTTGGGCCATTTTGTCATCACAAATATGAAAATTTATATGTGTGTAGCACTTAGCTAGGGAAGGTGAGCACCAGCATCAAAAAACTTAAGAAGAAACTAGTATTTCTTCTTGTAGAAAGTTTGCAGTAGCAATTCCATAAATATGGCCTGAAGTGTACATTGAGCAACAGAGATAAAACACACTGAATAGATTTTCATTCTCTACACAAAAACCCAGAATCCAGTAGAGGAAAAACCTCTTTCTGAAGTTGTGAAGAACTTCTTGCAGTAAAGATGCTGATTGCATCCACCACCACTGCAAAGATCTGGTATCAGCCATATGTAAGATTTATCACTCCATCAATCATTGCAGTGCTGCTCAAAGACTATCATAGAGATCTAGAGTGATTTTTAAAAAGTATGTAAGCTTACTATACCTGCTTCCTTCCACCTGTGGTTCCTTATTATCTCAAGGAAAGGCTGCCATAACAGAGCTCAGATTTTACATAAAGATGATATTATTAAACAGCTATTGCACACATATTACACAGCTCCATTCAAGGCTCTCCTTACAGCTGGATCTTATGACCAACGACTGCATTTGCAAACAGCCATTCCAAACTCTTAGCAACTCACAACAAAATCCTTTCACTCAAACTTGCAGCCATCTAGAACACAAAAGTCCTTATGACCCTGAAATCTAACACAGCAAATTAAAAATTATCAATCCCACAAAAATAAACAAACAAAAAAATAAAACAACAACAAAAACTCTGTAGTTTCAATAAATATTTAAGGAAATACTCTATACTGTATTATGGATCCAGATCACACATGAATTAATCGCAAGCAGTCCCCAGAATTTGTATCTACACAGTTCACCATCTGATATTCAGGAAACGTGATTTTTTTTTTTTTTTTTTCAGTCTAAATAAATCTGTTAGGTCAATTATATGTCAAAATTGATTTATCATTGTTATTACTATTTATGAGCACTGAGATACGAGAATGTTGAGTGCAACCTAAAATTTTTTTTAACTGAACTGAATAGAATGTGATCCCTCTCTTCCATATCCAGATGCTGTTCATGTTAGCTCATCTCCTGCAGGTAGTGTAACAGCTACAAGAATTGAGGGTGAGATTACATGCTCTCCCCTACAAGAGATTTAATGTGTGTGTGTCTGTAACACATCACCTACACATTCTGTTGTTTGTTTACTGTATTTCACTCACTGGTGGGAGAATGCAATATGTTAATGAAAGGATTAAACAGCTGGAGGAAATAATCATTGCAAATAAATATAGTGCCTTTGTATGTGACCTGATTTTTTATTGTTTCCACATAGCAAGAGAAAAGCTTTGGAGCTCCATAAGTTTTCACTCACAGTAGTTTTATCATTAAGTGTAATCTTCCAGGAATACTTTCAGCAGTTATCATGAAAAAAGGTTGTAAGAGCACAATGTGATGATACCGGCAATACATGGACCTGTTTAGGAGAGTTTGTTTTGAATCCTGGGAGTGATTTATTGCATGCTGCCTTGAATAAGGTGTTGTACATACCCTTCTCAGGAAAGGATATAAATAGCACAGGGGATTATGCAAGTTCTCCGCCTGGGCACATATGCTGCTATCACTTTTTCCATTATCTATCTTTCCTCTCACCTCTACAGCATTCCCTTTTAAGGAATATCCATGCTGTCCAGAATCAGATCCAACATCTTTTCAGAGGACAAGACCATACTTCATCCTACATTTGTCCAGCACCTGGCCCAGCAAGAATGCTTGACCCCAGCTATGGCCAACAGCTCTCCTATAAACATGGAGGTCAGGCAGTCACACCCACACAGAGGAGCTGCTCCTTCCTGACTTCCCAAGTAGCTCCCTCTTGACTTTCCAAGTATTCAGTATTTGCAACTTCAAGAAAACGTTTCAGAAAATATTAACTTGCAGCTGCACACTACAATTTTTCACATTGTCTCAGTGACCAACACATGAAGGTCCTCTGAAAATCTGGTAAGTTTTTCTATATAAAAACAGTTCCCAAGTGTTTGGAGGTTACGGTCAAAGCCAGGGATATCTCCTCCAAACAGCTTTCTCAGGGCAGCTACCAGGAAATCAGATTTTAGAGTATGAAGACCCCCAGTAGTGTAAAGACAGAAAAGAAGGCAAACAAAAATCTGCCAAACCAACAAAACCAGAAAGATAAATTCTGTAAGACACTTGAAAGCCTTTTCAGACTTTCCACTGATGTCACCACTGAGGTGAGACCCAGGTGAGCAGCAATTCTATTGTGAAGAGAAAACAGAGAGCATCAGCTGCAGCGAGAGCAGCTGAAAATGGCATTTCTGACATGCATTTTGTTATGAAAATGTCTTCCTTGCTTGGTGACGAGTGTGGTTTTTAGAAGCTAAGGTTTGCAAGCATCCTTCCCTTGCCATTTAAGGCATCCTCCTGCAATGGCAACACAACTTGTTGACATCCACACTGTAAATGGTTTTCTTTCCAATATTAATACAAAAACTTCAACTAGCTACTGCACCAACCATTTGTGTACTTATTCAAGGCAGTGCAAAGCTGCATTTTAGCCGGCTGTTAAGCCCAGCATTAATTACAGCAGGACGATAAATGCAGGTATTGCTTTTTTATTAACTTTTGGCATAATCTGCTCCACATATCTTGGAACTTTTGTGTGACCTTTTCTCCTCAACTGTTCTAGGATTTCTAATTAACTTAATACATTCCATGTTGATTCAAAAGGCATCTGTAAGTGAGTTCCATAATGGTATAACATCTCACTACATATTCAAACTTAAGCATTTTATCACTTCAACATCGTCATGGCCAAACCAGCCAGTCTGCACAAAAGTATAAAATCCTAAATTTGGCAGGCCAAACATCACTGGATTTTATGAAAGTTTCATATCTGAGTATTATGAAACCTTGATCCATCACTGTCAAGATTGAATAGTTGCTTACAGATTTCACATTCATTTCCTTGAGCTTCATTTCCCTTGTATTCAGCACCATTCCACTGTAAACCTTTTAAACTGTAGATAGAAAGCTGACATTCGGTTAAGCTGTTATTATTCACGCATTTTTTTCAAAGAGCAAGGGTATTGGATGTCTCTCAGAAACTTTTATTTCTAAGTAATTTTATTAGCAAACAAAGCCAGCAAAATCAGAAATGCTACTAATGTCTACTAACACATATTTCTTTCACATCTTTCCCTCAAACCTCAACCCCATTTCTTACTTCAGACTAACACATCAGACTGCAGGTGTGTGGAGGATGTAGAAAGGTCTTTCACTTCTGTTGAGGCAGCACAGTTGAGCACAGAAGCGTTAATGAAGCTGCAAATGAAGTGAAGCTTTTTCGTGTACTTGTTAGGCAGTCTGAGGTATCCCACATGTTACCCTTCCGCTCACACACTCAGACACATGCACATTCCCACCCTGTATTTTGGGATGAGGGAGTTTGTGTACTGCAGGGCAATAATATCTTACTGCCATCAGGGACTGAGTAAAAAAAAAAAAATCCACATAATTTTAAAAAGATATGTTTCATCATTTAAATTCCTCCAGGAAAGTGTGATATTAATAAAGAAATCCTTCAGATACTCTATCCAAAACTCATTAAAACTGGATGATTTTCTCTAAGGTGTATACACACATGATTTTGCATTCATTTTAGACATCAAAAGTCTATCTCAAGAAGGTTAAGCAAACTGCTGCAGTAGCAACACTGGTCATCTTTCCTTTGATTATGTGAGCATGTGATTTTAAATCATATGCTGACAAAGGCAGTTTGGCCTGCACTTCTCTAGAGCAGTTGTTTAGGTTTATAACTGCTACCACTGAGACTCCTAAAACACCTACTTTACTAGATAGGCTTCCTATTGTATTTACCCTTAAGTGTGGAGGATACTTTATAACATGAAACCTTTTGCAGCTGTGATCTGTTTAGCACACCTCAGCTTGTCCACAGACACAGGAAGTAAAGGGCTACTTTAAGTAAAGTCCTGTTCTGGTGTCTCAAGAACTTACTGACCAGCTTCAGTTATTTCACCCGACAATGGCTAAAATAGAGATCACAGTTGATTAGACTGTGTTTTACAGAATTTCAGACTTGCTGAAGTTCAGCGCAGTATGGACTGGTTTTACTCAGCAAAAAAGTATCAGCTCCCCATTGACAACACCTGTGCTTTAGGACTGAGAAAAAGGTAAAAATTGATGCACAAGTCATTTGCTCCATACTTTTGCTTTCTTTGCTCAGATACACTATCTAAAATACTCTAATGCACAGCCAGGTTCACCACATTAATTGGTGGCAGTTTACATGTTGCAAGACACAGGCATACCTGTAAATATTTAAGGAATTAGGACGCTGCATTTTTCCACAAAGTGTTTCTATCATCAGCTTGTCAGATGATGAAACTGAGGTCTGGGGAAATGAAAGCAACACTTCACACCAGGAGTTTCTGAGACAGCCTAGACTGCAGCTGACTTCTGTCTCTTAGATCTTATTCTAGAAGCCTGACTGCTTTGCCATTTATCTTACCCTATTTTTCACCTACGTAATTCTTAACTTGCAAGCCTCCAGGAACAGTTTAGGGCTTAATACTATTAAATATTCAATTCATGGTTTTGCAGTGGAAAGGCATCACTAGCCCTATATTTTTGTAACATCTCAGCTGAGGTTCTGTATTATACATTTCTCTGAAAAAATCTTTCAACTCATTTAGGACATATATCCTTCATTTAGCAAACTACTATCTCCTTATATATTTTACAAAAATCTTCATTGTATGGCTTCATTTTTATATTAGACAGCTATTTTGATTATTTCTCTTACTGTCAGGAAAAGAATCTATTTCAAAAGGCAATTAAAAATATTGCTCCATGGAGTCCACATTTTTGAAACAACAAAAAAGTCATTCATGCACTACAAAAGGTACCTCTAGAGCTCTTTGCAAGGCAGTGGGATTATGAATGAAGGACAGATTTTAAGAGAAGTCTTTGAAACTAGAGAATAGAAACCTAAGCAAGCAGGCTAGCCGAGAAGGCACTGACACAGAGGGAATAACTGGAAGAACAGTACTGCAAAGTAGTGGTATGAAAGAAAAGAAGTGGATCCTGTTAGCTATACAACACTATGGATAATATAAGCTAGCACTGAAGTGCTCACAGCTAGTTTCTAAAATCCTGGCATTGAAGGCCCCAAACTGCTTTACTTGAAAGGGAAAAAAGCCTGGAAATAGATAAAATGCTGTAACAGTTACTGAAATGCCAGTGAAAAAGATCTGTTTGCAAGTGTATGGATAGCCTGGAAATACAACAGGACGTGCAGGCTGAAAGAACCCTCAAGTTGCAGGGAAATAAACAACTTTCGTAATGGTATCTGTTATTTTAATCTTGTTATTTACAGGAGGAAGTTAGAGTTTTGCCACTCTTTAAAACTTTTTTTTTTTTTTTTTTTTTTTTTTTTTTTTTTTTTTTTTTTTGCATAGAAGTGCTTCAGGGCCTAAACTGAGCTTTGAAGAGAGTCAACTACTTCCTCAAAAATGTACTGGATGTACTTCGTAAGTCTGTCTGAAAGAAAAAACTGCTTCATTTCCAGTTACATACGATTTAAGATAAATCAGTGTGAACAACAGACATCTCTGGATGATGCAGAAAGGAGCAGACCTCGGCTACAGTCGCTGCCTGGCAGGCAGGGCAGGCAGTCCCAGTGCCAGCAGTCAGCGCAGTGAAGCCCACCTGTTCTGAGCAGGCACAAATACCCGGCCCAGCCCTGCCTAAGCCACTGCACTCCTGTAACACACGTGCTCTGCTGGGGCTCCAGAGGAACTCACAGCCACAAAGAGCTGAACTCTTGCTAGCAAGCCTCGCCCAACACTTCACACCTTCTTGCCGCACTTCTCATTCCTCTGCTGACTCGTGTTCCACCCCCGTGCTGTGCTCTCCCTCTTTTAGTTCTAACCCTGGGTCTGGCAGCAGAGGAGGAACAGCCTCCCAAAGAAAGGGGAATGACTCAGGGCAGGTCTGCCCTGCACACCGAGATGCCGAGACCCTCGAGCTAACCACATCAGGTAGTTGACAGAGTACAAAAAGTCAAGCCCTGACAGCAGAGAGTTCAGTGTGGGTTAATTTCTTCTGCCTTCCCGGTGGACCAGATTTATGCTTATGAATATTAACTCTTAAAGTAGATTAAGAATGTAAACAGAGAACAGAACATTTTCATGGCTTGCTGTTGTTTCCTAGCTCCCAGCATGACACAGTATGTACCACAGCAAAGGAAAACAGAATATATATAATATATTCCCATCTCCACTGTGGAGACTTCTGCTTGTTTAATGCATACACATGCTACCAGACTAGCAGGCAGTTCTGAAGATAGGTCATGGGAGTGAGAAAAACAGAGCTTGATTCCTGACACTCGACACATTTTGAAAAGTCACTTCATCCTGTTTCCTCCCCCCACTTCTTCTGCCGTATTTCATTATATATGAAATGTTTCTAATGTGCTTGCTGTTGATTTGTTCTTCAGAACCCAAATATATAAATGTATATAGTTCATAAATATGTAAGTTCACAAATTAAAACTAAATGCAGTGGTTGCAAATACCAAACCATGAAGAGCTGGACTTTCTTTACAACTGGTCTCTGCAGGGCAGTTTTTTCAGCTTAAGGTCTACACTGGTAAAATATTCTTAGTATATCAATATACTGACGTGAGTGAATAAAAATTACCAGAACGTGTCTTTTCCGTACTATGTCAAAAATAGCCATTAGTCCAGAACCACTGTCTCTTGTGCTGTCTGCATTCACAGATACACCTACAGCACACCAACCATCCAGCCATCTGCATGTTGTATTTGGACAGGTCCAGGTGAAACGGTAAACAAAAGCACATATTTAGTCCAGATCAGTAACTAATTCCAGTCCAGAATCCAAGTAGTTCGGCCAGAGTGCTGCTGAGCTCTGCCCAGCTTGTGTCCTGCTCGTAACTTAGGTATGACACCACAATGAAATTAAACTGCTTCCAGTTTAGCAGTTGCTTGGGTCTGGCCAGCCCAGGGAACGAGCAGAACTGCCAGCCAGCTGTGCACACGAACACCCCATCTCAGCTCATTGGGAATAAAGCACTGGAGTGGTGCACAACGTGTAAAGCAGGCAATTCGTTGTAAAGGATTAAGAAGTTCCTGAGTGCAGGACTCTGGGGTATGCGTTTCAGAAACCCTTAAGTGCACCACTACAACAAAGGAGTCCTAAACAGAACATGCAGTGGAGCATCCATAAGAGGACAACGTAAGTGTGATGCTCTAAAGCCTTCACCTTCTTCTACCTTAATATATGTTCTGCCAGAGCAATTGCCCTTATACTTTATCCTACACATAAAATGAACCAATATTACTAAGTTCCACTGCTTAAAAAATTAGGTCAGCCAGACTCTTTCCAAGGGTATAGACTAATCTGTGAAAAAGATTTTCATAGAAAATCAGAGCCATAGGATGAGCTATGATGATCTGTCTGCAAAAAAAATGTAACACTTCCAACTGGAAACTTGCACAGCTCTCGGGTATGGAGACTGCATGACATTTCATGTGTGTGCTGCTTTTGGCTGGGGTAGAGTTAATTTTCTTCACATTATCTATCATGGGGCTGTGTTTGGATTTGTGATGAACACTGGGGTTAATTATCCAGGGATGTTTTCACTTCTGAGCTGTGCTTACACAGTCAAAGCTTTTCCCCCTTCTCACACTGCCTCACTAGTGAGAAGGTTGCGGGTGCACAACAAGTTGGGAGAGGGCACAGTTGGGACAGATGACCCAAATCCCCAGAGGGATATTCCAGACCACATGGCATTATGCTCTGTATATAAAGCTGAAGGAAAGACGAAGTGGGGGCATTCGGAGTGATGACATTTGTGTCCCAAGTAACCACATGTGATGCAGCCCTGCTTTCCTGGAGATGGCTGAACACATGCCTGCCCAGGGGAACCAATGAATTAACTCCTTGTTTTTCTTTACCTACTAAATGGTCTTTATCTTAACCCATTATTTTTCTCACTTTTACCCTTCCAATTCTCTCCCCAGTCCCACCAGGAGGCAGTGAGCATGCAGCTGTGTGGGGCTGACTTACCAGCTGGGGTTAAAACACAACAGCTCTCTTTGGCACCCAATGGAGGGCTCAAAGGGCTTGAGATAACAACATTTAGCTGGAATGTCTTAGATGGAATTTATAGCCATTATTACTATTTGGCTGCTTTGGGCAGACTCCTGTCCTTGCTCTGGCTTGATACCTTACAGTACATCAGTGCAGTGCTCATCAGTGGCTGCTTTTTGCTTTTGCTGCTGTTGTGCTGCTGATGCCCTCGCTCTGCTGTGCTTGGGGACATTTTGAGGACAGCCATGGTGATGCACAGAGACTGCCAGGTGGCTGGGGCAGCACTGCTGATTCTGTGCTGCTGTTATTGGACAAGCTGGAATTCCAGTATGAACTCAAGTCAAAGGGACAGCAACCTGTGGATGAGACCATGCGGGAGCAGGATATCCTGAAGCTCCTCTAGCCATGAATAAGTCCACACCAGAGCAGATACATACTGAAGTGTCTGTGGCCATGGCTGTGTCAGTGCCACAGCAGGTGCAGCCATGAAGGCCTCAGGGCGCAGGGACGTGTCCGTGCTGCAGCAGGGGCACCTTGAAGCACCACTGGCTGTTCATGAGGCTGTGATGGAGCACCTCAAAGCGTGTGGCCATGAATAAACCTGCAGCAGAGCAGGAGCACCCTGCAGGCACTGCAGCTGCGGCAAGGCTCTGTTGGGCAGGTTTGCCTTCTGAGGGGATGGTGGCTGTGGGTGAGGCCATGCTGGAGCAGCTCTGAGGGCACTGAGGCCCATGGTCAGGGCCACGCTGGAACAGCTGCCCCTCAGAGCCACTGTGGCTGTGGGTGAGGCTGTGCTGCCGCAGGTTTATTTCGGAGGACATTGTGGCCCATGGACAGGGTCATGCTGGAACAGCTGCCCCTCAGAGCCACTATGGCTGTGGATAAATCCATGCAGCAGCAGGTGTGCTCCTGAAGAGACTGGGGCTCACAGAAATGGTTCCACTTGGAGTGGGTACAACCCTAAGGGACTGCAGTCGGTGGATAAGTCCAAGCTGGAACAAGGGCAAGGGGAGGAGTTCATTGCAATGTTAAGCCCTGTAGCGGGTGGGTTAGAGATTGCAATAGAAATACCTTTAAACCGCTGCAACCCATGATTTGAGTTGCATATTATAGGAATTACTTTCACAGGAAGCACCCAAACCAGTGGAGGAGAAGCCTTATAAGAAGCAGAGCAAATGGAGCAGGAACTTCACCTGAGCAGGCTTTGATGCCCAACAACCACGAAACAAACCACCTCTCCTGTCCTGAGTGACCGCTACAACATGGAACCCAAAATCATGGAGTAAATGGACATGTTGTGGGCATTTTATGAACACTTTACAGTGGTTGATAGACTAAGGGAATAACATCTGTGTATTATACCAAAGGATGGGAAGTCAGGTGGTGGTTAATGTTGTTTTGGACTTATATGGTATGGGATAAAGAAGAAATCCATGTCTTATCCAACACAGTTTTCAGCACAAACCCAAAGCATAATCCCATACTTGCTATTACGCTGAAAATTGACACTATCCCAGACAAAACCAGCACAGTGTGCCTGCTGAAGCTCGATACTTTTAACTTGGGAAAAAAAAAGTCACACCCAAAACTATCAAGCAATTATTTAGTTTCCTGAAATAAAGGAAGTGGCTCAGAAGTGGGTGAAAGCTTCTGAAAGCTGTCAAATTGCTAATACTTTTGTGGAGGAGGGAGGGAACTTGAAATAATGATCTAATGGAAACAGTGCTTGTTCTGCAAGCATCTCTTTTTTCTAAATGGAAGAAAATGTGTTTTTCTGACTTGTTTTGACTTAGGTTAGGAGTTTTGGGGGGAGGGCTTTAGGCCTTAGTAAGTTTTTTGGGGTGTTTCGTTACCACTATACTTCTCTTTCTTGTCAGAAAAATTAGTTGGATACATGATTTTTATTTGAGGGATTTACATCATTTTTATGAGTGAAAAGGACTTTGTGCAGGCCCTAACTACTTCTTTTTTGTTTGATTTTACTGTAGTTTGATGCTCCTAAAAGTGATTTGGTGATTACAGGAAATAAGAGATGTCTTATAGGATGTCTGAGCTTGTGGAGGAAGTCAGAAAACCTTAAAATTTCTCCTCCTAAGTTTTCAAAATCACTAGGTACAATAGGATGTTGGAAAATAATTTTAGGAATAATAAAAGAAGTCCCGATGCCCACCCAACACTTACCATCAAGTGCCTGAAAACTGATTGCCATAAAACCAAAGCCGATGCCTCCCTTTCAAAATGCCGCTCTCCCATTAACAAACCCCTCCCTAGGAGACTCCCCAGTCTCCCATGGCTGTGAGGCAGAGCAATCTGCACAGCAAATATGAAGTATAATGGTCCTGTCACCCTGACAGAAGCAATCTCTGTGTCAAACTACATGGTAAAAACAAGATCTATGATGTTGTGTACTTGATATTACAGCGTGAGATTTAATTGCTTTAAGTGTAGTAGAGAGGAGTTAAAATACCATTTCCTTGAGGCTCTTCAGTTTAGTAAATGTAGAGAGGAACTGGCTCAAGTGAGACTACTGCGTGTGAACAGAGGAAAATAACTATTACTTGAAATAAAATGCTACTACCCATTTATCTGTCTTCCAGCCCTCTCTGTCAGCTAACATGTTGACTGACTGTGGAGGTGGCTGAGAGAGCAGACAGTAACCTGCCTTTTCTGGAGAAAAGGTAGCAGTGGGAAGTCTCAGAAAGACTTATAAAATGGAAAGTAGGACAGCAGATGAAAAAAAAAGGACAGGGAAAGCAAGAGATTTTGTTCTTTTCCTCTACAGTGCGGCATTCACTTGTTTTCTTACAATATCCAGCAGCTATCAACCAGATTTATGCAGTGCTGCCTCTGTTCAGAGACTTTGAGGGACAAGAGAGCTAACGCTCAGGCTTCAAATGCTCTTCTTAGCTGGCTATCAACTAAAGGCAGATCATTTTGTTGCTTACATCAGTATAAACCTGGAGTTACTATAGTGACATGAGGGTAGAAGCATGAATAAATTCAATGTAAATGAAAAGAGATTTCAGCCCTGCATATAACTCGCTGCCGTTTCAGAAAAAATATTTCAAGCCACTTTTTAGGGTCAACATTACTCTAGAGAACAACTTTTGTGTCTGCCATCAAGTATCCCAAATTACATTATTAGCTAAACTGATAGAAGAAACATATACATAAAATGCTGCATTTTGTTCTGAAGAAAATATTTTCTTGAACATAGATACCTTTTTTGTCTTTATATTAAGTATTACATCAAGATAACTGCTTTTCTTGCTACTCTTTATCTGTCACATCTAACATGTTTTGCAAGATCATCCTCTTGGGCTCTATCTTTCTCTCATATAAGTAAAAAAAGCCAAGCAACAAATTCACCTGCAGTAGGGTAATTAAATATACCAAAAACTAGTCAAGGAGCAGTTTTTACAAAATAAATAATGCCTATTTTACAAACTAAGTAATTTACCAAGTGTAGAGATTAATTTACAACTTTTAGAATTTTTTACTAACCCCACTGCAGTAAAAAAATCAAAACTTGAGGAACTGTAGGCAGATTTTTTGATCAGGGAGTGGCTAACATTGATGGGAAGATTTTTTTTCTTGATGAATTTAAACAAAGTACTGCAACATGAGATGAAGCTGAATATAAAAATTACATTGAACAGGTTCCCATAAGACACCTAAATTTATTCTTTTCCAAATACAACTACAAGTGTGGGGCTTTTTTTTCTAAATGGTTCATACAACTCTCACATAGGACCACGAGGAAGACATTTTAGCTGAGTATATGATGCATCAATCTTCTTGACCTAGGTTCTTACACCATTGCATACGATTGTATTCTAATTTCTAAACCAAGATGATATTTCTCCACTTTGAAAAGCTTTTCATTGGTTTTACATCTATAGAGGATATTGAGGGATCAAAATTAGAGAAAGAAATATCAGTTGCAACCTACCTTTGAGAAAAGCATCCTGTCCCAGAAATGCAACACCAAATGCTAAGAGTTTAAGCCACAAAAACATGGTTATTTCTGGAAATCAGGCGTATCCTTATGAAACAGCATGTGTCTCTCTCTGGAAAGCAAAATAAATGTTATCTGTCTGCAAAAGAATTTCTTCGCAAAACTTGAACCCAAGAGGAGACTAACTAGGCACATACATTGCACTGCCTGCTTATCTGTGAAGAAGTTGCTTCCTCTCTTACCCTAACTAACCACTTGCAAACTCGAAATGCACTTTAGTGATGTCAGAGACAATTACTTCTTCAAAAAAAACTTCTTTCAGTTTCCAGGAAGTCAAAGGGGTTTTTCTTAAGTTCCTGCAGTAATACTTCGCTTCCTTAATTCAACTAAAGTAGATTATTTTCAGCTATTTCTTCCTTTGCACATAGGAGCTACACAGGACTTCACTTTTCATAGCGCTGGATTTAACAAAGTAATTTTTTCTCTTCATATGCTCTTTTCTACTGCACTCATTCACAGATTCCCTTATATGTTATGTATGTTTCTTGAGATTTCTGTTGAGAAAAAGAGAAACCCTAACCAGGAATCACCAAAGCACTTGTACTGGCAACAAGGCCTTCATAAAAAGGTGCATCCTCAAGTTAAATAACTGATGATTAAATAAAAATTTTAAATATGGGGTTGGACTAGAGGATCTCCAGAGGTCCCTTCTAACCCTACCTATTTTGTAATTCTGTGGGATATATTTCTGAATGTTTCTACAAGGATGTCTTTCTGGGTATGACAGTAATGCACAAGTGAATAGAGGCAGTCTAATTCTGTTTCCTGTAATGTTTAGTACCTAATTAGAACACTCAATAGAATTCTTTACCATGACAGTGCCAGAGGATTGTCATCCCTTTCATGGACTTGATGCAAGGTACACTAAAGACATTTTCCCTCACTGCATGCACTGCAGTAGTTCTCAACATCTGGGTAGCAAACACCTCTTACACAGTAGATTACAAAGGGAAGAAATGTTGGGATTGCTTCTCTTATTGAAGATTTCCAAGGTTCTAAAAGAACCAGCAGAACCCTGTCACAAGGCAGATAAAGAAGGGAAGAGAATACTTTTGTACTGCCTATCCAAAAGTCCTTCGGAGACTTCCTAAGTATCACACAGGAAAAATGTGCACAAATTCACATAGTAATTCACAATTTATATGAGTGAATTGAGCTCCTCATAAGATTAAACCCACCTTCTACAGCTTTGAGTCAAGTTTCATAGCACAGGCCAAAATCTTAGCTTCCATTAAGCAGTACGTCTCTATACAAAGTGGCTGTAGTAATAATTATATTGTAAATATGTTCAGAACAAAACTGACATAATGATATTGCTCTGAAACTCCAGACCCCAATTCTGATATACAATAACTTCATCAACCTGGAGTTGTCACAAATTAAATTTGCACTATGGCCATACATTGTCTGCAGCACCGACATCTTAGTTCCTTTTATCCCAGACAAAACCAGGATAACAGCATGGCTGAAGTGTGCCATCTGATGAGTAGAGTACATGACATCTTGCAGAGAATCTCTCATAAAAGGTTCTCAAAAGAACCAGGCTCTATTCCCACCAGACCTTCCCCAGCAGTTTCATACAACCTCCACTCAACTCCTCAAGCTGTGACCCCAGGACAAATTCCTGCAGAGTGGGCCTTTTCTGGCTCTCTGATATTTACAGAGCTTCCACAGGACTGAAATACTGCAACACACCCTATCTGTTATTTAGTGAGAACATCACACACTCCAGCCATCATACCATTCTAGGTATAGTGCTAACCATAAACCATCAGCTGTTAAATTTAATGACCAAAGTTACACATTTACATGAGAAGGACACAGAACTGTTGGAGCAAGTCCAGAGGAGGACCACACAGCTGCTAAGAGGTTTAGCGCACCTTCCCTACGAAGATAGGCTGAGAAAGCTGGGGCTAGAGAAGCCGGTGTGGAGACCTCATAGCAACGTTCCGGTATCTGAAGGGGCCTAGAGGGAAACCAGAGAAGGACTCTTCGTCAGGAACTGTAGTGGCAGGACAAGGAGTAATTGGTACAAACTGAAAGAAGGGAAATTCAGGTTAGACATTAGGAAGAAATTCTTTACTGTAAGAGTGGTGAGACACTGGAACATGTTATCCAGGGAAGCCGTGGATACGCAAACACTGGCAGCGTTCAAGGCCAGGTTGGATAAGGCCTTGGGCAACCTGGTTTAGTGGGAGGTGTCCCTGCCCACTACAGGAGGGTTGGGACTGGATGATCTTTAAGGGCCCTCCCAGCCCTTAACATTCTGTGATTCTAATAGAACACATCTTATCCCAAACATAAACTGCAGTCTCCTTCCCAAGGTTAAACTCAAACCCTTCCTTTTAAGGGAATGGGACAGCATTAATTTATTCTACTTGCACATTAAACAATTGACTATTAAAATAAATCTTTTCTCAGGATGGAGTCTGAATTTTTAATTGGCCAAAATGATTATGTCAGTATGTAACTACAGCAGAATACTTCCCCTGTGATGGAAAGAATCAAAGCCAGAACCATCAATTTGTATTAATAAGGATTTCTAAAATGACATCAAAATTTGTAGATGCTTAAGTTACCCATCTCTTTGGGAGTCTCTCTCTTTTGTAAGATATAAAAAGAGTCATTATACCCAAAAAAATCAAACAAACAAAGAAACCAAACTGTGTAAAAAGCCAATCTTTCCTTGTGTGATTCACCTACCTTTCAATACAGTAGATTTGTTAAATTACCATAAATATTTCCTATTCTATGCTGTCAAAAACCAGCTCAAAGGGCAATTGTATCACAACAACTGCAATAAAATTTTTAAAATATAAGTGCCAAATAAGAACCAATTTTCCTTTGAATTTTCAGGGGAAAGAAAAGGAATTCAAAGAAGAAAGAATTCAAGCAGTGTGTCCTTGCTGCAGATGAGTTGCAAATATTGTTATGAAGCAATTAACATAATTTTATACTGAAAATACATGGAAATCATAAATTATACAATAAGTTCATTCAGTAGTAAAGTGGTTTATGACATGAATGTTTGTTATATGACACTGGTATTCTGCCATTTGAAAATGGCAGAAATTTCTATGCTGCAGCTACCATACACTTGGCAAGTAAATTTACCACCCCAGTCTAAATTTCAGGGGAGGGGGGAAGAAAAAAAAAAAAAAAGAAAAACAAACAACAAATGAAAAATAAAGTGAGTTGCATTTCAGCTAATATTTCACAGGCATACATGCAGACTATATTCAGTTTCAACACCTAAAATACACCACAACTGGCTTTGACTGACAGTCACAAAACAAAAAATCGGCTCTCACTGGGAGACTGAAATGAAAACATACTATTAGAGTCTATATATTCAGATACATTATTCTTAAAATAGATTTCTGAAACAGATCATGTAAGGAGAGAGACAAATTAAATTATCCTGTGGAAAGATGCAATGAAAGTTCCCACTGGTTTTGATTTGCATTGATTTACACATGATTCAGATGTCCCACATGGGAATAATAATTGATGACTAAGAAAATGATGATAAAGGTATCATCAATGCTCATTCCAAATTCTCTTTCTCTTCCACTTCTGAGTCAGTCCTAGGATTATGCACTTATCCCCCTGGTTAACTTGGGAGGGGGAGTCACTGCTAATGAGACCACAGCATTGGAGCCAGGAGTTGTGATTCTCAAAACACTACACACACCCATCTCCCTGTGCAACCTCTCACAGCACATCAGACACAAAACTGCAGTAGGTGCTCAGTGACTGATGTTAGTGCAAAAGCTCTGCCCAGATCCCAAACAGTCTCAGAGCTTGCTGAGAGAGACCAAGATCTCTAATAGGCTCCAGAGTCACTGCTAACTTGCTTTCTACCAGGCGGTGTTTTTGTAAGTGTTTTGTAAGTTGTGCTGCTCAAAGGCATCAGATTACAGTGTGTGCCAGAGGGAGGGAGCAAGCACGCATGCATGACACTTCTGCCCCAGAACAACTCCACCATATGCTAATGCAGCTAAAAAATACCTTACCATTCTTTCGGGAGGAGCCAAGGAGCTGCTTCCTATTCCAGTGAAGGGCAGAGGAAAGTAGAGAAGAGCCATAAAACTCACCACTATTTACCCTAAAGGCCAGGATCACATGAACTCTTCAACCATGTAAAATGATTTTGAGACTCTCCCTTCCTACCCCACAGAGTGTTCCCCGAACCACTCCCTATCTCTGGGAACTACCGAGCCAGGAGGAAACAGACTGGAAAGATTAAAGGAAGGCAACGGTAGCAGTAACCAGGGTATGAACAGCATCTTCATACAGCCACAAGCCAAATAAATTTGTCTCTCCAGGCTGGATTGTTGCAGGTTTCCCTCAAAGACGGGCCCACCCTGTATCTGACATCAGATATCAACACTCACACTCACCCTGCGCAGTAACACCTACAGGGCCTGTGCCACCCAAATCCAATCATTGCTGTGCTCACTGTTTAATGCCACAGGAACTGTGACTGAAAACGCCAATGACACCACATTCTGTCTGTACTCTTGTCCTATGATTTCATGCTACTCAGTTTCACCCTGCGTACATTTCCCTAAGAGTTTAGCCAGATAACACTGCAGCATTCATCTTCCTCACACAAGACAGCTTCCAAGTCCAGCTTACCAAAATCAATGTGGTTTCACTTCAGCATTCATCACATAGAATTTTAACTGGGATGTATTTGGTACTTTGAGGGTTTATTGGCATGGAGGATGAGGGTTAATTCAAGCAATGGTGTTCTCCACTGTTATCTAAAGTAGTATGAATTAGTTTTCTCAAGAAATGTATTCTTGAGAACACACCTGTGTTTTCCTTTATTTTTTCCAGGCCTCTGAATAAAAGTACAAAGCATGTAATGAAATAAAAATTAAATTCTCTACATACTCCATCCATCGTTTGGACTTCAAGTTACGCAGACTTTGCATAATTTCCCTTGCATTGAAATCATCTCCTATGGCTCAGCTCGGTTACAGATACTCAGCACACTGCATAGCAGAATTAAGCAGTTCCACAGAAACTGAAGGTACACACTTTAGCAAACACTAAGGGACACAGGATAAATTCATCCCAAGGGCAACTCTGTTTAAATCAAGGGGGTTACCTGAATTATGCATTTTATCCAATAAAATTAATTTGACAGCTTTACTGTGAAATCATTGTTCATGCTAGAGAATACATCTTATAACAGTCTTAGTATTTCACTGAACATTTTTTATACATACTTTTTCAGGCTTGTTTTCAATTGCCAAGAACTATTTCCTGAAGAAAGAAAACATTTTTACTTAATGTGTCATATTGGATCAAATTATTTTAAGGTCAAGAGTAAACAATAGAGCTCTTTGTGCAAGCATACTGCTCTGCTGCTATCAACCCTCAGGCAATGATGATTTGACATCTTCACTTCGTATGTTGCCTGCATGATCTGTGCTGTACCTGCTCAGGACAGAGAGCGTATTCTGGTATCCCTGAGGCATTGCTCACAATCTGGCCCAAAATGAGCAATAAGTCTATGAGAAGCTCTTGAAAGTGCCAGGCACCTTCTACTTGCTTACACACAAAATCCGTGCAGGATAACACTGGGCTCAGTTATTGTGAAATGAGTGTTCTTGAATAGCTCTTTTTAACATGCCCACTTGGAATCTGCTACCCTTAAACAGTGACAGCATAGCCATAAGCTCTGAGACTTGTCAGATTTGTGCTGAACATCTGCTCCTCCTCCTGGGTTTGATGCTCAGAATAGCTCAGGATTTAGCTTTGTATAAGGTATCCAAATACTGCACAATGAATGAGATTTTACATTATGAAACATCAAATAAACATTTTTACCCATAGTGTCTTTTTTTAGTATCCTTCTATCATTCACTTTGGAAGGGAAAATGAAAAGGAGGGACAACAATTATCTGAATATTTGCTATGCATGGACCACTCCTTGAACTCTTTTTCAGAAGAGCTCTTCAACAGCGGCATTTTTCCTTCTCTTAGTCGGATTCTGCTTTTCCCCCCCAGTTTAATTTCTCCTAGTACCAACTTGTTAGATTCTACAGGCACTTGTATGACTGCCTCAGCAAATGGGGAGCCACAGCTTTAAAGGGCAGTGAGCTAAATGCCAGGCCAGGCACTGTTCTGTGAGCAATCACACTGAAACTCAGGAATACCACCCCAGCTGAAGGTACTAAACAAGCTCCCTCTGCACAAGGTCTCCCCTATCACTTTCACCAAAACAACCCTGCTTTCTGCAAAACTGGTTACTTGCTTGCTGGTGCCTTGGTATTACCTAATCTGTGTCTTCTAGTTAATCTTCCCAAATTACTTGCAGAACTAGACACTACTACATCACACTCCAGTAAATGCTGCCTTACCTGCACCATAAAGTTGCAGTTGTGCCATGTTTGCAGCAGACCTGACAGAACATGAGTCAAAGCAATAGTAGCACCTGCCAACACAAAAGAGCCCACACAGAAAAAGAAGAAAATGCTTACAAACAATCTTTTCCAAAGTATTTCCATTCTGGTTTCATTGCAGACCACTGGACATTTCCTTATCTCTTGAACATTGCTTCCTGTGTGCTCTGTAGCAAATTTAAAGACCTGTCTGTTGATTCTGAAGCTAACAGGCAGGGTGGGCTTTTCTTTTTTTCATCTTTTTTTAATGCTGATCTTCAGCTGAAGCAGGCCAGGACCAGTGTCAGGGTAGGCTACTGAACCCATGTTTCAGGCTATCTTTCTACATGAGCTAACTGCTTGTTAGTCTGTGCTGTAAATGAGCAAACAGCTTGCCTTCTGTGAGTTCTCTGTCCCCTTTTCTGTTTTTCCCAAGCAGGTATCCTCTGTAATAATAACTTCTGTATTCTTTGCTTCTAGCACTGTATCCTGCTTCCACCCAGACTGTTTCCCACCTAGGATGCTGGATTTATTATCATACCCTATTAACTGTGGTCCACAAGTCACCCTGGTGTTTTACTATCTGTCAGATGACAGTGCTTATATCCAAGAGTATCTGTGTGCATTTCTCCAATAAAACACAGAATTACTCTATAGCAAATGTTTTTCTAACATCCCAACCATGATTATTTTATGGATGGAAATGTAGTCCCACAGCTGATTGTAGTCATTATGGTATAGAAGCACAAAAATGCCTTTAAGCAAGGTATTTATAAGTACGAAGCACAAATCTTTACCTAGAAGGCTGGTCTGCTTACAGTGATGCTGTCGGTCATCTTCTGATAGCCCATCTCCCGCCCTTCTTCACATTGTGACATGATTTTTCTCTCTGGGGCTGTCCAAAAGGGTTAGATAGACATCTCCAAAGATAAGCATGTGGCAGGCATTACTTCTTCCTCAGTGGCTTGTCAAGAAACTACTGCTACAAAGCTAAAAGAGTCTAGCAGATTTCTATAATCTAAACTTGCAATAGCCATCTTTGAATTTGAAACAGTTAGGAAACCAAACTGATCCCACTGATTTATTTACCTTGTACATCAGGGTTTATATCTCCCTCCCTTAGATTCCATGCCTCTAAGCCATTCAGTTTAATTGTTTCACACACACACTATAAGCCGTCTTAAAATGTGACAAGTTCATAATGCAGATACTCTGAAAAAAAAAAAAAGTCTAAAGATGCACTGGATGTCTTGGTTTATTCTCACACTACAAAACCAACAAAATATTTAGCAAAAGCAGTAAATTTTGAATTTCTTTAAAGAAAAAATTATGCAAAAGTCATTAATGCAATTGCAAATATTTCTCTATCACTTCTTGTAAATGGGCATAATTAGAGTCAGCTAATAGAGGTGCAAAAATATTGGAAATATACTTTAACAGTAACAATCATATGAACAGTGGACTCTTGTGCAAGGCACAAATTTTGGCAGAGAATCAAGCAAATACTTGAGTGATTTGCAGACAGGTAAGAGAAAAGACAGCATTGGGAATTCAAACACTGAAATTAAAAGATTTGGGGTTTTTTTGGTTTTGATTTTTTTTTTTGTTTTGTTTTATAGCTTATTTATATTTTACTAGAGGATATTTCATAATAAACACTCAAAGACATTTAGCACAAATTGGCTATTTTAACTGGGTCAGAAAGCTCAAGAAACATATTGCTGGGGCTTTATTAACACATCCAATCTGTGCATACAATGCAATGGAAGAGCCAAAAATAGCCAAAAAAGGATGGTGGAAGGGGAGGAGGGAAAGCTAGTAATCCATCATGTCAAGGAAGTCCATGCTGTGGTATTCCCCAAACACCTGGAATTCTCAGAGTGTGTAAACAATTGAATCACAACAGGAGTAAAACACTATCCGATTCATTTATTTCAAGAAAAAACTTCCATGTGTCTCATAAAATAGGACCCTAAGAAATACCACAATTTCACAACTATTTGATAATATGTGCTCATGTGAACACTGACAAAAATCTAGCCTCTGTCAAACAAAAAAAAAAAAGCCAAAAACCTTGTATCACTATTGTTTTTAAGTTTTATTCTAAAAAGTGATAAAATGTTGGCAATATAAATCATTAGCAAGAACGGTTCATTTTTCCCATGGCAAGCTCAGGCTCACGTACTAACGGGGTAATATGCCCTCACTCCACAGATCAGCATAAAATACTTGCACATCCTCTTTCTGCCTTATAGCGTTACTTCCTACACTTCGCAAGTCAGGAAATATCACAGAAGATGAAACTTCATGCAACAATTATTTAGCAAGAGGCTCTGTCTGTTTTTGTCTTCTTCTCATAAGATCCTCCTTAGAGTTTTTGAAATTGTGTTAAAATTAAGAGGCTTTATTTAAAACTGATTTTGATGCAAAACAAAAATAAATCGTTAGCTAAACATTGCCAGTTCCTAGAGCAAAGTCAGTCTGTCAAGCCTGCAAATAGGTAAACAAAAGGATTTTCCTTCAGACAAAGTTATACTGAGCAATATGAACCTCATATTAGTTTGACTTCCCAGCTTAATTTTCAGTTTACTGAGGTCAGAAAGTTGCTCCACACTGATCCATGGAGACACATTTTGGGGGGGTTGAATTTTCTGAGACTTTACCTCCTCTATCAGTACACTGTCATTTTTCCACTATGGAAAAATAGAGATTCACAAATAAGTTTGTCTAAGAAAAGTAAATAACTTGTTCATTTTCATTTCCTTCTTCTACTATAAACAGGAACAATTTGAAGACAGGTAATAGCAAACAAAACAGGAACAACCTGCCCTACACTGTCTCTGATCCAAAAAAATCCTTGTGCTCTTCCTTGTTCTCAGAACCTTCCTTTCTCCAAATTTCCCATATCAGCCTGACAAAAATACTGAACTGTCTCACTACTCTTCACAGAAAGTTCACCTTCTTGAATCATGAATCTGTAAGGTCAGGTTTACATACACTCTATTCTAGCTCGAAATAGTACCTTTCCCATACTACTAAAAATTTTGGGCAGTGAGAGCACCAAATACCAGTCCTGAGGAAAACAAGCTCCATGCATATTTTTGCATGAGGAACACAGGCAGGGTGAGAAAAGAGAAGTTCAAAAACAAGGTGGGAAGAGCTTTTCTCTGCTGCTTCCACAGTGGCCTCTCCTCTACTCCAAGAGGTAACACGAACTAGAAAATGTAGTTTTGAGAAAGTTTGGGTTTTGTATTTGCCCTAGTTCAATATTAGAAAGTCGAGCAGGCTGAAAATGTACATATTCTTTGTATATATAATGTATAATGGAATATTCATATTCCGTATAACCATGGGAACTCTCTGAAGATCATGCATCTATACTTATTTACCTATTTTTAAGAGCATTACGCTTTCATTAACAGTCAGATTAATTCAGGGGAAAAATAGTTTGGTTTTCATGATCTACAATAGTTAAATTATGTGAAACCAGTTTTATAAATTAACTACCAATCTTCAAAACCACCTACAACTGTTTATTGAACAAGAAAGAGCTAAAAAGGAAAAACAAAACCCTAAAGTCCTGTCAAATAGATTATTTATCTTGAATCCCAGCAGATACACGCTTAAACTACTGATACTACTTTTTATGCTTTATATATCAAAAATGTGTGTAGTGGAAGTAAGTTTTGTTTAACTGCAACGTTAGATATATTTAATACCTTTACTGCGATGAAAGATCATCAGCAGTGTTTTTCAGGACTGTCTTAAGACTATTAAGACCAAATAAAGCTATAATTGAAAAACAATAAAAACTCCTGTCTGCTGCTTTTGGCTCTTGACTCAGCTTGGCCCATAAATCGATGTTGCTCTCAGCTTTCCAAGCTGGTTTCACTTTCTGGTTCCTGTATGGTAATTACCAAGGCCCAGAAATGGTGCAGAGCTGCAAAATTCATAACTGAGGGCCTGAATATAACTTCCTTTGCCAGCTAAGTGAAATCCAAGCTACAACAGTGAAGCCACAATTTCATTTATTTTGTCTCTGCTGGATCTCTTTGCAGATGGACTTTCTGGAGATCAGCAAAGGCACTTGGATGCAGCCCACTGCTGGTCCCTCAGCAGAGTTGATATCCTGGCCCTTGATCCCCAACCTCAATTTAACTTATGCTTTAGTTGAGTGCATGTCTTCTTACCTTAGGATTGTTTGGATGAAAAGATTGGTCCTTTGGGCACAATTATCTAAAATCTCAGATTTCATTCCATACCTCAGAGGTACCAAGCTCCAATCTGGCTGCCACAGGTGCCAGCACTTTCTTACTGAAAGTAGAAAGGTAGAGATAGATAAATACTATCCATATTCTCATCTAAGGACAACATTAAAGGTTCAGCAAAACATTTTGAGTCAGATGACTCAGGTTTTTCTCAATGGATAAGCTGGTTTCTTAGCTCTTACGATACATTGGGTGATGTGAAGCTTGCACTGAACATGACACTGCGGGACCAACAAACCCTGCTCTGGGGCGGGGGAGAGGCTGCCAAAGAGTGCAGGCATTTGAAGTTCTGTCCAGTCCAATTGCTGAGAGCCCATCTCTCGCTCTCCCTGGCCCCTGGCTGCTCTTTCAGCTCGTCAGTAGCTCCCATTTGACAAGACAGCACTTGAACACACTGTATGGACCAAAATGATCCATTACACAGCCCTCCCAATAACATTTTTGGGCAGTACATTTGATGGGATGCATTTTATGTCTCAGGGTATCTCAGTTTCTAGTTTAACCACATATTTTAACCTACCCATGGTATACACAGTTACCAGCATCTCTTCCTCCCCTTACCTGCTGATGAAGTGTGAGGCTGTGTTTTCTATGTTTTAAAATATATAGCTGTCACTTTTTGGCCATTTCTGCAGGATTATTTGGAATAATTCGAACATTTTCCTCACTGGAAGACATACAGTGCTAGTGCAGAGATTTGTGTTGCCCTTCCCCCAAGCTGGGGACAAGCACTGAGTGTCTTTTTTCCCCAGCTGTCCCCTGACCACAGCACTGCTCAAGGAAATGCCCCTTTTGATAACCAGCTCTGTGCAGCACACATGTTCTGGAGGAGCAATGCAATTGTGTGTGGGAGGGAAGGAGAGGAGAGGGAGGAAGAGAGCAGAGGAGACAAGCAGATCGTGAAGCACAAAGTGGTGGTCACTGAGAGCTCTGCATGTGCAAGAAAGACGCTGGTAATAATCTCAGCAGAGAATGCATGGACACTGTACAATGCAGTGTGCTCTACTACTTCCAGCTCCATGGAGGTGTCAGGGCTCTACCCTCAGCCCCAGTGGCATTTGTGAAGTCCCACGGAGTGTTCCAAAGGGGCGATGATACACGGGATTCTCAGTGTTTCTGTAGGTACATATAGGAACATGTACATGAGTATGTAAGCCTGTATGAAGTTGCAAAAAGTTGTCATTTGTAGATGGAAGGGTTATCAGGCAAAGAGGATCCTTTCCATGTTTTGTGTTCCATGCTACACAAAAACCTTTGAGCATATACCTGTTTTAAGCAACTCACTGGCCAGCTCACCAAGGGTAATGCTCAAATTTGCTGCTAAAACTAATGTCAATAGCATTTAAAGGGTCACTTCTTGGAAGCTTCAAGCTCTAAGAACCAGAGAAAATGCATATCTAGCAAGAAGCACGGAAACTTAGATTTATAACTTGACCTTGAATTATAGCAAAGTCTTTTATAACATTCCAGATTTATGGTTTTATTTCCTGAAGACCCTGACTGTAAAAATGAGGCTGGACTTAAAGACCAAAGTTCATTTCTGGTTTTCTTAACAAGAAGGTGTCCTTGAGCTGTAGTAATCTTGTAACATAAACCAGACAATCTTTCAAGAAATCTATGTGCTTCCTTAATTGTCTTATAGCTAAAGGCTTTAAATCGAGATGAAGTATGTCCATCCTCACAGTCACAGATGCATAGAGACACTGAGCAAAATTCTAGCTTTTATTATGAAGATTTCTTGAGATTATTATATTCTTTTTCTCCATATCCAAATTTTACAAGTGCCTTTTGTCTTTCCGTATTTATAGCCTACAAAATCTTTGCATTACAACATGTCAGAATTTTCAAAATTACATCAAGAAAAATAGGTATTTTTAGCTGCAATAAAAATTCAGAGGTAAATGCTTTAAAGTCTTATCTCCTCACTCCCACATGATGTGTAGAACAGACCACTTGTCCTGCAATCATTAAAATTTGCTGCAACAGGATTTCACTACAGAAAATTCAAATACAACTATTATTCACTTGACAGCTTAAACTGATAGTGACTGACATGCTTATAATTATTTCTTCTGTTTAGGAGTCCAGACCAAAACCTCCATATATGTTATTGCATTGTTTTCTGTTACAGAGTTTTTCACCTCTCACCCATCTTACTTATAAAAATATAGGGAATGGGAGTACAAAATGAAAAAGCAGAGAAAGCAGCTTCAAAAATTGGAAGTTTACTTTCCAGTTACTTCCCCTTTCTTGGTTTTCAGGAGTAACGATAAAAAACCTCAGATTTTATTTTACTCTTTTCTTCAAAGGGTTGCTTGGAATAGAATTAAAATTATCAGAGGTTCCCTTTCTAATTTAGGGTCACTGACTGACCACAAGAAAAATGTGTTGAGGCATTAGATGTCCTTGTTTAAAATACTTGATATTGAAATTCCAACAGTCCTTCAAGCAGAATTCCTAACAAGAAGGATTTGTGATAGGGAGTCTACAAGATTTACTTAGAAGAAAAAAATGTGTGTTTAAGAGACCCTCGAACCTTCAAAAGAACACCTCCTTCAAAAGGCCCCACCTCACAGCTATGACAAATTTTCAGAAGTTAATGTGTTTACATAAAGTGGAAAGACTTGCAAACCATACAAGGCAATTACTGCAAACAGTGGTGTAGTATTGAACAAGATGGTCCCGATTTTCCTTGGGTTTTTTTCAAAGAAATCCATTACTTCTTTCATCTACACTAAAACTATAGGCCAAATCCTGTAGTTCTTACTGAGAAGAAAAAAAAAAAAAAGTCATTTTACAGACCTCCTGCTGGTCTTATGTGCAAAGAAATTGAATATTCCAATGAGGTGAAGGACAGAAAGAAAAGAAGCTTGAAATTGCAGCCCATATGAAAGAAAAAGTGTATTTAAAATGCATCAGATAAACACCAAAGACCTATTACCATGTATTTGAGCAGCTTTTGTTGACATTCACATGGCTATACATATGTGTCTATACAGACACATATATGCACACGTATATTCACGCACTATTTCACACAGAGCTATCCAGAATAAAAGCCTGTCCCTTCCTTCTTCGTTTTAGTCATAATACATTGAAACCAACACACTCTTTGGTATCATCAGCTAGGACTTCCCTGACACAGGACTCCATCCTGTCTTATTGCTGCATGTTTAAAAATCAGATTTGTGAAATTATTACAATTATAGTTCAGGAAGAGAGTGGTAGAAGAGCTAAAAGACACACATAAGCAGAAGGGTCTAGCTGGGTAGTTCAAAGTGATCGATGCATTTATTTTGTTGGGGTTTTTTAATTTTTTTTTTTTTTAATTTCCCCTTCTAGTTTATGCACAATTGCTTTTGCCTTCTGAATCCCACCTCTATGTTTCTCCATATCTCTGGAATCAGCCCTAAGATGTTTCAGAGAGAGGGGGAGAGACTTTAAAATTATTTTTGCAACAGAGTAGAACTGGTAAAGCTTTTAATCAACATTTCTGTGCACATGCATGCATGAGCACATGCACACACCAACCACCACACTTCCACTGAAGATTCTTCTCTGCTCCATAACTGCCCATATAGACTGAAAAAAAAAAAAAAAA
>VZRN01000468.1:449528-482063 GCA_013397935.1 Dasyornis broadbenti
CACTGCAAAATAGGGTAGAATGAGTGTCTGGTATTTTTGTATGGGAGCTCTCTAGACTTCATCAAAGGAATCTCTTCCCACTAGTGTAAATACCATAGTATTATTCAACCTAACACAATAATATATTTTAATCTGGCAACGCTTGCCAATGTGGTAAGAACACCTAACAAGTAAGATAAGGCTACACTATATCTGAATTCATTTCCATTCACCTCCTTTAGTAAAAGGGAACCTATATTAAAATAAAAATTCTATTCATTTTTAAAACTATCTTAAATAATACAAACATATTACTGACCATCAATCAGTTCCCAATAAATCAATCACTCTGGCTGAATGCTTGGACTGTTTAAAATCATGTTGCGTATCTGAAGACCAAAAACTATAAAGATCATTTTTTTACACATCATGGCCAGCATACAAAAGCTATAAAAAAATTTAGGTTCTGTAGGTGCAAAAACCACACAGCTGATCAAGAAAATTACAGACATAAGCATCTCTTAATTATTCTCAGCATAATTAACAAGATAGCTCTGAAATTCTAGGACTCTGAATTGACATTGCTTCTTGTGGACACTTGGATGGTGAATTCTGAAATTTTTTACTTTATAATTTCCAAAGTGAGGCAAAGGCTTCTGCTTATGCCAACCTGGAGTGATCCTGTTTCCCATTCTTATGGGAATTTGAAACACTTCTGCTGTGAAATATTCTTTTTAGTGTGAGGGTTTCCTCCAAACAGTCTACTGCCAATCACCTGCTACTAAAACTCTGAACTTTCAGAGTCTGTGCAATCACCACAGTAAATGCAATGAAATCTTCAAGCCCTTGCCCAACACTGAGACTTTCCTTTGTTTGAATTTTAAAGTCTGCTACTGTATGGTTTCTGTGCAGAGGCACTGATTCAGTAACATCACTGAAAACCATGGGCCTGAAAACATTTAACTGAGCTCTTGATGATCATAGGGGAAGAAATGCAGCCTCTAAGGCCTCTCCATTTTTCCCACATGGATATTAGCTCAAGCTAGAGTACACAAATTCTAGCAGTTACAGACTAGATGTGTACAGCTGGTTTTCCTCTTTTTATGCTTTGAACAAACCTTAGAAATTAAACTTCACCACGTTTTCCCCACTGCTACCTGCAGCTGTTAGACAACCTGAGAGACATCATGGAGTACAGGAAAGGACTGGGTCATCTGTGGATCCTCTCTAGGGCAGGACACAGACAGGCTGTGCAACAGAGGCCCTGTCATGCCACAGCACTCATGGCTCCTGACCCTGGGGGCTGAGGATGCCTCTTTGCTGCACCACTACTCTGCTGCCTCAGAGGTCAAACAAATTGCTGGTAGATGTGGAACTAAAACATTTTCATTCTCAAATGCCAGTAGGAGTCAGTGTGCTCAAATCATGCTCCTGCAGAGAACTCTGGAGGTTTAAAAATTATTTTAAATTATTTTTTAAATTATTTTTCAGGTCAGTTTTCTAAAACAAACTGATTCTTTGACAAGGTAGTCTGCAAAGCTGCTATGAAGCCAAATAACAGGATAACACACACCTAACCACAGGCATAAGCACATTTTCACACAAATGTTTGATTTGTTGGTAACAACCTTATCAGATACCATCTGAGGAAGGGGAAAGTTCCCATAGCCAAGTCATCCCTTTATATATTTAACTTGCAAACTTCAAAACAGTAAAAATTTATATAGAGGAAGTCAAAGTTACTGTAAAGAGTCAGGTTTGTAAAGTTCTTACCGTCAGCTCCCCTCCCACTCTTTAATTCACATACCTATTGACACAGGTTTCTGTGCTGAAGAGCCTTGTTATTTCTTCAGTATCATCAATGCTTGTAACCGTGTTTCCCATACTGCAGAACTGCAAAAACAGAAATGTGAGAGAGTCAGAAGAAAACATTGATATCAAAGATATTACAATGAGAGGGGGTAATTTATACTGGGAAATTTCAAGGAAATGATAGTGCTCTACCTGTAATGCTTCAGAGCAGTCCCCAGTGTAATAGCACACATTCCTGTTGGGGCTTTTTCGGGAGTACACGGGACATAGTATGCACATTATGAAAACTGAATCAACCTGATGCTATTATAGTCAGTTTGTACAACATCCACAAGTCTTGACACTATAGCACAACGCTTACTTGACATACACAGGTGAGTGCCTGCCCCTGCGTCTCACTGAAGCTCGCAAGGAGAAAGCCTTGTCTTCTCATCACCACGTTTATCCCTCTTCTTCCCATGTGGGATTCATTAAAAACGAGGCTGTAGGAGCCAGCAAAAAGGCTGGCAGTGCTGCACCTGCAGCTGGGGGCAGAAGCCTGCCTGGAGGTCAGACTCAATGTGAAGCTCTGGGTAGCAGCGCAGAGAGGGAGCTGCCGGCATGGGCAAAATGCAGGAATAGCTGCTCGTACTATAACAGCTTATTTCATAAAAGCAGAGCTGGTTTTGTTCTGAAGGCAAGGAGGAGTCAAGTAGCCAGAAAGAGGCAGAAAAAGAGTAATTTCTGAGACTCTCAGTACTTTGCATACAGTGTTCACCCCCACCTCTAAAAGGGGGAGAAGTGAAATGGACAGGTGAACTGCTGTAATGTTGTGAATTCTGGGACACAGATCTACAATCATCTCTGCTATTAAGAGGAGGATCTCAGGTGGCTTGGAAGGGAAAGATCCAGTAGGGCACACTGACAGAATAAAAGCTATTACTTCTTATGCCTTTACTAAAGAATTTAAATGGATTTAATTTAATTTCAAGAGTGTTTTGAGAGCTGAGACTGTGTAGCCTTTTATCAAGGGTTACCATACCCATAAGCATGAAGTTTCTTTTTTTAATGTATCTTTTGAGGTTTTTCAAAGCAATGATTTTTTCTTTTGAGAGGTTTCTATTATAGCCTATGCCATGCTCTGTGCGAAAGGTTTAATCCATGCTGCTTCTGCTGTTACCTATAGTGTCAAAAAAGAGCAATGCAAATATTCACAATATCCTCAGACAGAAATAGAGAGAATACTTTTGTGCTTTCATAGTAGCCTAATTCCAATTTTTTCTCTTAAAAAGAAAAAAAAAAAGAAAAAAAGAAAAGAAACCTTTCCAGGCATTTATTTCAAAGATAGAATAGACAGCTGCTCAGAATTGCCAAATGGATAATAATTTGTCCTTATTTTTGATTCCAGCAGCTCCTCTCAGACCACAAATTTACTGGAGCAAACTTTTCATATTTACATTAGCTGCATGTAAATGAAGTTCCATTTCATATTAAAAATAAGTTTTTTTAAGTTATTCACCTTGTTCTTGTTATGACTTCAGAATAGCATAAATAGTAGTGAGGCCCCCCTTTAAATACTGTGTGATACCAGAAATCCTCAGGCTCTTTTATTCTGTGGCTCTCTGCAGGGCCATAAAATATTCCCTGGGATAGACAAGGATCTTCCAAAATGTTCTTCTGTACAATCTTTTGTTCCTCTTTGTTCTCCCAGACAAAGTTTGACCCCTAGAACTTCTGTGCCATAACCACAGAAATACAGAGCCAACATCCCCACACAGGAGGTGTGAGGGAGGCCCACAAGGAGCTCTCCCGTGGCAGCCCATGCTTCATGGTTCACCATTATAAGCATAATTCTTGTCAGAAACGCACCTTTTCAGTCCATTATATTTCCAGGGCAATGACACCAACCACCTCTGATTTATCTATGATCACCACTCCTGTTATTTCCTGTCTCACCCCACAAACAATTCCAAAGAAGCCAGGGCCTAAGGCACAGTTTGGAGCCAGGGCTCGCCCTTCCTCCGGCGAGGTGTTGTGAGGGCGAAGCTTCCCTGCAGCCGGCTCCTGCCAGCTCCGCCTCCCACCCCGGTGCCACCCCCTGGAATCAGGCCCCTAACACAGCTCTGGCTGCCTTCCCTCGCCTCCTCTTCCCCACCAGGCCAGCAGCCCCAGGCGAGGGGGGCTCTGCGGGATAAAGCGGGGAGATTGCTCAGGGTAGGGGAAGGCGAGGCGTGAGGCACAGCCATGGCGCCGCACGCAGCCGTGTGGGCAGCCAGGCTTCCGAAGGGGCCTGGCACAAGAACTCGGGACATGTTTAACACACTGGAATGGTGCTTAGCCTCACTAAGCTCTGAAATTACTGGCAAGTGAAGTGTTTGAAAGAAAAGTAAAACTAATAGTGAATTCCGACCTTCTTTTCAAGCCTGTAAGAAGGACAAACGCTCTACGTTAAAACATACTGAGATCCTCACCAGCAGAATTACCTTCTGCAAAGCAAAACCCAAACCCCTATGAGCTACCAAGAGAATGGCAAAGAAGAGGAGAAAAAAGTGTTTACACTGCACAAAGGCTTGACAATAAAAATCCTTCCCCTTCTAAAATGAGGAACTGCCTGAGACACAAGATTCACTACTCTCACAGCCACATGACAAGCAAGAGAAACAGAGAACAGAAATACCAGAGACATGATGTAAAGTGGTGAACAGGCTAAAATTAGTTAATGTTCTGATTTCTTTCAAGAAGGGAGGATAAGTGTTATTTTTATGTTTTTAATTAAAACAAAAATCCTAGAGGACACTAGAAAGTGGTGGAATAGAGATTTTTAAATCTCAGTGCACACATGTACTAACATAAGTATATGTACGTGTTAGTGTTTAGAAACTCTAATTAAAAGTAGATTTTACAGAGTAAGGAGAAAAACACCCTTTTCACCTTCAGAATTGTATCATAATAACATCAGGAAAATTTAGCTAGTTTAGCTAAGGCAACTTCTACTCTAGTCTTAAAAGACAGATGCCAGTATTCATCGTTTTTTTCCACTCCAGGTTTTCTGTCTTACCTTTCCAAATAAAGCTTTCCTTCTTCCTATTGAAGTATTAATATTCTCACTACAAGAAAGGAAATTCTTATTCCTTTTTTTTCACTTTCAGTTAAGCTGGTGTCTCTCAGAGCTGGAATGAAATACAGTGAAATGACTGAGTAGAAAATTAAGATTTTTTTGAAAGTCAGAAAACTGGTTAAACAACTTTGAGCTATACATAAAGCAGCAGCACTTAAGTGCAGTGCAGAGGAGCACAGGTTCAGCTCCTGTAGGCCGCAAAGTTGCACTATTTTCTTTGTGATATCTTTGTTGATCTTGCTAAGTCTAATTTGAGACAGAGCTGAAGTTTTCTGATATACTACACTTGATTTTCTTCAAGTGGATGTTGAGCTGTGACACGGATGTGAGTTGTTGGTTAGCCTACACAGTTCAAAATATACTTACATGGCTCCCCACTTCCCCTCCCTGCCTGCCTGAGTGCACAAACACAAACTCCTTTTGGGAAAGGCAGCAATGTGAAAAATCATAAAGAGGATGGAATAAGGGGGAAGGCATTATTGTAGTGCAGAAGAGTCGGAAAGGAGATAACAAATAGCTGCGCTGAGAAAAAAAAAAAAGAAAACTCTTTGAAATGAAGCTTTGTGCTGGGGCTGGCTGCGATGGAGTTAATTGCTTCATCACAGCCCGCATGTTGCCAGCTTGCAACTAAAATTGTGCTGATAGCACGCCACTGTTTTAGGTGCTGCTGAACAGGGCTTACAGAGTTTTCTCCGCTCCTCAGCTCTGTCCCCCACAGGTGCAGGCTGGGGTTGGCAAGAGGCTGGGAGTGGGCACGGCCAGGACAGCAAGCCGGGCTGACCAAGGGGTGCTTTGTATCACATAGTGCCAGACTCAGGAACAGAACTGGGGATTTGGCCTTTCCACCATACCCCCTCTTTGGAGGCTGGCTAGGCACTGGTCTGCTTGTGGGAGGTGAGAAGTGACATCCTTTACATCACTTTGTGACGCCCTACCCTGTGCCCACATTTTTAAAACTACTTTTATATCTTGACCCACAAATTTTCTCACTGTTGCCCTTTTGATTCTCTCCCCCATGTCACTGTGGGAGAGTAAGTGATCTGCTAGATGGAGGTTCGCTGGCTGGGGTGATCACACCATACACTGAGAACAGGAAATAACCAGAACCATATTGACGGTCAAATTAGAAATTAACTGGAAGTTAGAGACACAGAAACTATGGCTCTTTTCTGCTGCTTTTTCTTTTGCATTTTTAAAAAATTAATATTTACTCTATCTGAATTATCACATGGGTAGTGGAAAAAAAAACCACTTTTTTTAGTCTTAGTTTTTCTTCTGGGAGTTGAAGTGATCTTTAGGAAAAGTAATTAAATACCCAGCTCACACTGGCTTTCTCTGAGTGTGAAACCCCCTATAGCTGCAAACATAATTACTTCCATTAAGATACAGACCAAATTTAGGAAAAAAAAAAAGGGTTGGTTTAAAGTATGTGTTCAATATAGGGTCATCAGCCTGCTTTGCCAGCTGAAGCTGGGACTGTGTTGCAGACTTGGCCAGCAGTCAATAAGCTCACCCAGACTGTGTGGCAGCAAGCTGCCTCTAGCAATATTTTAATATTTATTCATCTTTGCATACCTTTTTGTTCCCATATTTTTCAGGCCTATGGGTAAAATTCAGGCTGCTGAGGTCAACTGTGGTGATGGCAACAGAGTGACACTGTCAGTGTCAGAAAATGCTGCAGCAAGTCTCTTAGCTTGCAGACAAAATTACAACTTCAGTACAAATTTCATAACTTTTCCTTCTAACATAAGCAAACAGGGTTTTTGAATTCGGAGAGAAAAGGCCAGGATTTTCAGATGTGTGTGATGGTTTTCACTGCACACTTTTTAATTTGTGCAAGGGTTCTTGCTATTAATGCTAACAGGAGCCCGTCACTGCTGAGCATGACAGCTCTTACTGCATTTGAAGGTGTTCCATTTCCATCAGAGGAACAGTCCCCACTGTGCTGCAGGAAGCCATGCAGGTGTGCACCCTGCTTTTCCTTACTTAGGCCTTTCTAGAGCAACAAAACAAAAGGCACACAGACCCACAAAAGCACCCGAGCCAGCCACCCTGCCTGCCACACTGCTGATCTTAAGGCTTTATCATTGAATCAATGTCACTGCTTTGAAGCTGTAGCCTGAACAGAGTGTGCTACTTAGCAGTCATAGCAACTTATTTGGAAAGAATTCGGTTTGTAATTTTAAAATAGGGATTTTAAAAAGTGTGTGCCTTGGGAAATACAGCCACAGAGACAATACATGGGAGACCTTCAAGTTAAACACCTTTCAGTGGAAACTCTGCCTGCTGCCCTCCTACATACAGGAGAGCCTGTGCACGCTTAAACCACAATAAAAGGATGTCATGGCACTATCTTCACTGCTCAGTAGTAGGTGGATTGACAAGGTGGTAAACTCATGCTAGGTAAGGCTCAATCTGAGTTACAACAAGCACATTTTTTCAAAATAAAATAATCTGAATTACCTGGGGTGAATTTAGCCACTGGCCCTGGCCTTCCCACTGCAGAGATGAAACAGCAGCTGCATAGCCTCCATCTAAACTCGAAATACCTGATTTAGAGTGTTTCTGCTGTTCAAGCTGTGGGTGAGCAGGGAGAACTCAGCAGGGTCTCTCATCCCTTGTAACACTCTTCAAGAGCTCTTGTTCTACAGCTTTGCTTTGAAGGAGTAAGAATGCCAGAACTGAGCCCATTTTCCCCTTTCTGTCAGTGAGAATAATCAGAAAAGATTCAGGAAATTCTGGAGACCGAGATAGATAGACAGAATGCTGAGAAGAAAAAAGAGACTTTAAAAATACAAAACCCAAAACCCCTTTTCTCTGCCCTCTCTCACTTTGGTAACACCTCTCCTGCTCCCATCACCAGTCACCACATCCGCTTCTCTTTTCTAATTAAATGAGTCTGGAGCTGACTTGGAAAGAAAGCCAGCAACTACGACACAGAGAAGTTTCTTACCAGTTTGTATGATGAAGTAGGAGGCTGCTTGGCCAGTCAGTGGTTTAACCTACTTTATTTTAATGAATTATCCATGAAGTGGGATACACAGAGGTGCCATGTCAGCATAGTCTGAGGTCATCACCAACATCATCAGACAAGCTTTGAAATTAGTTCTAAGTGGCAGCACTTCATGTGGAGTCTAAGAAAATATGGATAAGCACCAGCCAAAATAAATCAGCATCTTCTCCCCTGCAGGTGTGTGCTAGTACCTGCCTGACGCCATGAGGAGGGCCAGCATAGCATGCCACCACACTGTATGTGAACCAGCCACAAGGAAAATTACAAACTGAGATTTTTTTTTTTAAATTAGAAAAATATTGAAATGTGTGAACTGTGACATATGCAGCTCAAATTATCTGCTTAAGAAATATATTAACTTTTTTACAATGGAAGAGCTTCATAATCTTTTGAAGACTGGGTCTTTTTCCCATAAAAATTCACCATATAGAATTATTTTCTGTGAATTATTAATTAACAGGTTGTAAATGTCAAAATTCAGATCATTAATGAGGCCTATATAACGTAATTATAGCATTGAAAACTGCTCTGAAAATTCAAAGGCTCTGGCCCATGATGCCTTCAGCCAAGTCCAGAAACTGAAACAGTTTAATTTGCCAGTAGTTTTGTAACATTTCTCACAGCAATGAGATTTGCTTGACAAGACCCTTTGCCTGGAATATACTTTTGATGTCTGAGACGAGCCTGACATTTCCACTTCCTATTTAATTTTTAAGTGACTTCTGCTTTAAAGTTCTGAGCCCAAGTTTCCTGCCCCAAGTAAACCAGATCTCTTCATTCTCTACTTTCATTTTCCACTTCTGCTTTTCTTTGCCAGTAATATTACTTGTAGCTGAGTCCCAGTGGCAAATGGATTCCTAACCCTACAGTTTTCACATTTTCTGTAGAATTGATCATCTCTACTTCTTCTTCTATGCTGGAATAGAATATACTTCAAGGCCAGGCATTAAAATCTAAAAACAGTGCCATGTCTGCTCTCCTGCAGCCAGAGTGAGCCCCTGGTTTCAGTGGAGATGAACAAGCATCTCACACAGCTTCTGGATGATGAAACAAATTCGGTGATTATTGTGAGAAAGACAGAGCTTGAGTGAAATTTGACTTTGCAGTATCGCAGAACAGAAAACAAAACAACTTCCTTTCCAAGTCTCAGTGCTGCTGTCATTCAGAGCACAGCCAAAGGCAGCCATAGGGCAAGAGGTTTCTCCTTCGATTTCCTCTCAAACCTACAACTGTTTGGGAGGAAAAAAAAGATTTCATACCAATAGTACACATTTCCTCATCAGGACCAGGTAACAGTCTAGCAGCAAGAAAATTCCATGACACAGCTGCCCTGGGAAGCCCCAGAAAAGAAAGGGCCTTACAACAAGGACCATTAATAGAGAGCACCAAATAATCTTTTTATAAACATATTTTATACTATATGCAGAAATCATACCTACATGTATAAATATATAGCTGTGTATATAAAATTGCAGCATGAAAGAAATATTTATGTCAGAAAGTGACCTCCAGACTTGGCAGAGCTCTCTCAAGAACTTTTAATAAATATACTTTACTCATCCTATGAGGTTTTTTTTACAAAAATAAATTATTTTAATTATGCAGCTTAGCATGTTCCTCTCCTATGCAGTGGCCAAAGCACCTGTAACAAGTGGGATTTGTTGGGTTTTTTAATGAGGATTCTGAATATGAACATGCTGCTTGTTCATGCAGTAACTCACAAAACACTCTTTCCTTCTGCAGGGAATGGGATGTGCATTTACAGCCACTCTCAGGCATTGACTATTGTGTGCATTATGAGTTGGAAGTAAAACCTAGGCCACCATTCAGACCTTCCAAGAGTCTGGATCTCAGAGTTAATCCCACAGCTTCCCACTCCATCTCATCTCCACTCACCTCCATCATGGCGCATTACAAGGCTGATCATACCTCAGTCCTCACATGCTTTTTAAACTTTAGTCCCCAATGAATGAATTCCTATTGAAGATTTTTTTTTTAAAGTGAAAACCCTAATGAAGAGTGTTAAGAAGTAACATTAAACAGAAGCCTACAAGCAGTTCTTGGTTCTCAACCAAAATTAATTGGTGACTGAGCCTGATTCTTCACTTTGAGGGGAAGTTTTACTAAAAGGAAATGCCAAGAAAATATTCTCTTTCCCTCAGTTCCTCTGACAAGATTAACTTTATTCTGCTTCAGAAATAAGAGCTTATAAAAGAAAAAAATCACCCATTAAAATACAAGCCATTTGAGGTGCTCTTTTTTTCCCCAGTATGTTAATCGAACACTTCAAGTTCCCTGTGACCCTGAAGAGAGGAGAACACTCCTTTCAGCCTCACTGCTGTGTTTTTCTGACTGCACTCCCAGGTCTGTGTGCCCAGCAGCAATCCAGGCACAGCCAGGCTGGGCTGGTGCAATCTGGAAGCTTGTTGCAATAACACACAGAACAAAAAACGCAAGGAAGAGCCTGGCAACTGTATAAAACTCCCTCTGAGCTCCAGTCTCCACAGAAGTTCACCAGCCCCAGCGATCAGCATGACCAGCCAGTCTCAGGGCATCCAGCAGCTTTTGCAGGCAGAAAAACGTGCCAAGGACAAACTGGAGGAAGCCAAAAAAAGTAAGTAGCTGGCCTGATTTTACTGTACTTCTCAAGTGCAAGCTCTTCAGAATTACAGTAGCTCACAGAAAAAGATTATTTCATCTGTATACATGCACTAGTGCTGTGCCTTGACTGCAGCCAGGCATTTATCCAAACCTGAACATTCAGAGTTTGCTTTAAATTCCATGTGCTCGTGTGTGCATGTGCACGTGCCTTATTATGTTAAAAAAATATTTTCTTTATTATATTCACCCTCTCAGCTGGATTTGTTCTTGCATTATCTCAATGCCAGTAATGTCTTTACTGCCTTCTTATCTATTCAGACTAGAATCCTACATGCCTCTGGCTGCCAGCTCAGGAGGACCAGACTCCAAATTCTTTATTTTTCTTTACAGGTCTTGCTAAAATTTTTCAGTGTTCCTCCTTACTTGAAAAATCCAGTAATTTGTCTCCTAATTTCAGCTGGGCTTCAAAGAATTATATAAAAACTAGGGGGAGACTTCAGCACCTGATAGTAATCAAAGTCACAGTAACATGCAAAATCCCAAGCACTCTCAGTACTGTAATAGATCATTTATCGACGTTTTATTACATGGTACAAGTAATTATTCTTCTGAGTGCAGGTAGCAACCATGTGACTCACTGAACTGCACTAGCACTGAAACATTTATACTGTTTTCTGGAGTGAACTTGCTTTCGAAACCAGCAGCAGGAAACAATGCTGTGCTGCAGAAGGCAAAGAAAATGCATGACAATGATGTCATGTGGAGCAAGAGTATGACTAAAGGAATATATTTTGTCTTTCAAGGAGGAATGGAAGTTAAACAGAATAATTTGGGTAGTTTCCATATCCCTTCTACACATGAATCAGCATTGCTGTGTGTTCATTAATTTTTAGTGTGACATCAATTTGTACAGCAGCACACAAAAATAAGTAGAAAGACAAGTCCCCTACGCACCCAGCCACTGCCTGTGCCTTGCAGAGACAAGAGAGATTAAAACAAATCCTCCCACCTTCATAAAACACAACTCTCTCAGGCAGAAACCTGAAAGCAAGGGATAGTTAAGCAATGTTTTGACCTCTTAGATAGCCAAACTAGGTGCTCTCGGAGGGATGTTTTTTCCCTTCTCATGCAGGGCAGAGGAAATACACTGCTCCCCAAAGCAAGAAAGCACAGGACCTGGAAAGGCACAGCCCCAGTGGAGGGGGTGGGACTTTGGCCTGAACACAGACTGCAGAATCAGACATTTAACCTATGGCTTGAATTTGATTACCCTTTACTTTGGGCTTGGGGGTTTTTTGTTGCTTTAATTTCATTTGGGTTTATTTTTAAAATCAGAAGAGTCAGCTTAGCTTTTTCTAAAGCAGAAAGTTTAAAAAGAAGCTTCATAAATTAAGGAACTCCAAAAGTGAAAAGAAGCATTATAACATACAAGCAATGACCAAAGACGAATGTCTTGCGGAATCCAGACACAGTTACAGTTGCATTTACCCTGCTCTGCAAAAGACACACTCCCTTGTCATCGCCTCAGCCTCACTTGGAGTGCTCGGTGATAAGCACAGGGTTTCTTTCAGATAAAGTATCTTCCAGACCCCTCTGAGTAAGAAACTTGAATTAAACCAGTACCAATGTTTACCTCAACACTAATACACTGGTAGGAGTTATTAACCAGCTACAAAAAACCAGCTATTAAGAATTTTCCTATCAGTAAAATTTTTTAGAGTGAAAATAATTCATCACTCTGGCTTTCTTTTCTATTACTTTTAAGGCCAAAATTTTCTTGCATTTATGAAAATTATTAGGTAAAATTAAAATTTTAATACACAAATTTAAACATAAGAAAACAGCCCAGTGACTGCGAGGGAGAAGGAGGCTGCCCAGAGAGGCTGGGGAATCTTCACTCTCAGAGATGTTCCAAACCCACTGGATATGGCCCCAATGAAGCTGCCTTTGCTCCCATCAGGCACTGTATCCTGTAGACTCCTTCCAGCCTCAGTTCACTGTGATCCCATGCAACGCCTCAAGAATTTCCAAAAAATTTTATTCCTAGGTATAGTAGATCAAGTGCAAACAGCATAAATAAATCCATCCTGGATATTGTGCTAAACCAAGCATTATAGGTAATCTACCAGAATAATTATACCTAGACAACCATTATATTCAACATTACAAGTAGTTTGCAGTGCAGGTACAAAATAAAATTAAACATTCCCATGTTGTCCCTAATTTCAGTATTTTTCACAGCAATGTCACTACACCACCTTAGATAACTATCACAACATAAATACTGTGGGACAAGGACAAAAGGGATTCTTTTAGAGGCAAATCTGGCTATGCTAAGTTGGAATTACTTCAACAGTCTCTTCCCCACATTGATTCCACAGTTAGATCAAAATAAAGGATTGCAAAGTTTGTCTCTGAGCATAAAAGCTAAACTAAAAGGAAATACATGTAAATGCAACAGATCTGTTCAGTGCAATTGGTTGGCCCGTGCACACACAGCGGGCTGAAACAAGGAAGGACGTGCTGTTCCACCCCAGAATGGCCAGCTCAGATCCACCTGGTACCAGCTCAGATCAGCAGCTGCTGCTCAGGGCCTGCACTCTGCAGCTCTGGGCTGCCAGGGAAAGCAGTGAACCCTTCCAGCCTTGCCACGGCAGCCCCAGCCCTGTGACTTCCTTTGTCACCTCGCGCATTGCACAACAGCACTGCACCAATGAGTCTGGCTACTGTGCTTACACAGGAGCATCGGCTGGCAGGGTGTTCATGGGACACACCAGGAAAAGGCGTTGGCAAGGAGATGTGACTAACACAACTACCCTGATGCAAACCCTTCAGTGTTTACAGTTGATACTCACAGAACCAATCAAAATGTAGTGTGAACACACATAATATTGTGTATAAACAGATAATGGGCCTAGGTTTTGCTGACATATGTGCAGTTGTTGGGAATGCAAAAGCCACTTTGAATAACTGAAAAAATTAGCAAATAAAATTATATTGATACACACAAAACAAAGCAAAAATATAGTGCTAAAGATCTTCTGTAAAGGCTTTTTCTTAGTTTTTGCACAATACCCTTTATCCTGGCAGGCAATATCATTACTTTATCATTAGCTGATATAACTTGTATCTTAAAAATTATTAATAATGTAATTATTTAGTTAGTAAATGCACATGTGCAAGGCTGAAATTATTAAATTGATTAAACACACACCAAACCAGTCTGCAATCCTTTGGCCTTTTGAACATGGTGCTGCTTTATCTATCATTTTTACTTTAAGCATAATTTGGATCCCAGAAATAACTGAGCACTGTCAGTGCCAAGACATCAATTCCTGAAAATCCTTTTGGGTACAAGGGAAACAAATGTGTCGTGAACACTGGGCTTAGCAAAACTTGTTTTCCTATAGATTTTTATGTCTTCACTTGAATTTGAATTTCTCATGCCTAATAAAAAGAAAACAGAGATGAAAGATTGTAGGAAATCAGATTAAAACCAAATGTTAATCAAAATAAGATATTGTAAACAGAATTATATCCATGGCACTCTCTTGGATAATAGCCAAGACATTTTATCTGCTGAAAAAATGATATATAATGCTCAGCTGCCTCTATTCTATTTTATTAGAAGTACAAAATAGTTTTCTCAGAATGCACATCCTCACATCCCATTTTTCAGACAATTTACCAAAGACAACTGAAATGGTTCTATTTTAAGAAAATATGATTAATTTTTGGCAACCTTTTCAAATTACTTGATTTCTATGCAGAAATTCAGCTAGAAGTCTAGATGATATGTTTGAAAACAAAACCCCAATTTTAGCATTGCAGTTTTTGGAAAGTAAGATAACTTAGTGTTTGAACAAATTAAAATGCAACATTTTTGCCTCCTACTGGCTTTCTCACAAGATCTACAAAACTCCCAACACCTAAAAGACACCAGTTCTTTTGGATCTAACCAGAGCAAGGTGCTTCATGAACATCACAGAAGTACCTAGAAAGAAGAATACAGCCTTTCTCTATGCTAATAACATCTTCCCTTGTTAGGAAAGAAAATCCCACACAGGGCTGACTGGTCACAGGAAGTTTTTTAAGATTTGGCCAATTTAACACGATGCCTAAAAATTTATAGGCTGTGGACAAGGAAGCCAGGCATAGTGCAGCTGCTTTACTGCTCCCCATCTTCAAGGATAGAAGGAGGGACAGAGGGCCAGCAGCAAACCTGGCCCCCACAGCATGACCTTTGAAGCAAAAATCTCTTCAAACCCAGGGCTTTCTGTACCTCACCTCTATTATCCAAGAGGAACTTTCACAGGGACAGGCTGTTTTGCCCACACTCCTGTATTTCTTGCCCTCTTTTTGTATGATTTTGGCTGAATTTCAGTGCTCTACCACCCTTCAGTGTGGAAGGGTTGATTTCGGCTTGGCTGTGCTCTGCAGAGAACCCAACCCAGCAGATCAGTAAGGCTTTGAAAAGGCAGTCCCATATTGCACAACTACGGTAGCAGACAAGTGGTTAACAACAGACTGATTAATTAATTTTGGTTTGTCTCTAGTGGAACAGCAGGTTAAGCTCTAGTTTCTGCTTAACTTAATCAGGTGCAGCATATGCACCATCGCACATGCTGGCAGTTGCCGGTTCTGTCCACAACGTTGTTGAACTAGCAGTAATTTACTCACAGCTTTTCCACTTAATTAAATAGGAAGCAGCAGGTTCCTGCTGTGCCAATCCTAAAGGCATCATGGAAAAATGAAATGGCTGCCACCCTACAGTGACACCCTATGTATTGTGCTTTCTCCAGTGCACTGTCAAGGGCTGACATGTATGTATATATATACTTTTTGGTTCACTAGCTGCATTGTCAGAGGCAAGTGAACTGTTGTTTTACAGTTAATCTCTATCCATTTTGTGCATTTTAAATGGATATATTTATCTATCTGGTGGCCAGATATGCAACATATTTACTACAGATGGCCCCCCAGATGGAATTTGAAATTAAAATCCCACTGATTTTTGAAATAATTTAATTTGCTATAGAGATCCAGTTCCTCAGCTGGTGAAATTGGCAAAGCTTCATCATAGTCACTCCCCCTGACTGCCAGCTCCAGAAAATCACCCCCAGCTCCACTCCTACAGAGTGGAAACTCTACAAAAGGCTGATCAACCTCCAAATTTGGAGAGGAGAATAAGGAAAGCTTCAAAATAAAGACCGAAACCTACTTGCAAATTTTATTGTCCACACTGATGTCAGGCTCTTACATAAATCTGTCAGTTCACTCATCCTAGTCCCAAAACTTCATGTAGTGAGTGGGAGAAGCTGGGAGAAATCAGCCTTTATCAAACAAATACAGACTCTGGAAAGTACCCACTAGGTTTTAAATAGCCTCTCTCCCCTTTACACATAAGCACAGTGGTCAGTGGAAGAAGGACTCTGAGAAATGTAATTTCCAACACAAGGGAGCCCTGCACTGATGGACTGCAGAAAATAAAGCTACCGAGTTCCTCAGTAGGCTGCTCCTTCTTGTATACAGTGCCACCTTCAACGTTCCGCAATAAACACACCCACAAAAGCAAACAGTCCAGGCATCAAGACTTGCCAGGTAATTCACATTTCATGTATCTCTTTGCTTCTACTCACCCACCTGCAGATAATCACTTTGTAGGGAGCCTTCAGCTGGGGAAGTAATTTCCTGCTGAATCAGGTGTTTTACCCAGGCTTTTGCTGAATCTCAGCTATATTAAAACAGTCTTCCTCCCAAGCTTCACCCTCCTCATTGTGCCATGCTCAGTGGAAGACAGTTGCTATATGACACACCTGATAAGGGATCAGAAGCCCAGCTCAGGTGTAACCAATCCAGTGTAACAGCTTGGAGAAAACAAATCAGAAATACTTATGCTTGTCTTCCTAGCCTAGGCAGAGAATGTTCCCTAGAATTTCAGGAAGGGAGGAAAGGTACTTTTCATCTTCTGTGCTTGAATTTAAAGCCCAGAAAAACAACAACAAAAAAACCAAACAAACTGGGAGGGTTCTTATTGCTCGGTGATGTTACAGTTGCCTAGGCTGCCACTCTCTCATTCTCATGATACCCTAATTGAAGCAACCAAGCAGTTTTTCAGCTGCTGAAGATACTTCTCCTGTTAAGAAAAGGGAGCAACCTTATTCTCCCCGCTCCTAAAATTCTAGCTGTACAGCAGAAAGAGACCCCCAAAATCAGCATCAGCCCGGTGTCTAAAGTATAACATATCAACATTCCATGCAAGAGGTTTACAGTTAGCAAATTACTTTTTCCTCACAAAGTAGTGTAGCAGAATCCTGAAGAGATCCAAACAACTTTACTGACTTTATAAACAACAGAGAAGCCCATGGAGGTTTTATAACATGCTCACCAGCTCCTTCATGAAAAACCTTAAACGTCACATTCCCATCAAACCATTTACTCCTATTCTTTACATGACAGCCCTACTAGATCCAGGAAGTACTTTATGCCCAGTCCTGCAATGATTTACGTGGTCTTGATCTGACATGCCCATAGCATTTGACCTAAAACAAAGTAACTATTCACAGCAAACAAAATTAAGTATATTAACAGGCCTGGTGAGGAGGAAGGGTGTACTTTCCACTACATCCTAAAATGTTGCCTTACAGATCACCTTCTTGTGTAAAACGAAAAGCAAAAAAAAGCAATTTTTAATCACTTTCATATTTTCTGTGTGCTGGTAGAGAATACCATACCAGTGGCCTCCTTCTTCTCTTAATCACTCACTTCTGCATTCAACGAATGTTAGTGGAGAGGGGTGGGGGAAGAAAAGGACAAAGCCTGAAAGTTGCAACTCAGTTTGGTAGCAGTTAAGACATATCTTGCAGTATTTTGGAAATCTGCCAGCTCTAAGCAGAATCCAGTTGGTGTGGGATGAAGGGATTCTGGCAACCAATCAATACAGCAAATCTTACAGAATAACGTCTTTTCCCATCCGTGACAACTAAAATCTGTTATCTGGCTGCTGCTATTGCTGATGAAGAAAAGATAGATATTTATTTAAACACCAAGCTGTGATTAGAAAAAAATGCATTTGTGTTAGAAGAAGACATGCAGTTGCAAAAAGACTCCTGTTTTCAGCAAACCCAGTTTTTCAGTTGATGTGTGCTTCTGCACAGGAAGTTGGTCTAAGAAGATGGGTACTTCCACGACTGGCTATCAGTCAAAAAGTACTCTAAATAAATCATGTAATCTCTTCTGACCATTCGTGTGCAAATAAATCTGATGGACAAGGCTTTCAGCAAAGTCAGTGTTCTACTATGGCAGCTAAAATATCTCTGATTTAGAGAGATTCATCTTTGGGGATACCGTGATGGTGTGAAATAAATCTCTCTTTCTTCGCCCTCTAGGAAAAGGTAAAAGGCTGAAGCAGGCCAAGGAAGAAGCCACAGCTGAGATAGACCACTACAGACTGCAGAGGGAGAAGGAATTTAGAACCAAGGAAACAAATGTAAGTAAGAACCTGCGTATGTTCTTTTGCCATACCAGTCTGCTCAATGGGAAACCAAATTGCTTCCAACAGTTTTACATGGACGCTCCTGCAAACCAGTGTGGTAATGCTGATTAAACACAGAGGTGCCATCTATTCTGGGTACATGCTTCATTTTGACTTTTTCACAGGCTTTGAATGCATTTGTAGAAGAAATTATGGACTTTCACCACTAAAATTGTCCAGATTCCATATTTGGTTCATGCCACTGCTTGAAAGTCATATGTCCCTTAAGGAAAAATATTTTTGGGTCCTCTTTCTGTAACTACAGGCAGAGCTAGTTCCTGTCCTGAAACTGGAGGATTCACTAAAGTGGATGTGTCAGTAAAAGCAAAAGTTTAAAATGTTTCTTTCCATTTCTGTTCCACTTCAGCTGTCTCTTTTGATTACATACAAGACTGCATCCTTTACCAACTGAAATCACCAGACTTTGGAGTTTTTCACTGTGCTTCTATAGTAAAAGTTGTCTGACTGATATTTTCATATCTGAATAAAGCCATTTTATACATTTATGGCATCTTGCATTTTTCTCTAATATTTCCGTGAAAGTTCACAAATAATTTTCTTTTTACATGGTGACCTTCCTCTTACATATTTGGTCTTGTTTTTTCTCCCAACTTGCATCGTACAAAGGCAAGGAAGCTGCTTGTGCAAAAACAGCCGCAAAAGAACAAACAAACAAAAAACAAACAAACAAACAAAAAAAAAAAAAACCAAAAAAAACCCCCACAAATAAACAAAACAAAACAAAAAACCCCCAAAGAGGTCAAATAAAATCTGTTTTACAAACCTGTCATTTCAGTCACACTTTCATAAAACATTTTCCAGCAGGGATCACAATCCTTAGGAATATCTGTACAGACAAAGTCTTTATCATACCCTGCCAGCCCCCAGACACTCAGGCAGGCCAGGTAGAACTTTCTCAAATGTACAATTTCAGATGTTTATTGACACAGAAATAAAGTAAAAACACCTCTAAAATTTATTCACCTTTTCAGCCAAGCCAGACTTCTTGTTCTAGGTCTTGACAGCAGAAGAGTAAAGACATTGCTTTGTTGTGAACTCAATTTTTTCGTCACAAACAAAATTAAAGCTGCAGGAAAAGGCCACTATTTGTCGACTGAACATTTCACAGAGGCAGGACAGAGCACATATTGCTCCTCGAATGACAGCATTTTGTACAAGATCATTGCAGTCCTCCTCCACGTTCCCTGACCCCATTATGTCAAACATTTATCTACCCAGACAAATGCCATCATTATTAACCTGTGTCTGGAAGGCAGTCAGGAGCTCCAGCAAAGCCAGTACAGAGGGACTGATGCTCAGTTCAGTTTACTTTCTCAGGTATTTGGACACAAGTATTTTTAATTCTTTGTCGCAGTCTCATTTCATGCCATTCTTCCTTTTACTTTGTGTTGCTTGTATCCAAGCTGGAGCAAATTTTCTTGTATGAAGAGATGCTTCACATCCGTCCAGAATTAACAACGGCAACAGGAAAATAATGATTGAGGTTATAGTAACAATATACAAAATCTTTTTTCAAAACAAGCAAAATTTTTAGCCTGGATCTCAAACCAGTTTTTCTAGAGTTCATGGGGTTTTCGCTTGGGGTCTGAGGTCACCTAACTCTGGAGATGTGCAGCAAGTTCTGAATTTTGTGGCTTCTGAGCCAATGTAACATTTTAGCAGCTTTGAAACGACATTAGCATAAAACCTGTAAGGGCAGAATAAGGGACTGACCTTCAGAAGGTTAGCAGAAATCATAACCTAAGCAGAGCATTGCCTGCATTCTGCAAGAAAAGGTCTTCAAATTCAGAAGTAGAAAAAAAGAGGGAAAAGCACATAGAAGAGTAAGAATTTACTATCTCAATTTACAATATTAGCATGAGCTGAGATAGCAGGTCTGCAGAGGCTTTTCTTTAAATTGTAATACTTTTCTTAAGGCTTTTGAAAAGTATTTAGTAGCTGGATAACATGCAACTCTCTGGGATCTCCAGAAAGTTCTTTTCCCCAGTGGAAAAAATCTGCTTCATAAATCTGGTCTAAGCTGTACAGCCTTTCCCACACGCGACCCTTGCAGCTTGTCTAAAAGCTAAAATAAAATGTCAGCTAAAAATAGTTCTCATAGAAAACTATAATCTTTTCCTAATGCTTATGATGTCTACAACCTACATTTCTTCCAAATTGAAAAACGTTTTACATGTGGATTATGGACCAATGTCTTACTACGTTGCCAGGTACTGAAAAATGGAACAGGGAATGTGGCTTGTGCAAAAGATGCTTTTCCTTCTTTTAAGGACTAAGTTGGGCTGAAACCACACAGAAAATAGTTAATGAACCCTCCCTTGTTTCTGGTCATGCTCGAGGTACCCCACTAATATATCACAGGTTAGCTCCACCTGCTACTCCACCCCAGAGAACTGGGGCAGGAACAAGAACAGTTTATAACTTATTCCTTCCTTATTTTGCCAGTATGCAGAAATGTCTTCTCTTCTCCACACGGAATTCTTTAGCTGGAAACCAATTGCTCTGCTGGTATCTGAAGGACTTTTCCATAAGGGAAGAATTCAAGGGATGTTGGGGCAGTGGGGGAGGATGGAGCAAAGCCACAGAATTGGAACGTGTGCATCTGTTTATAACGTAACCTTGCTAAAATGTTCAGTGAGTCTAGAGTCAATTAAATTCTAAGCGAATGTCCTGATATTAACTGTGCCAGAAGCTGTCTGGTATTTCGCCAGATAAGAAAATGTAACATTAAAAGACCTTGTCTGAGGCCTGTTGAGGGTTATACATCACTAACTGCTGAAGACATTTCAAGTACTCTGAAACTGTAATTGTGCATCTTCAGGAAGGCTTTTCCATGTTTGGTCCTTAGCTGCACTCACAGGCATTCTCAGGGAGGCCAAACGAAGCACACAGTGATAGAACTTAGTTGACTAGTCATTAAAATAGAAAACAAATTAAAATGAGCCATATAAAAGACAAAACATACACAGTGTTGCTCCCACCACGAGCTGGGAAACTTTCATTACACGGGGAGATTCCCATTGCTAATGAGCATATGAAAGAGTTGCCTTTAATCCTGTTTTTATGCACACAGTTCAACCCAGATCACACCCTTACTGCTCAGAAGCACTGCGATGTGTCTGTGTTATGCTTGGGCTACGTGATGAAGAAAAGTACAATAAACATGGTCATGTATAACCCCTTATTTTGCTCAGAGGTCTCCTGCTTTTCAGGTAATGGGCTCCCAAGGCAACTTCTCTGCCAAAATAGAAGAGCAAACAACAGAAGCCATCCGAAACCTCACGAGCAGCTACCACAGGAACATGGAGAGCATGACGAAAAAGCTCTTGAGCACAATATGTGACATCAGCCCTGAAATTCACCCAAACTTCAGACCTGCAGTTTAAGATCCATTGATGTGCTGTGTTTGTAAAAAGTAGCCTTCTTTCTTGATAAGCATAAACACTTCCTCATCTATTGTTTCTGTATGTGTGAGAAAAAAGAACACTAAAGCCAAAAGCACACAATTCCATACACGCTTTTGATGTGACAGGGATTATACAGGGTCTCACAAGCATTTGTTGGAATATTGTTTCCTGTAGCTCAGTCCCTGTCATTTAGACAGGGGCAAGTCAACAACAGCAGAATAAATGATTATTTGACTTCAGCAGGTTTTCAGTGGGAGTCTTTGTTCCTTTTGTCTTATAAAAATGTTCTGTACTCGGATGTTATGTTGCATTAAGTCTGTTTATCCCAATCTTTATTGTACTTCAAGTCACATGAGATACAATATCGCAAAAACTTAAAAAAGAACTTTTCTGTTTTCCTTGTGATACATGGTCAGTTATGGACCACGCAGGAACCCTGTAGATTTTGGTCCAAAAGAATAGGTCAAAACATTTTCAACTTTCTTATGCTAATTAAAGCAAAATATAGTTGACTTGTACAAAATCATGCTTACAAGCCATACTCAAAGTATTGTCCTAATATTTAACTACAGCACAAACTTTATATAGCTTTGTTAAGTCTGAAAAATGAGAACAATCATAATCATTATTTACAAAATTGCTGTGGTGCAAGGGGCAGACTGGCACATCTGTTATTTTCTCTACAGTTGTCCTGCAAGCTCAGGAATCCACAGGCTCAGACTCTACACCAGTTATGTTAAGTGGTGCCTGAATCCACAGGTTGTTCACCAGAAATCGTGCCAGCTACAGCTCATTTCTGTTACCCTAACTGACCTTGGGTCATACTTCCCTCTGCAATAGCACGGATTTCCCTTGGAATAAATTCTACTGAAGATAGGAGAACACAATATGATCTGTGCTCTCAAGGTGCAGCCCATTCGGTCTGTGGGAGGCTGATGGGAGGTACTGATGAGGTGGGGATCTGCCACCCACCTGCACTGTGAACTCCTTTAATGCCTTGTCTCCACTATAAAATTACACCAAATTAGAAAAGAAGCTTGAGAAATCGCAATGAGTAGCAAACAATAGCCATGATTTTCAGTCCACATAGACACAGACAAATCATTTCAATTTCACAGCAGCTAGTCATAGGCAATCTCCTGTTGCAGCAAGGTTTACACAGATGACATGCTGTCATGTGTAAAACGACCGTAAAGCTGTAGTAAACCTAATGTCAGCAAACATGACTCCTCAAGGCTGTGCCTGGATATTACCTGATCTCCAAGCCCTGATTCTTACAGTCTCCTGTGCTTGATGATACTCTCTGGGGACCCAAGGATGCTGAGGAATGGGAAAGAAACTAGAAATCGTATTGACACCGGCTGAAAGGCTCATTTATTTAGGAGTGCTTTGAATCAAGCTGTGATAGGCTTTGATTTACTGAGGGGATGAAGGAGCTCCAGTCCCAGCCTATGTGCAGGACCCAATGCAGGCACCTTCCTGCACAGCAGGCCTGCCTCATTTCCCAGGGGCAAGTGCCTCCAGCTTGGCTCATGGCTGCAGTCCCAGTGCAGAGCCCAGCTGTGAAACACGTACTCTCTATGAACTTAAACAGTCACCCAGGGGGATACTAACACCTCACAGGGTCTCACTGCAGTGCTCAGGACTGCGCTGCTTTCCCTCTGGGCTACCTCTGCACTCTTTCCTCAAGCTATGACTTCTAAAAATACAGAAATGTCGCAGGTTCAGCTGCACAACTAAAGCAATGGGGCTTCCTTTGCCAGCTGCATGGGATAAAACACACACCCCTGTATGGGAAGAGCAGACTTGCCACAGCCTGGTGGGCAGCAGAATCAAGCAGCAGCTTCTCAGCAGGCAGCAACCCAAGTTACATGAAATAAACGTTTGTCTTCCTTGTTACCCTGCTCCTTTTTATGACAATTCCTTTTTCCCTCATTCTTGCCAAAATCTGTCTTCTCACACCAACTAATTCTCTTGCAAAGCTTTTAAGGCTGTTTGTACCCTTCTGGTCCTAACGGCTGCACACACATCTTTTATTCAATTATCTTCTGCCCTGCAGTCATAGCCATGACCTGTCTGTATCCTTGTTATCACCTGCATACCTGAGATGTACATTGAGTCTTAGGTACTCATACTTTTTTGAACATAATTATGTTCTTGAACTCTGGCCAGCCCGTGGCTACCACTCATGAAAAAGGAATGAATTTGATATGATGAGGTCTTTGATCTCAAGGCACAAATCTGAGAGCTTTGATCACTCTGAGCATATACTCTGTTCTACATGTAGTCCTACTTCTGGACAGAAACAGTTGTTCATACCATCACTTTTAGCTCTACAGAGGTAAGGGTCAAATTAGACTTCATATAATTTGGCAAGATGCTGGGGTTTTTAAATGAAGAGTGTAAATTACCAGCTGCAGCGGTGGAATGTTGGGGTGCCAAGAAAACACATCCTGAATTTATAAGTGTACAATGTTCCTTGTATATCGCAGTCATATGCTCATGATAATGGCAAACAATCATTCCATGCAAAAGAAAAAGAAGAAGGATGGTTAATTTCAAAATGGTTTTAAATGCATAAAAGAAAGGTTAATGCATAAAAAAAAGGTTACTCTGAATTAGCTGTCGCCTACCAGGGATGATTACAAATGTCCTGTTATCTCCTGGGGATATTCCCAGACTCAAGGGAGCCCCCAGTCCTCATAATGTCCTGACATTTTGTCACCTAATATGTACCAATGCAGTTGCCAAATACAATGGCAACATCTCACATATCACAACACAGATTTTAAGAAGTAAAAGGCCACATATAGATAGCACTTATAGATGTATAAATCTTTCTCTTTTGTTTCATAATTACCATTGAAATCAACTGCAAAACTCCCACAGTGTGAGATATTGGGACTGAAACAACAAACTTGGGGAGCTTCTTAGATTGGCCCAGTTCTTCACTGATTTACCAGATGGGGGTCACCAAGGCTTTTTCTGTCTGGAAATGAAGAGATGTATTAATCAATAAATTCTAAACTGATTAAAGTATCTCAAATAACAACTAATGGGAAAAGCCATGCCAGTGCAAAGTACAAGAACTGTTTTATACAATTCATTACATGGGTTGGGCTGAATTTCTCTGGCTGTTCTCCCTCAAAATTCTCCTTTGAGATATAATATATGAGGATGTAGTGATGTGGTTCCCATTCAAGGGTGATGAGGGAAGATCTCTGAACTCATGCCAGTAGGACAGAATATCTTTCAAGTCTAAATAAAGTAAAATGAAACAGACATGAAGAATTAATACTATGCTCTATATTCAGGCTGTCTACTGACTTTCCCATTAATTTCTGAAGAGTTTGGAAGCCGAGGTTTGGGAAATCAGAACCAGATGTTAATCCGTTACATGGATTATGATATTAACTTAAATTTTTCCATATTAAAATATACTTGGAAGTTCATACAATCTGTAAAACATAACTTATTCTTGTAAATCATCATATGTAGGGTAGAAGCATGTGTGTGTGAAGTTTTAGCAGAACAAAATATTTCAGTCCCTGACTTACAAGATTTTGTAGCTTCAGGACTGTGAGGAAGGTTTCCCTGTAAGCTGGGATGGGAAGAGCTGCTGTTGCAGAGCTCAGGAGCCACCACAGGGCAGGTGACAACAGACTGCCATGACATACAATCACAGGAGGTGTGAAGCTGCAGATCCATGCTTTCACACGCAGCCTTGCCCAGAAGCATCCTTAGCTGCAGTCAAAGCAGGGAAAACGTCTATGTTATTGAGCATCCCTGCAGCAAGGGGCTGTGTCCAACTTTGGGTACAAATTTAGGCAGGGTTAGACATCAGACTGAGTCTGGGGCTGAAATACAAAGACATTGTTAGGCCTATTAAGCTATCCTTTCGCACATTTGCAGCGGCACTGGCTATTAGCTGTATTGACAGGCAGGCTATATGGCCATCAATTAAAGATGTGAACACTAACAGCTCTTAAAAATGAAAGAACGAACCTTGCCCCTATGGTCCATCAATGGGAATATATTATGTTCAACTGGAACTTCTCAAAATAAAAGCATGCAGACCAATCAAAAGTTATCTGGACACAATTCTTCAGTCTCAGCCACAAGCCAGGTTCCTATTCTAGGAGGCCCTCACCAAAAGACTAACCCATGGGAATGGTACCTATGTGGCACCTCATCATTGCCTTCTCCAAATCCTGGGGCAAAGAACGTGACCCTAACTGTCCAACAACTCAGTGCAGAGCCAGGTGCTATTGAAAATAAACATAAGGGGACGAAAGGATACTGGCAAGATTTTGGGGTGACAGCAGCAATTCCAGGGCTTTTCTGTTCCAGGAACCCCCCACAGCCATGTGTTGATTAAGTATGAAACTTGAACATTATGTAAAGTTAAGTTCTGCTTCATGTATACAATGCATATACTTCAAAATAATTTCCTCCAGTTCCTCATTGAAACTGAGGGAATGCCTGTTACACAATACACGAGTGTCATATATTCCTGTCAGCTTCACTGTGGCCTGTCCTTCACAGATTTGATTATTCCACATTTTATGGTGGTATAAGGCACTTCATACCCTGAGTCTTCCCCGAGGAACGTTAACGCTTGTTAGAAGTACATGACCCAACCAGTATTACTACAAAACACTTGGAAAATGTTACATTGGAGTACTATTAATACACTCCATTGCACTTGCACTACATGACTGCATGTGGAAAATCTGATGACTCGCAAGCTTATTAACTTACTGAGATTCTTCATTGCTTTTATGAAAGATAAGCCACAACTGAACTACCTGACCCTGGGTGATTCCTGAAAGTTCCTCTGGCTCCAGATCTGATTTATTTCCAGGGATATCAGGCTCCAATATGCTACCAATATTTTCATATCATTTTTGGAAATACAGGATTTTTGAGCAGAGCTGTGCTCCAAAAACAAGCTTTCCACAAAATACACCAGAAGAATTATCTCAAAACTTGCTATTAAGTAGACCTTGCTTTAAGAAACACAGTATTTATAATTGAATTCACTTGTAACAAACCAAAGAGCATAAATATTAATATAAAACAGATCATCAATATAATGTCATTTGTCTAACCTTCTGTATATATTTCATGTAAAAATTTATTTAACAATCCTGTGTCACTTATTTATTGTAGAAAAAAGATGGGTAGCTAAAACCAGATATATAACATAAATGTAATCTAACCATGTATGTGTCACTTTGGCAAACCAATCCAGCATTTTGTGTCACTCTCCTTTCCAAGCAGACTTACAGGAAATGAGCCATCTCATTGCTGGCAGTGGGCTGACTCAAACCTGTGCTTAAAATGCAGTAAAGGTGAAGAGTGGTGGCAGCTCCCAGTGCAGAAGTGAGGCACAGCAGCAAGGACAGGCTGCCAGGGCATGGTGTGTGCTCAGAATTGCTCCTGCCATGAATTCTGATCCATGTCTTTTCTCCAAGACTGGCTGCCCTGCACCTCACACCAGCACTGCTGTTCTACCAGCCCATGAAAACACACCCTTGACTCTCCAAACACCTGGTTCCCCAAGCATCAGGAGGATATATTTTACCTCTTACTCGTGGTTTCCCAGCTGTTAGCAGTAGCGAAGAACATTTAATAAATGAAATAATTGTGTCTTATAGCAGATTAACACTTCTTAATGACGTATCTACTAAAATCAGTTCAAGGAAAAAAAAATTGTTTCCTATTAACACTTAACTGCTCTGTCTGCATGTGCTATGGGTAATGTTTCTTATGGCACAGGCTGCCAAACCCATTCAGAGTATTTTCCCTAATGGCTTTTCCATTCAGCTCTGGAGTAAGCAAATTAGCATTCAGCACTTTTCTCTTGTTTTTAAACCATTTTTCTTCCACATCCTTTGGAGTCACCCAGAAAAGTGACATTGAGACAATAATTTACTCCAAGGCGAAGAGTCTGCAGAATCTTCATCCATTTCGGTAAGTACTCCAATTCCCGCTAACTTATACAATTTTGACTTTCTGATACAAATATACATGAGCATAAAAATATGTCCCATATGTATCCTTTGTATTAAAGAAGTTAAAGTAATTTTCGTTATTCATTCAGTTTCTAGTTCTGATCATAATTATTTACTTGCCTTGGAAAAATAAACAAAAACTACTTTCCTACTTGTTTGTGTCAAATTCAAGCCTCAATGATTCATCAGTATCCTCTCAATCTCTGCTAAAAACAGCCAATATTCACCATAAAGGATTTTAGACCCGAGGAAAATGCTCTCCAAAGCAATTACAGGTTTCCTAGAAATATTCCTTCCAAACTTTTGTTTATGTAGAATTATTGAGAGAAAAACACTGAAAACTTGACTGTCAGCTGCTGGGAATCACTGTAAGTCAGATAATACCGACAGTATAGCCATCAACACTGATTTTTTAACATCTCTGAACTCTGCATCTGTCTCTGGCACTTTCTGTGCTGTGCTGTTCCACAATGTCCCAGCACGCCTGCTGCTCTGCTGATGCTATTGCTCCTATCTGAAACTAGACTCAGTAAGAAAAACACCTTGTAATGGAGGGGGTTGCTAGAAAGATGATGTGCCTGGTCACAGTTTGTGCCAGGTCTGTGTGCAGTCCCTTTGCTGCCCAAAATAGCCCACTGTGCCAATGACACGGGCTGCAGGGTACACCAGAGAACTGAAGACAATTTCAAAGTGGGAGTGCCTCTCAGGAAAACTGGTACTTTCTGAGAGAACTTTCCATGAAAAGTTTTTCAATCAAGCTCAAGATTTAAATTGTTCTGCTCTATTATTTTCAATGAGAATAGCTTTAATAAAGAAAACTCATTCTGAAACACACTGCAATACCCTCTGGACCAAGTCTGCTTGAACAGAACAAATGGGTACAGCCATATTCAGTGAAACATGAAAATTTGTCGCAGCTTTGATCTGTACAGAAATTCAGTAATTCCACAGTAAAGCATGGTGTTTAGAAATGATTCACTTGTTTGAGATGTGACTTGTTCAAGCACTAAGACCAATATTTATACTCTTTGGTGGTTAAGAAAGATGTCGTATTCAGAAGAAAATATGTTCTACACAGAAGCATGTGGACTTGTCAGCAAACATTGAGTGTAGTCATATATACTAATACGTTATTAATTGCTTTGTGGATGGTAAAATCAAGTCCCTGATGTACTCCAAAGTGAAAATATCTTTCCTCTCTTTGAAATGGAGAGCAAACGTGTATCCCACATACTACATGGATGCCAGCATTCCTCAAAATCTTGTGCAGCTTTTAAACTTGAGATTCATTCTCTAATACCACATGGAAAAGGTAAGACTAAATGTGTACTAGTTAAGACAGCATGCAATTAAAATTCAAAGCATTAACAAAAATGGCACTACACAGTTTACAGTTGACTTGAAGACAAAGTTTAATGAGCCTCTTTGTTTTCTCACTCCTCTGCAACTGGTTCCTGCTCTTTCAACTATTTTTTTCTGCCTTGTAAATTCAGGTCCATGCGAGGTGAAGATCAGCGTGAAGGTGTCTGTAATCTAACCAGCATGTCTGAATTTGTGTTTCAGTGCCCTGCTTCCCCTCAGCTGCTCGTGTGAGACTGGAACATGCAGAGCACCAGCAGCAGCTGAGTGCAGGAGTCAGCCCAGAAACTGGCACTGGAGTGCTTACAAATGTTTGTGGAGGAGAAAACATCAGTGGAACATGCACAGGCATTTGCTGACCTTATAGGCTACTCCGGAGTTCAGACTTCGGCGTGTCTATGGACGAGCTGGGAATTGAAAGAGCAGTCTTCACACAGACCTATAAATGAGAGGAAGCACACTCCAACAGCATGGGTTTGTAAGAGGTCCAGAACTTGGCTTAAAGCCTCAGGCTACTGCCCTAAGGAAATTGCTAGAGGTGCAGTATCCTGTTCCTATGCACAGTGGAGGCTTTCACCAACCACTGGGGTACCCTGTATTTTTTGTGTATTTTTTCTGATGCAAATGAGGTAGAGAAGGCTTATTTCCAGAGATCCCACTGCTGACATGACTGAAAAACTTGAAGTCATCTCTCCATAATTCTATAAACTGATTTCATCTACCTTTCACAGGAACTCTGCTCAAATTAAGCATTATCTACCTCACCAAGATGCAGATGCTATAGTAATGTTTTATTGCTTAGTCTCTCTCCCATAGCTACTAGTGCCACTGTGAAGCGTGAAAAATCCCATAAACATAAGGCCCCCCCAAACTTTCCTGGCTTCTCACTTTCATCAGGCCAACATTTCTTGTCACACAAAATGTCACCTGCTTTTCTTCACATCTAATGTGTACCCTAATTTATTCCCACCCTAACCTCCTTAATTTCCACTTACTTTATGCATCCAGTTTCCATTATCCTCCAATTAACTTTTCAAATAATTAATCTTCATGCTTTCTCCTTCTCTAATGGGAATTCATCATAGACACACTTCACATTGCTTCATTTTCCTTCTCTACACTCCTAGTAATCCTACCAAAAGAGCATGGCAATTATAAAACAAATTGTGTTAAGAGGCTACTACCAAAAGCATCTCAATATCTTTGGTTTCTGACCTCCCTGTTGATCTGTTTCCACATTGTGCTACAAACTCCTGAAGCCAGGAACCATCCACCCTTCCAACCCCAGCTCCCAGTCCCACCTTCGCTGCAGTCCTGGTCCATGACTGTGGTGCCCAGGAGTGATCAAACACAAATTGTTACTATTAACACCAGAGTTTGTATAGGACTTGATAGGACAGCTAGCTCTGCAAGTCTGCTGCACGTGTCTGGGTGCTGATGAACTCAGAGCATCACCTACTGAGGCACATGTGAATCTGACTTTCCTGAAGTATCCTTTACAGCCTGCATAAATCAACACAGCTATACTGAAACACAGCTTAAACACAATGTTTGCTGGATCCAGTTAGACTGCAAAGAGGGACAGGCTGAAACAGGGCATTCGCTTTTTTAAACTGAGAAGCCATACGTAATTCTAACTCGTCCCTCTTACATTTAGAAGAAAGCAAAAAATGATTCTTGTGTTTATCCCTGGGGTAGGACTAAAAAGGCACATTATAAAAAAAAAAAAATCCCATTTGCATTGTTTTTACTGAAAGACTTTAATTTAACAGGTCTGACCTGGATTAAAAATAATGACCCTCCAAATTCCAAACATTCTTCATATAAATACTGCCTGTCCATTTACAGCATAATTCAAGCCAGTTCTGAACTTGTGGCTGGCTCACCACCACCTGCCATTAACAGCTTGTTCAAAGTTGAACATAATTGAACAAGGAGAGGAGGAAACCATCAAAGTTATTTCTTAACCAATCCATCATCTTTTATGCCCATCTCTAAGCGTGCCACTGCACTGCTGGTAGGCAGACTAATCTGTCACACATATAAAGGGAAGGGCCTACTGCTTTACCATTACTGCTGGCTAATCTTATTAAAATAACAATATGTATACAATAATTAGATGTCAGAAATAAGGGGTGCTGCTCTAGTTCTACCCTCTCCTTTTTTTATTTGACTTCGTATTTCAAGAGAAAGTGATCCGGTGGCATCTAGTTCTGACCTTTATCAAGTATTCCCGAGATCTGCAGCTCAGCTTTTCTAATCTTCCCTTGACTTCCCTTCAGTGACCCCCGCTCCCCGTTACAGGCTTCCCCAATTACCTCAATATTCACAGTATTCCCTAAAGCACCACTACATGGAACACTATTATCTCTTATCTATTTTATCTATTAACCTTAGGAACACCAGCAAGCTATTATGGGTAATCACTGTGCTTACAGAAAAAGGACAGAAAAGGGGCTGGGCTTTAAAAGGGAATGTGAAAAATGTTTGCCATTTTGAATACATTTTGTGTTTTCTTCTAAAGGAAAATAACCAGATATTTCAGAAGAAAAGCCAATGTATCTCAATTAAGCCTCTCAGCTCTTCTGCATTCAGTGAAGTACTTACATTTTTAAAAGATGGTTCCCCTTGATTCCCATACATTTTCTATTGCTCACTCTTCACAGAGAGCCTATCAAAAGACAGCAGCCACCTGAGGATGGAGGTGTCCTGGATCTCTAATTCTAGCCCTACGCCCTGTTTTCCAGGTTGACTGCCAGGTGCTTAGGTTGGAGATGCTGTGCATCTCTCTGAGGATGGGAAACAAACTCCTGTAGAGCAGGCTGCTTCAGGAGAAATAGATAGTTTGGGAGAGAAGGAGCAGTCAGCACAGAAAAGACAATAATAGCAAGAGACAGCTGGAGGAGAGACCTGCAGAAGCAAAGCTCATCCCTGTTCATATACCACCAGTAGAACCAGCAAATTATTTATTTGTTTTCTAGCCAAAAGGTTTGGAGCTTTTGGAAATCTGAAATTTAAAAATAAACATATGTAAAGACAGCTGAGATCAGTTTTCCCCCACTCGCTGGTGGTTTGTTTATTTGGGTTTTTAAGTTGCAGATTTGCCCATGTGATCACATGGTGTAATATTGCTGATTGCAGATAAAAGGGGAAAGAATTTGTCTGCTTCACAAGCAAACTCAAAGCATACCTTTTCATCTGCTGGTTTTGGTTACTGCTACTTTTTAAACAAGGAAAAAAAAAATCATAATCTTCCCTTTTTCCAAAAAGTTCAAAAGGTTTTTGAAAGCTATTTCTCAATCTGAGGGGGAGAGCAGGGCAGAAGTATACAAGTGCTCTGAGCACAGGGGCAAGGAGAAATCCTTTGGGCTCCACTGTACTTTTCGAATGACATTTCGGAGGTACAGATGTTATTCCAGCTCCAGGAGACAGGAATATATGCCAAAGTAGCCAAGGAAATTTAGAGGTGCTGAGCTTTTCTGGTGAGGAAAAAAATATCCACATCTTTCGTGCTTTCCATGTTTAAAGATGTTGTTTAATCACATAATTAAATTTTATTTTCAAATGTTGTGCAGAATGCTATCCCTGACTAGGACTCAGTGATAATTCCATCTCTAATCAGCAGATGGCACCATGAATTCGTCAAACAGGATGGAGACCAGAAAGAAGTATAAATTTATCCCCGAAAAAAAGAG
>VZRN01000468.1:482084-499366 GCA_013397935.1 Dasyornis broadbenti
TAAAACCCCAAAAAAAAGGAGGCAAAAAAAAAAAAAAAAAAAAGGAAAAGGAAAAAAGCATACACCCAACCTGACACACATAAATCAGGACTTAAATTCAGAGGGTGTAACTTCCCCTCACGCCACCCCTCCAAAAATAAAATGGGCTGTGGAACACGCTGTGTGACACCCTGATGCACAAAGAGCAGCTACACCTATAATGTCCTCAGCCTTGCCCTGTCACTGACCTACATTGTCTCATGACCTCCTGTGAGACTGAAAAAAAAAAAAACCCAAAACTGAAATGATTTAAACAAAAACAAACAAAAAAAAAAGAAATCTCAACTTTCCTTCTGACCTCCCTTTGCTCTGAACAGCACCTCTGGAGGAGAAGGTCTCCCCTGGGCTGGAAGGGGGACCCAGGAGCAACACACCAGGGAGCTCAGAGGAAAAGATGCAGGCAGAGTTGCAGATGCAGCTGCAGAGGTCGAGCTGCTGCAGCATGAGTACAGAGTCACAGGGCATCCAGAGTCCACCCAGAGAACCACGGGCTGAGAGCAGGCAAGTGCAGAAGAGTTTGCAAGACTTTCTTCTTCCACCGAAACAGCAAAATTTCTACTTGGAATTCCAAGGCTGGTAGAGGCAGCCTCCCTGTCTCACTCACCAGCGGCCTACATCCCTCACAGCGTGAGCCCACAGCTCCGCAGCAGAGGCAGGAAGCCATCTCTGCCCAAAGGAGTAGTTTGGTGTGTCTGGGTGTCTGCTCTTGCCCTGGCCCAGCCATGCTCATCCTAACCCATGCTGCTAGGATAGCTGTCCTGGCAGGCATGGAGCTGGCACCCACCTGGCTCCTCTTCATGCCCACTGGGCTCCCACAGGGCTTCGCTGGCAGGCACGGCGTGCCAGGAGATGGCGGTTCCTTGGCACACGCGCCAAGGGATGTGCAAGATGTGCTCACCCCCAGCAAAAATCTGCTGCCTTAAATATGGGCTTCTCCGTGCTCCTACATATGAACAGTGAGTGTGAAAATCCTGCCTGTCCATCTGTTCCTTAAAGGTTTCTTTCTTTTGCTGCATGTTAGAATTTTCCCCCCAAATCTTTTTCAGCAGCACAAATCACATCAGTGACATTTATAGGTTAGGTAAATGGTATGCTGCTGACATCATCTAAGCACAGTAACAGGCACAGTTAGGTTGTCTGTGGATAGCTTTAGTGCTATGGACTTCAAGCTCCATTTATCCCGTTCTCAATGAGCGGTAATTAAAATCTCAGTAACAGAAGAATTGCTCTGAGAAGCAATAGCCCTACCATGCAAAAACCAGAAATCTTCCCAACAGAAGAGAGCATTCAATCAACAGTTTCAACCATGGCACAGAAGTGAAAATCCGATGTCTAAAATTTAGAGAGGAAAGTAGCACAACAGTAAAAAGATGAGCTTACCTTGCATTGCATGGAGTCATCTTGTCTCAGGCCCCAGGAGCAGATGCTGTAAATTTTTGCCATTTCAGACTCTGCGCGTCTGGTCGTTGCAAAGTGATTTTTCTTCCTGACCATTCCTTACTATTTTCCCAGCCTGCCTAGCAGGCACAACTCAGGAATTACCAATACCTCGGCAGTGACACAATTGATTAAGTATGAGCAATACCAGCTTGGGTTTTGCATTCAGTCAGAGCTCTGTAATGGCAGCACAAGGGGCCTCGCTTGTTGAGCAAGAAGGGCTTTATGTCACTTGTCCCTAGAGCAAGGCACAAGTGATCTTGACGGAGAAGGCAGCGAACATACTGTCAGAAGCCATATTCTCAGGGAAAAGGCAGAACAATGGAGATTAAATGACAGGGCAGAAGCAAGGAATTAAATCATCCCCGAGGCTCAGATATTCCAGGCTTCCCCACGACACCTGCTAGAGGCACAGGGGAAGACCTGGAGCAAATCCCTGTGGAAGTCTTGCTGTCTGTACCAACACTCTGATGGAAAACCTGCAAAATCGCTTGTGGCTCTTCTAAAAATCATGGGCCATACAACTTCATGGCCAGCTGCATACTCACTTTTCAGCCAGTTTCCAGTCTGAAAACTGGACTGGAATTAGAATGTCTTTGAATCCAGCTCATTTTAACTCTTCGTAAAGAAGCATAACTCCAGCCTACCCTCCTGCTTACTAGTGTAGTTCACTTCCAAGTGGTAAAAAGAAAGGAAAATAATTGCTTGCTGTAAATCAAAGGAGGTTGTGTAGGCCACTTACACACTTGTAACTTGGTAATAACATCATTCTTCCAAAGGACAGGAGGCATCCTGAACCCACACCTGCCCTTTCAACAGTGTGCCCAAACCACCACAGCAGAGCCCTCTGCACATGAGCAGCTTTTCCTCTGGATGCTCTTCAAGCTCTTTTGTGCTTACATGGACCCATAAAAGATATTTTGGCTGGGAAGACTGTAATGAGAGATTTAGGATTGTCACCTGAGAGACACAACCACAGTTCCAGGCCTAGTGCCAGGAAAAGCTAAGTTTTCCACAGACAGGGAAAGAACCGTGGAGAAAAAGAGAAAACTAGAGGTGCGCTCTGTCTGTAGCAGCCTGAGAGCTACTGTATCCTCCCAGACCAGAGGGGAGACACCTTTGCTTTGGGCAGGAAGACAAAACCCTGGTCTGAGTTGGATGGAAAATTTAAATCTTGATATTGCCCTTTCCCAGGTTTGTGCTGGGAATAGTTTAAATGCCTGTGCAAGAGTGAAGACTCTGCTTTCAAAGTCTTGGTAAATAAGCTCAAGATCCAATTATAGCAATTTACTGCTTCATTATATTGAATAAAAAACACTTACTTTGTGGAGCAATGCTTGAGGCTGGCTGTAGGTTTGTGAAGTTCCTTGTTCCTTTTGATCCAGTAATAAATACACGGGGGTGATGGGCACTCTCACTTTTCAGCTCTGTATGCCGGTTCCTGCTGGTGTGCTGCCACTACCTCCCTGCCTCTTTGGACCATCCCTCAGGTTGGTACAAAACTCAGGAATCTTGTGATCTGCTCTCAGCTCTGTCAGAGACATTGCAATGGGAATCTTGGAGTTTTACTTAGCTTGTCCATCTCTTGCCTGTAAAATGGAAGTGACAATAGTAATTACTTAATACTAGAAAACTAACTGTGTTTGTAGGCAATCTCTCTGTGCCCCATTTTCCAAAGAGCCTCAGGTACAAATCCACTCAGGTATGAATCCATCCTCCTTGGTTACTCCTTGTTTACTCCTCCTATTTACTTTCAAAACATGAGGGCAGGAAAGGCTGCAGACAACTGGCACAGTGCTGCTGCCAGTGTCCCATTACCAAACCTCTGAGCTTGCAAGAGGTTCCTCTATACCACTGCTGCTTTCTGTGGTTACCAGGCTGTGCCCACGTAGAAGCAAGACCCTTATGTTTGCATGGTATCAAGGACTGTGGGGTCTTAGCTGAAACCTGAGGCCTCTAACCTCCAGCAGTACGAAAGAGAATCTTCAGTTGGTGCCAAAGAGTCTGTGGGCCATGTTCAATGTCTTCACCAAAACAGCCTCCTGTGCCTGCTTAAAACAGAGCAGAAAGTTACAAAACAGGAGCCACCAGCTGCTGGGGAGTCAGCCTGAAATACAGCAGCTGCAACTGCTGCTCTGCTCAAACAGGGAATTGATGTTACACAATTCACTAGCAAGGAGAAGGTGACCAGCAGCAATATTAACAAATTTACTCCATTCATTCACATTTACTTCATTCATTATCAATATGGGACTGTTTCCCTTATACTTTTCTCCTCACCAAAACAGGTTTTCTGTGCAGTTGGATACAATCTTTTTAAAACCAGCTGCTTAAAAGGAGAAAACTAATCTCTTTGGCATGGCTTTGGAAAATTAACATAATTTGTGTCTCTAGTAGGCTATCACTGGGGATTTTGTTTAGCCAGAAAGGCTGTGTTTAGGCTAGTGACTGAAACACATCTTTGAGATGCCCAGAGTGCATGTCCCTCTGCACAGCTTCTGCTTCCCGTGGGGAAATCGTGAGGCTGTCACCCCTCTGCGGCCACCATCACACCTCAGCACTCAGGGACGTGCCTTTAGCACCACTCTATGGCTTTCTTAACTACTGATACTTCCAGTTTTCCTGTACCTGCAGCTGGTTGTTGTTTAGACAGCTTCTATAATATTGGAGACACGCAGTGACTGGTCTCAAGCCTGAAGCAGTATTTTCATTTTAAGCACTGCTGCTCAGCCCTTAAAAGCGGAGCTAAGTAATTGAGGGAGAATTTTATCTGACAAATATAAACAAGGTATGTGTGAATTTTCATTAATATTTCACATGAAGAAAACAAGGCCAAATTAATCAGATTCCATTGCAATTTAGCCACTATCTCTAGTGATAAGCAACTGCACCAAACCCACAACTCTCTTCAGTTCACTCAGTTTAAAATTATCAAGGATATTTCTTTGTGATCAGATTTTTGCTTGCTGGACCTTTTCTCAAGAGCTTATTTACATATTTTGATTTATAACTCAAGTATGGAAAAGTTTTTTTTTGTAAGTTCTTTGTCTGGATTCCCTGCTCCCAAACACACAGTCCCTCCAGGGCCCTTCACAACCCTCGCTCCCTTCACCTCTGCAGCTGCCCTCGCTTTACTGCACCTCCTCTGGCAGGGTTGCACAAGGCATGGGAGGGAAGAAGTCGCCTGGCAGCAGACAGATCCACAGAAGACGATGGAAACAAATCCCACCAGCCTTGGCAGGCTTCATATTTACCTGCTAGTAATACAACAACAATCCTCCAGAAGTGCCTGGCCTGTGGGACGGCCAGAAGGTTGAAGTACATTCATAAAACCATAAGAGCTTTCCCACAGATTAGTACCCGAGTCCTGTGAATTCAACCTGAGAGGCATGGACACCTTCAAACCGTGCAACCACAGAGCTGTGGACAACCTGCCAAAATTCTGCATTTCACTGCAAAGAAGCATCTAACTCCTCAAATGCAACATTGAGCTAATTTCAGCATTAAACCAGAACACATATAGCTGCATAACAGCAGTTTGAACTGATGAAGAGGCAAGCTGAAAGTATCATACTAACAAAATGCACTTTAAGACCTAGTCCACACCTAGTTTTAGACACCTCAGAGATCCTTAATGCTTTGGGGCTTTTTTCTTTGTCGGGGTTGTTTTCTGGGGTTGATAATATTTCATTTACAGGAAGGCTGAAGACTGTATGCCAATATATGCACTTGCACCATATTTCTTTAAATATGTTCCAGGAAATGCCATACTCATGAACTGCTCTGTAATGTAATCCTTCAGACTGGAGCAATTCATAAGATCCCAAGAACGAAAAAGCTTTTTCAGCAGATATAGTTAATCAGGAAGTGAGTACAAGCCACATTAGTATCCCCTCAGGGTTTCTAGTCCTCAGCCAGAGCATGGCCAGTTTGTTGTTTTGCTGGGAAAGCAGTCACAGGACAGACAGACTCATTGGAGCTCCATTTCCACATTCTCTGGAGTTCGGAGCAGAAGGTTTGCCATCTTTGCTCTGAGACCTTAATTGGTTGTAGACCAGGACAGACTTGAAGGAAAATTCTCAGCCCTACAGTCCAAAAAGTTCACAGTGTAAGAAGCAATTCACACCAAGGATAAACTGTGAAATGCATTCTTTAAAGTGTTTTATTATCATTTTTTCTTTGAGGCTGGTGCTGGAGGTAGATATCTCTTTGACCCAAAGCCCTTTGTCCCACTACCAGTGTAAGAGCTCCAGGGACAAAACTGCAAATTGGTTTCCAAGTCTATTTTAGGAATGGCTTAACAATCAGAAAAGGAAATGTGATATTCAAATCAAGTGGCTAAATTTTTCAGTATTAAAGGTGATGGGGCGAGATCTACTCTAATAGCACAGAAGAACAAAATGCAAATATTCTTGCAGTGAGCAGCCGTGCATGGGCCAGCACCTGCTGAAGTCACACATTTCTACCTGCTGACTTTGGTAGGGAACAAGGCTGTAGAGGAGTTCCTGGGGGACAGAAGCCCAGGGGGCTGGGGCTGGTGTCCCTCTCCCAGCACAGCACAGCACAGCAGTTGATGGTGAGCAGCTCTCTGGCTGCAGCTGCATCCCCCAGCACAGCACCATAAACTCCAGCTACCCAGCAGCCTCCGGCAATCATCCACCAGGGAGCATTTACACCATCACATCAACGCCCCAAAAAGTGATAGTTTGAGGGACACAGCAGCTCTAAATATTGCGCTTTCCTTCTGCCTGCTGGAGCAGACTCCGTTTGAGGGGGATAACGAATCCCATCAGGCTGGCACAGCAGGCAGTAACCCTCCCAGCACCGAGGCACACGGCTCTCTGGAGCCTGGCAGGATGTGACACAGGCACCTGGGCTGTGCCTGGGCAGCACTGCTGCATGCTAAGGGTGCAGCTAAGGGTGCTTGCACAGACATTCAGTCCAGCTCACCTCGAACTGTTTCAAGAAACAGTACAAATATACATGTAAGTAAACCCAGGTTTGTTTACAATTAGCAGAGAAAGGTTGCTTATATTCATATTAAGCTTTTTTTTTAAATTGGTATGGTTACTTAGTGTTCATTTGCAAAAGCAGAAGGCTTTTATAGCTTTTTACCAGAGAAGTAAACCAAATGTTACCAGGTGACAGCGTAACAAAAAGGCGCCAAAGAGAACGGAGCAATGCTTATTTACAGGAGCAAAGGATCTAGCCTCCAGCATCCTCTGTGCATTCAAATAAAATGGACACGCTGCAACCTTTCCTCTGGTATAAAAAGTACTGAAAAATCGCTGTTGGTGCAAAACCAGCTGTGCCTTTGTACTGGCTTTTCCTGTGGAGCACATCGTGTGCACTTGCATGGCCCGATTCACAAAACAAGGCACCCAACCATACAGCACACGGTGGGTGTGAAATCCAGCCACGCGCTGCTTTAAGGGTGTCTGCACACCCCACTGCTCAAAAATCCAGCCCTCAGCGTCACTGGCACTGGGGACAGGTGGGTGCCCTGAAACGTGGCTGCTTATGGGAAATGAATACTACTCTGCTTGTCTAAGGGTCTGTCAACATCGGGGAGATTTACTGAGGCAATTATCCTGCTGTAGGAGGGCACTAACCTGCTACAGTCACACTGATGCAACTCCTAGTACTGAAGTACTTATCTGCAGTTCAGATTAAATCGCTTTGGATGCAATATAATTATTACACTGACAGAATCATAACAGCAAATATCCCTTTGCAGACACGTTCTAAGGAGCGAAAGGCTTTTCTGCCCTGGAAAAGACTAGGCAGATACAAATAATGGATCATCACATTTTTTTCTTACTCCTATTATCTGTCTCTGTTAACAGCCTACATGTCAGGAAGCCTGAGCTAATGGACTGGGCACAGGTTTAAGACAACGAGTGTCTCATCTCTGGTTTGCACATGCTGACTGACAGCAGGTAAGTCACCTGTTCTTTTTGCCTTTGGGTTTGTTAGTAGCACCAATATTTTTTCTGGCAAGTCAGTAGAGGCAAAATGCCAATTTAAGAGTCAGTGTCTAATTTTCCTATTTCAAATGCTTTTTCTTCTTAACACTGATTAAAATAAACAAGACATCTATTGCTCCAGCGTTCCACATTACCACATTCTCCACAGAAATATGGCTCCTCTGCTTGACGCACCTGATGCTGACAGCTGCAAATTGTTTGCAAATTTAGAAACTATCTGAGCTCAAAACTCAGGTCCTTTGTGTGAGTCTAACCAGTGTAATTCTCTAGGGACAGCTGAGGAAGAGCAAAACCACATTTGAATACTGTTACATTCAAGCCACAGAGGAAGAAGTTCTTTGTTTCGTCATAGCATTTTACCTGCAATGCTGCAGAGATGCATGTGGTGACTGCCATCCCAGATCTCCAAATGTAGGTCTCACTACACTGTCTCACCCTGCTACATGATTGGGACACACAGTAGGTCACTATCAGATTGAAATGACTTTAAAGTGTTTTTGCTGATGGGTCAGTGTTGGTCTAGTCTCCAAACCCACACCATGTATTTATCAGCCTCACCACAACCCAAGAGCTGTGCTGTGCCACTGTTGCAGACCATGATGGGCTGCAGAAACAGCAACACCTCCCAGCCAAGCAGTGGCTCATGGGAGCCCGTGTGCTTCTGCAGACCCTGGTACAGAATCTCTCATTCCTTTGTCAGCCACAGTTCCCTATTCCCAGTAAAGGCCTTATATAGATCCCAACCTGCGCTCCAACCTGGAGGCTTTCCAAATTAGGAGATGGATACTGTAATGTATTTGAGGGCTGGATGCTTGGACTACCAAAATTACTTCAGGCTTTCTTTGGAGTAGCTAAGTCAGAGCATCCTTTTCTGAGACTGATTTTCTTTGCTTGCTTAACTAACAGGCAGGATCTAGGGGAAATCTTCCTTCTTCTTTTCAGGTACCTGCCAGCACACAGGGATGCAGGTACAGCTGCCAGAGGCTCCAGTCACAGTGAGAAGCAGCAAAGCCTCCACCCCTGCCCCTCCACAGCACCCTGAGGCATTCCAGGCAGAGAGCTCCACAGTGGGGATGCTCAGCCTGGCATCACCACTGGGGGAACCATGCCATGCTGCAAAATGCCCCGCCAAGAGCTCGGCTGCCCTATGCCCTTCACTTTAGGTCTGGACCCCGCGCAATGCCCTATATTGAACACACACTGCGCCCTGCCCACTGTTCACTGCGGCCCTGGCATGGAAGAAGAGTTTCGGAGATAAAGAGTCCCAAGCAACATGAAGGCTAAGCAGATAACAGCTTGACATAAACGAGAGGAAGACAGTACCCCCTTCAAACCCAACCCGCAAATAAGTGAAGAAAGCCAGTGCTCCCCAGGCAATGGCCTGAGATGATTCGGATTAAAAGCCAGTGATGTGCCATTATACTCCTGAGCACACCTTGGGATGTGAATTTCTCCCCTGGTATGTTTGAATAGCAAGGTGTAAATCGTGTGAAAAGGTATGTGTGTCCTTCTCCACCCAGCTGGCACAGACCACAGTTAGCAGGCTAAAAGAGATGGTGCATCCTGTGAAATGCATGTGAGAGTAAAACAGGGTGAATGTGCCAGCACATGAACATGAAAATATCTTTTTTTTTCCCCCACATAACATGAAAAATGTGCATCCATACTGTTTTACACAAAGAAGCAAAATTAAAAACACTGGGAACATCTCACACAGGAATGGTTTGGGCTAAATAAAAACAAAGGTGGGGATACATAAAGGTAGCATTTGCATGCTACCTAACTAACAGTTTCACAGACTGAAATGTCTCCACGAAGTCTTGGCCTCACTGAGACTTGGAGTCAGTTTTATCTATCAAGAATAGGTGAGGTCTTCCACTTAAAAGAAAAGGGATTTCAGGTTTAAGTCATCAGTGGGGATAACACCTGGGAACTTCCTGCATTATCATATAATTGTGTTTTAACACAAAAGCATCCTGAAATGCTTAAGTTAGTATCTCTCTGAAATATTCACAGCTTAATGAAGTGTAACTGTCATATGCTGCAAATATTCACTTCACATAATCAAATGACCAATTCATGATCTTGCAGGTACTAAAACATGCACACACTCACCTGACAAACAGAAAAAAATCAATTTCATCCACGTGGACAAAGCTCTCTGGCACTTGGTGAGATTCTTGGGGATGTCTTCTGCAGGGTCAGGAGCTGGACTCTGATGATCTTTGTAGATCCCTTCCAACTCAGGATATTCTATGGTTCTGTTGGCTGAATGACACATTTTAAAATCAGTATTCATTATTCTCAAAGCATCTAAATGTATGACTCATGTAAGTGTTGCACTGTACAGCTTCATATTTTTGAATGAGGTTGCTCATATTTGCTAAACTAAAGAAAGATACAAGTCTTTGAAGGCATGGGGAATAGTTTGAGACATTAAGCTGTACAATGGGAAAAGAAACAGAGATCACAAAAGCACAGAGATGACAAAGACGAGCATGGCACGGCTACCTCACTTTTGGGGTACTTTTAAAAAAGTAGTCGATATTCAGGAGATTCTGAGTATTTACCTTCAGAGAAAAATCAAGCCCATCTGAAGGTGCCAGACAATCAGCCTGCCCATGAGTTTCACTTCTACTGTGCCAAGAGACATTCTGCCTCACCTCAGCAAGCCTCTAAAAAACCTTGTAAAATCTATGATGGAAGGTGCCTTATTCCAGGACACGTGGATATCACAGCACTGGGAGTCAAATAAATATCTGGAAAAGTCATCAACCAACAGTGGGAACACTAGCGTCCTTCAGGGTTTTTCTTTGGCTTGTTTTAAATGTGGTGCTTCCTTAATTTTTAACCTCTGGCTTGGAACCCCAGCACTGAGTGGGGAGCAGCGTGGGTCACCCCGGGCAGCATCCTGAGCTCCACTGCTGCAAGCGGCTGCTCCAGGCACCGAGGAAAGTTGGAGATGAAGGGCACTGTGCACTTTCTAGGCGTAGGTTGTCAGCGAAGTCGCTACGCCTGACACTTTTTTGGTGCGGGCACTCGTTTCTAGGAAACACTTTGGTAAACAACTTTGAAGTCAAAATGAAAAATTACAGCCTGAGTGCTTTTTTTGCTTTTATCCACCGTACCTTCATGACTGTACTCGTCCATTTAAATGGCAAAGCAGTGCTGAATGCAAACAGCCTCCTTCTGCAGGCTGTCTCCACAGTTCAATTACCAGTGCTTTAACAGTGCTAATTAGCATTCCTCAGAGCTAGATCTCTTTGAGTGACAGGTAACCATGGAGAGTCACAATCCTGTAGGTGATCAGCAAGAGCCTGACTTTTCTTTTTAATTAAAAATTAGAAATGCCTTAAACAAAAATAATAATTCACTGATTTATGCTATTATCCCAGGGTTGCCAAGCTGGCGAGAATAACATTAGTGTTGTAAAAATGAAACAACTTTTAAATGAATAGACTAGGGCGATAGAAAGGAGAGCAGGTTTATTATCTGTAACAAGAGAATGTACTCATAATGATGGTACAAAATAGTAGACACTTCTCCAGAGAGTTGGCATGGAGACCAAAAATAGGACACTTTCCTGAATGTGGGATGGGATTGCCCCAATTTATTTTAGATTTTAACAAGATAGATAGATAAATACTAAGTCTGTTGCACAAATAGAAATTTCATAGGGATATCGTTTCAGTAAAATTTAACTATGAGTTATATTGAGAGATAATATTGCATCTGGTCCTAGTGGGAGCCAAGACTGGAAATTGAGTCAGCCAGATAATCAATTAGTGAAAATTGTTTTCAACGTAACTATGCCATTTCCCGTCAGCTAATGATCTAGGTCTCCTTCCAGAAATGGACTCCAGCAGCAAAAAATTCATAGTCATATTTTTGAAAACGGCAGTGGGTCTAAGTCAGCAGTGTTGACCCAACCAAATCTGAATATTATTCATCAACAAATAATAAGGAACATTTTTAAGCTGAACTTGCCAAAGATAGGAGGACAGCTATATGAATATTTATAATTATGAAATATTTTCCAAGACCAGTCATCTCAACTCAGCAAACTCATTAATTGTAGATTCTAATGAAAATAACTGCATATAAGACAATAAAAGGAAGCAGATGACTGAGCAAAAATTATTCTAATAACCAGCAATCACAATGCAGAATTCTAACCACTGTTCACAGGCAAAATCATGGCTGTTAACTGTGAAGCATCTATTCAACAAGGGGTTTTTCAACCTTCCCCACATAATTTCTTTCCTAAATGCAAAAAAAAAATTAAATTTAATTTAAAAAATTAAAAACCCCAAAATCAATGTGGTTTGCTTTCACATGGAGGTATTTACATCTTTAATGTAATTGAGAGTAAAATTTAACTCTATATAGGAAGGAAAGAACTAAAGGTAAGTGCATCCCTATCAAAATTTCTGTCAAATTGCCTAGTACTATTTCAATTTCAAATTGAAATGTTAACCAAAATGTTAATTTCTACAAGTCCTGGGAGGAACACTTTCCTAAAAGCACAAGTTAAAAAAAAAAAAAAAACCCAGATGGTTTACCAAGTATAAATGTATAGTAGGTACTAGTAAAATAAATACCCCATTTTCAGCTCATTTATTTAATATTTTAAGCTTACAAATGGATAACAAAGTATCTTTCCATAGCTGTCAAGATATGCAAACAGCCAGGGCTAATCACAATTTTACTGAAGTTTATAATACAGTCAAATAAATAATAAAAAAAAAATGATGAGACATCTCTGAGTCTAACATTAGCTTTCATTTCTTTCTGTTTTCACAAAAATATCAATCACTGACAGATTTTTAACTCCACTGACTGCTCTGAACTTTTTCTTTTTGAAGGAGAGATTTTACAAGCAAACAAATGAGAGAACTGGCTTTGTGCTGTTGAGAGACTCAGGCGCGACCCAGCCTGCGAGCTCTTATCCAGAGAGGAGATCTCAGCAGAGCCGCAGCATCTAGGCTGCCTCAGCCTCAGCCAACCCTGGTGACTCCCAGGAAATTCAGTTTGACTCCGTACTGCTTATCCACACACTCAGGCACATCTCCAAATTTTTAGGTCTTGTAATCTTCTTCTTACTCTCGCATTTCAAGGAAATAATAAATCCAGTTTTATGATAAACGTATTTTGCTCTAAATTCAGCCTGCTTGTGTATCCATGTAGAATGGTTCATTCAAATGCTGCAAACTTTAGTCACCAGTATCGACAGAAAATTCTTAATACAAGACAATTAATTGGTCTCTAAGAAAATAACTCTCAGAATAAAGGCAGCCTGCTTTGGAGACCGGGTTTGTCAGCTTGTTTTGAAAGCTGTTCTGCTTTCCTTAATCTCTACTGCAGCGCAAGGGGAGCAGCAAGGGGAAAGAGACGGCTTATGCAGGAATGGGGTAGGAAAATAAACCCACCACTCTCTCTTGCCACAACTGCTCCTGTCCTTGCTCTTGGAAAGAAACCCTCTCTTATCTGCTACACTATCACCTACCTAAAGACAAAGTAGATTTGAGCAACTACAAAAATCACAAAGATTCCTGTCAGTAAGTTCCAGATTTAAAGAGGTAACAGAAATAACCATCATCTGAAATGCTAAAGAATTTTTTTTTTTTTAACTAAATGTGTTTGGTTCAGAGTTTAATTAAACACATTGAAAATGAAACCTTCTATAATATTACTGTGCTATTTAACAGTTTATATCCTCCTTGCTTCACTTGACTAAATAATCACATCCTGGCAAGTTTAGGGTTTCAAAGATTAATTATCCTATCCAAAGAGGATTCATTTCTTTCCCTTCATGTCGGTAAAGCTATCAACATGTTTATATTGCACTAGTAGGCTAAAATCTCATCTCTGCAGCATCAGATATTTTGAAATACGAAACAAGCTCTCTGCTAGCTCTCAGCTGAGGGATGAAGTTCACGGACAAGGGGAGCCGATAAATTCCCCCCAAAATGGCTATCAGAAATTTTCAGCAATATCTCTTGATATTACAACATCCATGCCTTACCCTGTGACTGCCAAACTGGAAGGACTTCTAGCTGGAATATTTTGGTTTCTTTTGAAAAATCTTTGGCAAAATCTTTGACAATATCTCCATCGCTCTCATTCTTTCCCCAAAAAATCAGTGCAAGCAATCAGATTACCTTCAGTAGAACTTGTACCAAGACTTAAATGTGCTTCTGTTACCAATTCTGTGATTGATTCTGATGGATATTTTAGGATTAGTAAATATTTATAAATCTTCAGAATTTTATATAAGCTATTATTTCTCCTCTTCGCTGACAGAAACCCTCTGGCTATGAAAATAGACTGGCTTTTTTCTGAAACCACTCTCTGCTTCTCTTCTTTCAACTTTTGCTTCACACATCTTAAAAACAAAAATAACCTCAACCCAGTCCAGTCTTGCCATTAATCTACACGCAGATAGGCATCATAGGGCAATATCAACAATATTTTCATTTATTTCTTTAAAGGGTCTGTAATTTTTCACCATCCTTTGACTGTGGAGATAGCTCCCAAAAGCAGGCGTCTTCACAGGTGGTGCTTTAACACACTGTCTCTGTCCCCGCTGTGATAACCTCATCTTGCTTTCATGATTTCTTTACACTTTGAAATGTTTACAATTTGATACGACCCATTTTCTGAACAACATTGTTGGGAGTACTAAAAATCTGCTGTTTCGCAGTCCCTGTGGATGAGAGAATAATTATATAGCTGAAAATACTTCCTTCAAGATAAGAAGGAAAACATACTGAAAACTTTAAATTATTAAAGTGAAAAAATTGCTCTCCTGAAGGATAGAAGGTAATTCTGTAAGATGTGTTTCTCGCAGCAGAGCCCAGGCTGGCTGGGGCTCTGGCTCCTTCCCCAGGGTTCGGGCTTGCCCTGGAGGTGCACAAGCTGGACCCTGCCAGAGGCCCTGAGCCATCCCTGCAGGCTGAGCCACAAAGCAGGAGTGTCACTATTCCTTAATTGCACCCTACGCTGTATTTCCATCAACCTCAGAAGAGCCCTCAGGTGCGTTCTGCAGCCTGCACTCAGAGGCAGGCACACTGCCCGTGGTCAGCAAGCAATCTACCTTGCTCCTCACTCCAGCACAACTCACGAGGTCAAAAGTTGAGTGTGGCACTCACCGGTATTTATTTTCCTATTATATTTTGTGTTAGGTCCATTTTTGAGTCATTTCATACAGATGGCAAACTGAGGCTGGACTATGGATCTACTCTCAGGCTTCCTTGTGGAAGCACACGTAGGAATGGTGTTGTTTGCATGTGGCTAAATTTTGGTTAAATACGCATGGCACAAGAAAAGAGAAGGTGAAAGTCGGACATTCAAGAAAATAACTTTTGCATCTCTTTTTTTAAAAGAGGCTGCTGGAAAAGCTGCTGGCAGCTGCCTAGCTTGGATACTCCTTTCACACTTGGTGTCAAAATGGAAAATTTCAGTGCTGTCCAATGGAGATTCTGCATTTTGACTTTCCCAGGAATAGGATAGGAATTGGAAAGTAATGAAAGCTTGCTCTAGTTTTTCCTTTGGCAGAAAAGAGGCTGAAACACATCTGAAAGCCTAGAAAGAGAAAAAGTAGGATGTATCTTTTTATTCCAAACAAGAGAATTTAATTGACAAGAAAGAAAATATTACCACAAGATTCCATAATGAGTTTAATATATATATATGCAGGTAGCTATGCACATGTTAGAAAAATTCCAAATGCATAGGGGATAAATTTAAGTTTCAGCAATGTTAAAAAGCTGTTTGCTACTTACTTATTTCAGCAGGCCATAAGTGATTTTTATATTCAGCAGGACGGGACAGAATGTATTTCCTTTAGGTACAGCAAACTAAGTATCTCGCAATGAAAGGCTGCATTGTTTTGTTCGAACTAAAGAGAAATAGTTGATGAGTGAATAAGAGCATGATCTAAAGCCTATTGAAATCAATGGAAAGATTCTCATTGACTTCTCCAGGCTTTGGATCAAGCCTCAAAAGAGCAGCTATTTCTCTCTGATACAGCAAGGAATCAATTCCCTCTCCCAGCGGTACTCTAAATAATTCAATATTTTGTCTCAGATCATTTCCTAAGAAAAATGATGAGGATGTTGTTTAAGTGGGCGATACCCTGAAGTGACAGAGTTTACAATGCATTCAGCCATGTAAAACCTGCTCTGTGCTGTGTGGCTGCACAAAGGCAGGGCAGTGGAGCAGCCCTCAGATGCCCAGGAGTCCCTCCCTCCCCGCCAGCCGATGGACAGCATGGTCCTGCTTCTCCTCTCGCTGGCCAGGAGAGATGGAGGAATTTTGCTAAAACTCCAGGAATGCCTGCACCATGACAATTCTTTAAAGAAGCGCCATTAATTTATCTTTGCAGTAAAATCGCGATCTCTTTGCACAATTTCTTCCTGTGTCCACAGAAGGGCAAAAATTGCAATGCTGATCATGTTGTTATTTACCAACAAAACTGATGCTCTCACCATTCTCCAATGCTTTTGCTTTATAGAGTAAAGCACTGTATGGAAATGATATCTTCTTTCTCAGCTCTTTTGTTCCACATGAAAAATTAATCGGTACAAAGCAAACCAGCATTAGATTGAGAAACTCTGCCCCAAACCACTGCAAAACCCTAGTAATTTTAGCTCTCCTGCCATAATTCAGTGGCGTTCTGCACACGAATCCTTCTGTAAACTGGAGACGCCTGCTACAAGTTATTTATGGAGAGTTTGGAGATAAGGCACAGCATCCATGCTGTCTCCTGGACACAGAGACTGACAGGAGCACAGCCCAGCTCCCAGCCATGCTTCCTTTGAGCCAGCAGCAGAGCAGCCCTGGGGATGTACACTCCCCATCCACACAGAAGGACAGAAACTGGCAATACACTATTTTAAGGAGTGGGGTGGAATAATCCCACTTCTTCACTCGCACCTGGCAGCTACCTTGAAATAGCTGACAAATGGGCAGGATGAAATTGGTACTGAGCTATAAGTGGGGTGATGATCCCCCTTCCCAGTGAGTTACAGCTGTGGGGGGCACCTCACCAGCAGCACCTGTGCAGACTGCAGACATGGCAGCTCTGCCGCCTTCCCTCTCTTCATTCCCAACACAAAGCACAGCCACAGTCTTTCATCATCATTTGTGGAGAAATACTAATCAGCACCTGTCCAAGCATGCTCCTGTTTCCTTCCCAGCCTCCTTGCTGGCTGCACACAATGCGTACCCACAACTCCCGCTCACTGTGCATTTCAAGTGTTTACAGCATTGAGTGCCTCAGGTGCACTGTGGGTCAGTCCCAAAAGCTCATCCTGACTCCTGTGCAAAGCCTGGAAATCCTCATGCCTAGTGAGAAATTTGCTGCCAAGGCCAGCTTCCCCTGCCAGCACTTCCATAAGAGCGGGAAAAGACACAGGCTCTTCCCCTGGTCAGGGCTGCTCTGTTTCAGGTGGGTTTCGGAGATCAGCTGGGGATTTGTGCCAAAGCTCACCCAGCTGCTCTGCGGGGCCAGCCGGCTGCTGCTCACCACTGGCACAGCTGGAACAGCCACGGGGCATGGCTGACTGCCCAAAACACTTGAGAAATCATCCTCATGGCTGGTACAAATACACCTGCTCTCCTCTCAGACACCAGGAGTGTCTGGTCTTGGCAAGGCCAGAGAAGGGGATCTCCAGCATCCTTCCTCTGCCATTTGCCTAACGCTGGCACATACAGCCTGACTTCCCACCCACTCCCAACGTACTTCTACTCCAGTTTCAGAGGATTATGATTGCTAAATTGAGCTGCTACCCAAAAAAAAAAAAAAAAAAAAAAGAC
>VZRN01000468.1:504432-576932 GCA_013397935.1 Dasyornis broadbenti
CCCCCCAAGAATTTCCCTGGGATTTGCCCCAGGGTGTAACACATGAATGCACACGGTGGTACAAAAGATCAATGCTGTATCTCAAGTGCTTCTTTTGTCTTCTGGGTAATTCAGTTTTATCATATTAATATATACTGTTACAAGCTGATAATCCCCACAGATCTCCTTTCTTCTAAATCAGATATGCTAGAAGACAGCAAATATTCTTTTTTTCCCTTCCCCTAGTTTACAGCCTTAAATAAAGATTAGGACATAGGGATGGGATGAAGATACGATGTTTCCTCTCCCTGCAGACATTATTTTCCCTGTTCCAATCTGAACAAAAATAGCTCATGGGTTAATTTTTTTCAGTTACAAGGAAAAGCAGAAAGGAAGAGGGCCCTTAGTGAGGTACAATAACATGTGCAAGTTTTCTTGGATCAATTGCCAGCATTGACACTGTATCCTTCAGCTAGCAGTCTGTGATGAATGGTACCCTGTAGCATTGGAGAGAGCAACAGCAGCCCGGCAGCATGGGTGACTGCGTGCCCTCCTAACTGGCTGATGAATCAGGAAACTCAAGAGAGACTCCGAGTGTGGGAGCTGGAGTGGTAAATGTTTTCATCTTTCTCTTTTATGATCTTCCCTTCTCCATTTATATAGGACATTTTAGAGATTGAGCTTTGTTACAAACTATTAGCCCAAGGCAGTGGGTTGGGGACGTGAGATCTCATGGAAAGACAGAGCACAAGAAAGTGTGAACAACTGGAACTACATCTGATATTAGTGGTTTGTTGTTGGAGGAATTTCTGTTTGGATTGTAGTTCAGACAGTTGCCTTGATGTACTGGAATGAAAATCAGCACCCAATGTGCCTAGAGACAAACCACAGAACTGTCAAAAAATACTTGCCTTTTTATCTCCCAGAATCTTGAATTCAAAACGAAAAGTCCCCATTCACGCACAGCACAAAAAACACAGCTCGGCACTCACAGCGCTGCACAGTACTACAGGAAACAAGAAAAAGCAATTCCCCCCCGAGAGCACCAACATGAGACACTGGTGTATCCAACTGCCCAGATTGCTCTGGCACACTCTGTGGCACTGGAGAGCCTAATTTCAAGCAATCCCTCCTCCTCTGGTAATGGCCAAGAGCCAGGGAAGCACCCACTCAGATTGACCACATTTCAATTTGGAATTCAGTTTTTGTTCCGCATTTTCTTCCACACAGTAGAGAGGAATATGGTATTTGCTAAGTATATTGTGACTCTTACGTAAGCAAGGCTTTAACCTGTCTGTGACCAGTTTGCTCATGTGTGCTGCAGATTCAGCACAGTCTGGTGTGATCTCTCTATTCCCCAGGAGCCACGGATCCACTCAGGCCAAGGGTACAGGCTGGTGCTTGCACACCACTCTGAGCTGGAAGCAACATCGTGTCTGTCAGGTACTTAAAACACTCAGCTTCTGCAGAGCTTGTGCTTGGAGGTTGTGCAATAGCTTCCCAGAAAACAAAAAATCCCCACACAGGTGCTCATTTAAATGGCAGGAGGCAGTTTATAAGGGCCAGGAATTTCTCAGGCCTCTTAACCAGCTACAGCACTTAACTACCAAGATGAGAAAGGGGGCACAATGAAAACAATACCTTTCCTGGCACTGTGTGCTTGGGATGGCAACAGGAGAGGCTCCTAGAGAACACATACACAGAAATCTACATGGAGAGTCCACAGAGAGAAAGGAATACCTGGGGACACCCCAGGAACATTTGATTTCTCTGATGGTATGGCAACTTCACTCAAATGTTTTAATTTAACTGAAAATTAGTAGAAACACAATGCTATGAGGTAAAGTATTTCCTTGGGTTTACTCCCACACGTCAAGGTGGGAATCACTCTGGGACTCAGTTCATTCCACGGGTACATTATAGACTCATGTTAGATGGCTGAGTAGTCTTGCAGGAGCTCTACAACTGCCCAAAATTAAAAACAGTGTCTACAGGTTGTTAAAACAGCCCCTTCTGTCCCTGTAATTGTGAAAAGACTAGTTGTGAGATTTCCTTCCTGTTGAATAAACGGTTTGTTTTCCACTTGAGGCAAACCAAACTGCCTACTGGGAGAGCCCTGCAATGGAAATGGCTGAGGAACAGAACTCCCAGTTGTGAGAAACCAAGGGCTTTAACCAAAGGGAATTGTTGTTTCCTTATTACATTAATCAGTTTACAAAATATGAGACCATAAAAGAAAAGGGGAGTTCCCCTTGTTAAATATTTACCATTAAATCTCTGCGGGACTCCTACCATAAGTTAGAGAACAAGAGAAATCAAGTAATTTATTTCCTGCTCCATAGTGTACGTGATGCCTGCAGGATGGGACCAAAACCTTCACCCTGAAGGAAGCACTAAGGATGGAACTGTCTTCTCCCTCTGAGTACACCTTTGATGGGTGTAGTTTCCTCTCCTCTTTTGCTCTTCTTCATTATTTTTTATTAAGTTACTTCATAGGAAAACTTGAGGTCTGTGGACAAAGGTTTTAATGATCGGAAACTGAATGAAGCAAGGCCAGGTTGGGCGGGGCTTTGAGCAACCTTGTCTGGTGGAAGGTGGACGGTGTCCCTGCTTATTGCAGGGGCACTGGAATCAGATGATCTTTAAGATCCCTTCCAACACAAATCATTCCATGATTCTGTGAATGTTCACATTTAAATACAGAGTTTGGTTTTGAAAACCATACACTACAATTAATGAATTTACAAACACAGCTTTATGTTCTAATAAAGTTATTTTTGCAATGCTTTTTAGTTTGTTTTTTGAGTATTTTTAGACCATACTTTGTCTGCCTTTGCTTATGGGAGCGGGAAATTTTGAGTCAACTAAACGAAAGTAACTTCCAGGTCCTTCAAGCAGATGAAATTGAACATGCATGTTCTACTGGGGGGGTAAAAAAAAAAGGGAAAAAGAAAACCCAACTAATCCACAAAACTACAAAGAAAACCACTATTTTCACACTTAGGTAGAGAAGCATTTGAAAAACTGTAATAGTAAATCCCCAGGCAGAAAGCAGGGCTGTCAGCAATTTAGGAGACACTCAGTGATGGACGCTAGAGTGAGACAATCCCACATTAGAGGTGATTTGACTGCATAGTCAAAAAAAAAAATCATACAGGCAACTCTTTGAATCCATGAGGATTAATGACATACCTTTCTATTCTACCTCAACAAGAAAAAATAACAAGAAAAAATAACAAGAAAAAGTCTTCCTTTGTCTACCACACCCATCAGAACGTTTTCCCATCACCTTCCTAAAACTCAAAGAACCCACTGCCCAACTGTATTCATCCAGGGGGGCAGCAACAAGGAGAAGGAATGAAGACAGCAGGGAAGACAACAGAGGATGACTACAAAATCCTGGAGCTTGGCCTGACAAATTGCAGGTGAGGCTGCCTTCAACAAGTCAATATTCTGACTGGCGTGGGTCGCCCCAAGTAAAGGTCACATTTTGTTTATTTCCTCTGGAAAATAATGGAAAAAAGGAAGAAGAGTCTGAGGAGGCCAACAGAAGAACCCAGTAAGAGTGACAAATGTTTTGGTTACATTTGCAAGTTGCTCTGGAAACCCATGGGAGATTCCAGGAATGTGTTTGCCCATAACAAAGCCTAAACTTGTCTGGAATATGTTGAAGTTTCTTATAGTTCAGGCACACCTCATATGTAAATAGTCTGTGTCACTTTTAATAAAAACAGTTGAAATATTTGTTCTCCAAACATGGCCAAATAAGGTTGCCAGAATTTCTTCAGAGAGGAAAATTAAGTTTTCCTATAATTCCAGTAGATGGTAAAATTCTGTGGCCTTTGGCCCTGCAAGTCCGGCCCCAAAAGTGATGAGAGTGATGAAAAGAAAGTGATAAATGTAACTGTCAGTGGCTGAGTCGTGCAGCATCCCAACAGCCACAACACGTAGTTCTGAGTCCACAACATAACGTGAGCTTAAGAATCAGTGCCAGACTTGACCATCTCCTCTAACCTGACTTCTCTCTGGTGGTATCCCGCCTACTGGTTCAGTCTGGGAACCACGAGCAGTCCATGTCTCAGTTAACCAACAAGAAGGCGCCACAAGGAGGGAAGAGGTGAAAACATTCTCATTGGCCTCGTGGATCTCTGTTACTGTGATACAAATCCTGGAGAGAGCAGGGTCAAAACACGCCACTGAAAAAATATAAATTTCTAGCCTTGAACTTCAGCCATGCAAAGATCACCTTTTCACCTCCAGCTCTCTATGGTTTCAGGCCAGAGCAGCCTGTTATTGCCACTTGAGTGGTGCTAAACGGAGTGGACAGAAATTCATATCGAGCAAAGCTCTTATGCAGAACAACCAATTGTCCTCCTGGCCTAGAGACCCAACACTGTGGATGTGGAAAATGCAATAATGGCACCATTAAACAGCCTCAAAGGCTCATTATTCCAAAGCAAAGATGAGGCACAGTGAAAAATGAGTACTCGCTATACTTATTTTAACAAGCACAAGGTATCAGACTTGGCCTGGTCAGTCCTGAATCTTTTCAAAGCACTTGGAGCTTGATTTTTTTCTGCTATTGTGTCAATAGGGTCAAACTTCCAGAGTTAACCTCTCAATTTGCATGGCAACAAAACACAGGAGAAGCCATACATTTATCAATATAACTTAGAAAAGATGATATAATAGAGAATTATTCACATTGAAAGCAAAACAGAAGGACTAAATAAAAAGACTCCACCTGCTTTTAATTTGAACCCACAACACAAGGGAGAAGTTAAAACTCAAATAGGTACATACGTTCCTTTGAAAAGCTAGATCTGTGCCTGAACAAAAGAAAGAGGCTTTTCACTTACCTCCTGTGGTATCAAAGAGCCCATTAAAAACCAATAAAATATTATGAAGCTTTTTCCCTTTGTGAAAAAGTGCAATTAATATCCTTCAGCAGATGATTATTGATTTTTATAATGCAATTTACAGGCTTCTAAAGTCATGATTATTCAACCCTCTGGGGGCCAGAAAGGAAGAGTTTTCAGAAGTAGGAATCGTATTCTCATTTCCACATCAGCACAGCCAGAATTTACAGACTTCTGTTTTTGTTTTTTTTTTTTCGCCCCCAGGATATTTTTGTTGTTGTTGATGTTGCAGTGCTCCAGCACAGGATTAACCCTTTTATTCTCTCCCACTTGAGACAGATTTTTTTCGTGATCTGTTCTTGAAGTATATTGCCTGTCAGATATTTACCGCTGCTCACGGCTGGTGGGTTGGATGCTCAGCAGAGTAGACTTTGTGTCAGAAAATCAGCAGCTGCTCATATATCACAGTGGTCATTAGTAGAGGATCATTCTGGACCTTTGCCCACAGCACCTTGCTATGGCAAGAGAAAGGCTATAAAACCCTAGGCCCTGTCAGCTGTTGTCATTTAGGTGAGAATTTATCAGGTCTCAGAGTGCCCTCTGACTGGATTATTATGAATAATGAATGAAGCTTTATGCCACACTGAGGCATTAATAAGACTGGGATGACTGGGAGAAATTCAGTACAACATCATAGCAGTAACTTTCTGCGAGCGAGTACACAGCTGGTGGGCTCGCTGGATTCAGCCTGAGTGAGACACTGCCACTGAAATGAGGAGCTCATTTAATTATTAAGCAAGAAGCACAATGCTTTTGGTTTAGCCTATGGGTGGTATTACTGACCTGCTCACAGCAAGCTTGCAACAAAAGGCTTTCTACCCTGTAACCAAACTCATTTTCTGCTCTTAAGAAGCTGGATCACTGCGTCCTCACCCAAAATAAAAACAGTGAATGTCAATCTTCATATTTACTTTTAATCCAGCTTAATAAAAAAGGATATGTAATAGCAAGCAGCTAACAACAACTCCCTAAAATCTCCTTACACAAAAGTCGTCTAACCTGTTGGTGATAACTCTGGGGATATTAGCCAGGATTACTGATTTTCTTCCTTGTTTTTCCTCAGTTCATTCAATATGTATCCCTACGGCACACAAATGAGAAACAGGGAAGGAAGGAGACAAAAAGGCAGCCACTGACCTAACTTGGAGGGGAAAAAAAGCAACAACAACAAAAAAAGCAGATGCACAGCAGAGACCATTGGCGATAATCTACCTCCTGGTGTGGCAGTTCCAGCTGCACTCCAGAGGAATGAGCCCACTGATCTGACAAGCACTGGAGGCTGTCATTTATCTTGGTACCAGCTCCACTAGGAAAATTATTTTATAGGGCTGGACACACTTTTACAGACTCTTTAATACCTTAGGTGCATAATATCATTAAAACCTTAGGCTCCCAGTATCTCATATTACCATGCTCTCAGCAAAAACAAAAACTGCATGGTCTCTTTCAAATAAACATGTTGTCTAAACTAGTTTGGTTTTTTGTTTTGTTGGGTTTTTTTTTTTTTTATTTTTCCCCTTTTAATTTGGCATGCAGTTTCCAGCAAATCCTTGCCAATATTAGGCCAGGTCTTCGTTCTTCCAAATGGCTCTAAATAAGGAGGCAGGGAAGGAGGAGCCAGCCTGAAGATCACCAGCTGCAGGCACCACATCTCGGAAACACAACTCTCTCAGACAGAAACACGCAATTCAGGAAGAATATTTCAGCTCATTCCTCACACACGGGCAGTGCTAGGACTTGGCCTAACTCTCACATCAGCCCCTCCATTAACTGTTTTTACAGCAGAGCCACTGATGCACAGCCAAATTACGAACAGAGAGAAACTTTTATCTTTTTCAAAGGGCAAATGCCTTTTAGGCAAGGGCTGGACATAGGAAACAGCCATTTGAAAAGGTCCGTTTCCACCTTGCTCACGCAGTCACAACTGGAGAGCAGAAGAACCACAAGGAATGGCAGACTGGGGACAGGACACGGACCATGGGCAGCTTGGAGAGCCAGCCCCTGCCACCAGGGACAACCTTGGGTGCACAGCCCGACCAGAACTTTACAAGCAAACATGTCAGACAGGTTTAAGAAGCTTTTCTCCAAAATATTATAAACTTGGGTACAATATTAATGTTACAAGTTTTACAATATACTCATGCTGTAGCCATTCTCAAAGCAAACATTAGGTACATTAAAAGGCCTTAACTTGTCCCAGCTCAGTTTCTGCTCTTTGATGCCAGCTGCTTTGACCTCCCTGACTCTCACATAGGACTGATTTTCCAGTGTAATATTCAAGATTTTGTTATTTAAGAACAATCCGACCAGGTAAAAGAGGGAAATACTCACACCCCTGCCCTCTCCACCCACACACTTTTTTTGAACAGTATGTAAGTTCTTAGGACAGCAAATTTCATTGTAATAAAGGAAGCCCAGTTCAGTCTCTGATTAGCAGTGACAATATGGACCCTTTCCCACACTTTTACTACTTTTTTGAGAAAAGCAAATTGTAAAAAGATGACAATCCCTTAATTCCTTTGCTACATAGAAATAATGTGAAATGTTACATTTTCATTATTTCAGTGCTAGACATCTCTAATTAAAAGAAAACTTGGTGTAACCCGGAACTCTGAAACCCCACTGTACAACTACTGAAATAGCAAGATTCCTATAGATTTTTCATTTTACTGGATTTAAAATATTTATCATTACTATCGCTCACTGTATACTTTTTGGATAATATCTTCATATTTTTACCTCTTTGATCTAGAATGCCTCGTATTTGCATCCTGCCACTTTTGTTATGTATAGGGACTTTAAAGATGACAGTGCAGTCATGTATGGTTTTTTAACTTGTGGATCTTTTCATTTATCCATCTTTTGAAGAGTCAAGAATGTAAATAATCTATGCTTGATTCACATTGGTAAAAAGGCTCTGAAAAGCTGTTTAGAAAGCTAGGAAACAGAAATCTGAGTTTTCTCCTATTTTTATATTTAATAATCTTTATGTCTCAAGGTAGTTTCCATCTTAGCAAGACATTTTGTATGTTCACAGCATTTCCTTCTGTAAGGACCTCCTGTTTTGCTAAAAACAGATATAGTCCTATTTTGGAGGGAATAGCAGCATGAATGGGAGTGAAAAGCAGAGTGCCACAATTAATTGAAGCATCACGGCCATAGGCTTTGCTTTCTTGTTGTTTTGTAGAGGGGTTTTTTGTCTTTTTAGGACTTTGTGTGGTTATAAATGGGGTTACATACCCTTAAAAGACTTCATCCTTTCAACAGCAGAATAGGGCCAGGAGAAACCTGCCCAGTCTTGGCAGTGCAAATCCTCCCCATCTCAGAAGAAAAATCTCCAGAGGCAAAATGTGTTTGTAGAACTTGCGAGAAGTTAATTTTAGTTTCTGATTTTTAAATAGCCATTTGGTATTACAGATGTCTTGCTGCAAAGTAGCATTGCCAGTGACACCTAAAATGTGAGAAACTAATGAAACATAACCACACTTCTTTTTTTGACTTTTTTTCTTTTTTAAGTCACTGCACTGTCGCAGGTGAGGGTTCATCCCTGCAGTTACTCCTGAACAATCATAATTCTTCAAGCTGTTCTCATGTTTAACAAATGATTACCACAATTCACTGGAAAGTGATATTCAGAGGCAAACTAGTACCCCTCCCCTCCCTGGGGTCTCAATGTCCAGGACTTACACAAGGCAAAACAGAGTGATTCTTGAGGGAAAAAAAGGGGGAAAAAAACCTGTAATTTGCAAATAATGGCCAAAAATGTAGCCTCAGAGGCAGTGAAATGATTCGTGAATTCAGTTGCATTTTGACTACTGAAAACAACTCAACACGTACATAAAAGTTAAAGTTGCCTCCTCTGAGCAATGTTGAATTTTCCATGGCAACTCTCCCACCTTTATTCTAGTGTGACATTATAATGGAAACAATACCTTGGGGAAAAAATCCCACCCTCTCAACAGAAAACCCCTAGCTCAGATCCCTTGCTCACAGTAAGGTCTTCCATGCAAAGTCAACCCTTTCCATTCCTTTGAGCCACCCAAGATTTTTGAGTGCACCTGTGAGCATCAGGAACAGCCGGTATGGCCACACGTGCACCAGCCTTTTGGAAGAAAGCATCCACTGGTGAAACTGGGACAGAGTCAGGAAACAAACTTTCCCCCTCTGTCCCCATCCCTCCACACAAACCATCTGGTACCTTATAGCAGAGGTGCTGCAGCTCCTGGCTTGTCCCAGGCTGGTTTTTGCTGTCAGTGTGGTTCTGCATGGTTCCATGGGAGCTCTATGGGTCTCCTTCCCTCATTCAGGCCAAAAGAAGTAACAGAGATGAGCCCAGCTGAGTTTCACAGAATAACAGAGTCCCAGAATGGGTCAGGCTGGAAGAGAGCACAGTCATGTGGCCCCACGCCCCTTCCCAAGCGGGGTCATCCCAGAGCACATGGCACAGGATTGCAGCCAGGCAGTTCTGGAATCTCTCTCTGTTGTTGGACACACACTCCAGTTTTTGCTCTGGATGAAAGCTACAGGCAGCCACACTCGCATCTCTCATTTTAAAATGGGACCCTTCCATGCAGGGAGACAACACTTTGGCTTTTTGATTTTTTGGGTGCATAATCTAGGAACACTGGCATTCCCAGCTTTTGATTGCAGCTGAGTTAATGGACACATGTAAGAGCACATACTGCCTAACCAGCTTTATTTTATTATCAGCAATAATGAGTAGCAACCCATTAATTTTAAAAGTTGAGGCATACACTGTAAAGTTAATGAGAACCCAGAGTCAATTAAAATAACAACAATTAGGGGATTTATTGATTTTTCAGCTATCTTTTCTCTGTAACAATTTTGTGGCACACACCACACAGATCATCTGTGTGGTATGCTTCAATGCAGATGACCATTTCCAGTTAAAAACTCTTTTATTTTATTATGATTGAATCAGACATGCTGCTTTAAAAACTCTGGTTTACTATTATATATCTAGACTATGCCATTTTCATGATTTTGTAAAGCTTTAAGCCATCTTTCAAGCTCAAAATTTCTTACAAGTTGGATTAGGAGAGTCTGGGATAGATGGAAGAAGAGAATAGTCTTTCTCACCCCATATTTTGTATGTGTTAATTCAAGGTTCTCTTCTGGAGGAGAACTTTTTTTTCCCTAAATTTATTTTCAACTACTTTTGTTTTCCTTGAGGGACCTTTGAAACACTATATTGCTACTTTTCATGTTTTTTATTTGCCCTCTGGAACAATAAAGGCTCAAAGGTTCATAAATATGCATTCTGTAAATGTATTATGCTGACAAAGTGTTGCTCAGATAGCTGCTTTTGCCTTTAGGGAATGAATAAGTTTACAGCATGCTTAAAAAACAGTGTAAGGGGAAAGAGAGAGGGGGAGAGCTGTGTCAGCGTGTGGGCTGAAAATGGAACAAAAGAGTTATCCTGAATGCACAGTGAAAAAAGAAAATAAAGTTAGGTAAGACAGCTAGCACCTTGCAGGGGTGAGGATTTGAGGGTGCTGCTCAGCAGTGATGTGCTTGAGAGGGCATCATATCTTGTTTTCCAGGAAAGCTGTGTAGACAAGAGTTCATAAATCAAACTTTTTTTGCTAATTTTGGCATACAAATCAGGGTAACTCCTTTTTCTTCCCAAAGCATTCAGTTTCTGGCAGGGTCCTCGTCCTGGTTCATTCTCATCCCATCAGATACAAATCTACTTCTGCTTCAGTCATCTCAGCCTCATTGGAAGCTCAGGGCTGGTGCTTGTCAACACATACACTTTTAGCAAAAAGAAAACATTTAGCAATTAAAAATACCATTTAAACACATACCTCCAAACTGGCTCATTAATGTTGATGTGACAGATAAGACTCTAGACCAGGGAACTGGGTTTGCACGGCAAAGTTTTGGTAGCCGGGAGCAACAGGTGGCTCCTGTAAGAAACTACTGGGAGCTTCCCCCATGTCTGACGGAGCCAATGCCAGGCGGCTCCAGGCCGCTGGCCAAGGCTGAGCCCAGCAGCAGTGGTGGTACAAAGTGGATAACACACTTGGGGCACAGGCAGGAACTGCACAACAGAAACTTCGGCCGGAGAGAGAAGACAGCGTAACAGAAAGAAGCAGATCTGCAGACACCGAGGTCAGTGAGGAGGGAGGGGCAGGAGCTGCTCCAGATGCCAGAGCAGAGATTCCCCTGCAGCAACGAGGTGCAGCCCATGGTGAGGCAACTGTGCCCCTGCAGCCCAGGGAGGTCCATGGGGAGCAGAGATCCACCAAAAAAAGCTGGAGAATGGAGTACTGCACTGAAATGCTTCTTGTCTCCTGAGGGTGCAAAGCAGAGCCGACCCAGCCCAACCTGCTTCCATTCCCACCTGGAATCATATGCATATACAGAGACATGCTCTGCCTCCGCTCTCCACAGGATGATGACTTCTTCAAAAATTCCTGTCTGTACTTATGGCTAAACAAACATGCCAGTACTGTGAGGCTACAGGTGATCTCTCAGACCTACAAATTTTAAGTCCCTGATATTTCATATTGATGAAATCCAAAGCCATAATTTAGACAACCAGTTGCTACCTCCAATTTTTAAATAATCTTTGGGCTACTGGCTCAACGTCTCCTAAGCACATATGTTTTCCTCCTTCATTATCTAGGTTTGTGTCTGGTTCTTTTCTCAGTGAGTGTCATGGGACCACCTATCTTATACACCAATACCGGCTACTAAAGTTACTCTTTGTGACCTGAGATTGTCTTCAGCTAACTAGGTCTTTCAAAAGCTAATCTTTGCTGTTCTCTTTCACTTCATTCCTTCATTTTATGATACATTCCTTTTAGACCAGGATTAAATATTTAAAGCTTCTTGATATTTTTTTTATAAGATTTTTCCCTACTCTTGCTTTGTTTCTTCTTCGCAACTGTAGGAATAAACAATTTCCATCTGAACAGTTAAAGGATAGTCCTTTAGCCACGTAAACAATTAACAATGCTTCTAAAATAAAATACCAACACACTATGAAACCCCCTTAAATTAATTTCTGGCATGTTGTATTACGCTATTCTCAAAAAACCCCAAAACCTCTACAGTTAAAAACCGCCACAGTTAAAAATCTTGTATGACTACATACCATAAAGAAAAGCTAAGTTTCTAATCTGAAGTTGTTCTCTTCAGAGAAGGCAATTCATAGCAAAAATAATCATCAAGCCGTGCCTCATCAAACACTTCTCCAAATGCTGCAAAGAGAGCACTGCAAGACGTATTTCCTGGTCCAGACTCTCAGGATACATCAGTCTGCTTTGCTGTCTGGTGCTCAGCGAAACCCCAGACACTGCTTAGGGCAAGCCAGGGTGTTTGAGAACACAGAGCCTTCCTTTAGCACTCTGATTATCCCTGGCGCTCATCCACCAGGGAGAGCCGGAATTCAGTCTGCACCGCAGCTCCCGAAGTGCAGTGAACGAGGCCCACCCACCCCAGAGTGTGGGAAGGTGCCTGTGCTGGATCCTAAGGGCTCGGAGGGCACGGCAAAGGCTCTCTGGGGGCTTTGCTCCATGAATGGGGATGAAGAGGCAATCAGATAATCACATCATCTCCTGTGAAGACATGAACTGATGTTCTACCTTTGCCCCTCTTGCACACAGCCTCCATGAGACGCAGCAGGGGTCTAACAGCCTACGAAGCCTCAGCTTTAGCCTGAAACTCTCCCTTGACAGGAAAGTTTGAAACAGAAAATATAATTATTTCACTAGTCCTCTCTATTCTTGTAACTCCGGTGCAGGCTAGCACAGCTCTGGCCACAGGCAGACAAATCCCAAAAACCTGAGTTTTTTTCTAATCTGCATCACAGGTCAATATATTGCTCCACTGCCACTTTTACCATCCCAAATTTGCTTTGCTGAAAAGCACTTCATCTGTTTAAGCATATATTTATTTCCATATAGCTCATTGTTTTCCTGAGTTAAAATGATTAAAGTTGCCATCTTTGATGTACACTATGTTCCTACACCTAAAATTGGAATGTTTGCCCAGTTATTTCTCAGCCCAACTGAGGCAGCGACTCCAGATTCAATGCAAAATAAACTCACAACCAAAAGCCTGCTTGCAGAGCACAGAATAAAAAAAGAAATTTTCATTGCTTAAGACTGGAGTGGTCTCCCTCTTTCACAACAATGCAGGATCAGTAAGTTTTCTTAAGTTTTTCTCAAAATAATTAGGAGATTAACTTGCAAAAATGAAACAGAGCATTCCAGGAATAAATCTGGGGCAAAGGCTTTAAAAAACTCCTGGTAAATATATCATTATTAAGGATAAGAGAGCTTTAATCTATGTTTTCAGCACAAATCTTGATATCCATTCAAGTGGCAAACTAACTTAGTACCTCCTAAACTTGAGCAAAACATGACTTTGCCCTACAAGTGGCTGCTGAGTTGACAGGATGTCACACAGATGTGCCACAGCAACAGAGGGGCCTTTCCCCAGTGAGCCCTGGACGGTGCCACTTACCCTCAGCTCTGGCTGCAGACACAGCCAGCATGGGCTGGGCACCTCGGCATGACTGTGTGCCAGTTATTTCCCTGAAATGGCACTGACTGCAAACACGTGAACAAAGTCAGATTGTTGGCCACCAGTTCAGTTATACCCCTTGACAGTAAAACCAAATTTTCCTGGTATGGCCCAGGCCAGGTTTGAAACTGAAATTATAAACAATAAGTCTCTGACAATCAACTAAGGATGAGGGAAGGGGGGACATAATAATCCACTTGGCAGCAAGGTTGTTCAGTCTGCAAGCATTCATTGGCAGAAGAAAGGTGAAAGTCATAAAATGAAGAGGGGGGAAATAAATAGGCTCCTGGGCTATTCAAGACAGAGACAGACACACTGTGAGGGTTTCCAACAGAAAGATAACAGATCAAGACAGGGGATACAGATGCACACATGTTCTGCATCTCTCCCATAGATCTAGTTTAATAAAGCACAAATGATCATAATTTTTTTTCTTTTCTTTTCTTTATCTATTATTAGGTCTTCAAAGTGTGTAAGTGTGTCTTAATCAAAAGAACAGTTCCATGCAGCTCTTGACATCAAAGAAGAGCACTTCCAAAGCTATTACAGTATCAAAGTAATATTCTGTGCAGAATCTAAGGTGAACCATTGGAATAATCCTTCTGGGATAGAGATGAAAAAATGCTGCATTCAATGTTGCCCAGAAGCATCCAAAGCAATCTATCAAAAAAGACATAAAAATATTGGGCCACACTTACTTGATGCATGTACTCACCACTACTATTATTTTCCTCCATTTTCTCTTTGTCTGCTTAGCTACTAATCTTACCTTTGTCTGAAAGTTCCTGCTGTACATATGAAAGTACCAGAGCTGATTAGTGAGTCACAGGAGGAAATGACCTCTGATGTGCTTCAAATCCATACACCTTTTATGTATTTGAATCACATTATGAAAAAAAAGAAGGTGTTAAGGCAAAAATAGCAGCATTGTAGCAGCAGTCAGGTGAGAGTGCTGGACATGAGCAATCCTTTTCATGTGCCTTTATCACATTTTCACTGTGTTGAAGTCACTTATTAGAGACTTCTGCTTATTGAACATACATTTAAAGGTAAACTATATTTAACTACAGCATGTTAGTTGGATGACCCATTTCAATAAAAGACTTTGCTAATCCAAGCAACCATCAACTTAATTATATGTCCTATACAATACAGAGATTTGTCCCATCAGCTGTGTGAATGAAGCACGGGTTTCCTTGCAGAAGTCTGGTAGCAGCTGTGGTCAAGAGAACAGAGAGAGTGGGGGAAGAGAGGGAGAGAAGGTAAGGAGCAGCTACCAAACACAAAAATAGCTGTTCCATCTGACAACAGTAGTTAACTTGCTCCTTGAACTTAACATCTGGTAGCATTTTCATCTTCTGAACACTTGTAAAACCTTATGGTACTTTAGACAGTGGGAGTTCCTTTCCAAAAGACATTTTAACAGTACAAAGAGACCACAAAATCCATTGCTTACTGGGCCAGGGGGTTTTCTAATTCTCAGCTCATAGCTTACTCCAAGAATACCCTTGAAGTTCTCAGTTTTTCTGAGCAGTTTTAACATTAATTTTCAGCAGAGATAATATGCATATATGGAAAGGTTGCCTTTATATTCCTCATCATTAAGGAACAGATGTAGGTAGATACAGATATTTTTTTCCTTAACTGCCTAATAAGGCCAGTATGGGAACCAGAGAAAATTTCATTGCTACCAAAACACATCTAAAATTAATATCCACAGAGGAAGATGCAGTATTTTGTGAAACCATGGTTCCCACTTTTTAATATCCAGTTGGCAGTGCCAAGGGCCTTTTGGGGGTAAAGAACAGCTTCCCATCCCCTGGAAGGGGGCACAGTAGCACAGACGCCTTCCTGCTGCTGCAGGAGAGGTTGGCAGCCGATGGTGTGGGATGCTCTGCCCCCAGTGCATGCAAACGGGGCCAAGGAAATGAAGCCAGTTAGAGACTACCATGTCCTAATTCCTTCTTCCCTCGCAGTACTGCTAAAGCTATGCTGGAAATGGAATTTGGGTTAAATGAGGTCAGCAAAGATTTATAGTTTGATATTAAATGAGCTTTAAAGGAACTACACCATCACCAGTATGCAAGCAGAGCCAAGAGTCACCCAGCCACAAAGACCAACACATCCACCGTGTTTTGTAGAAAATGTTTGCAACCAAGCTTCACTCAAAACACGCATGTAAAAAAGCCCCTTGAAAAGGGTTTATTTCTGACACATTTGTATATTGTTGCATGATGGCTGTCTTCAATATGTGGAATTAACACCTGCTCCTTCTGGGAAAGATTACTTTTTGAAAAGCAAACGATGTGATCAGGTGAGGATGTCTTGGTGACTAAGTCATGGAAGTGGCACTGCACACTGCATTTGCCAGTCTCTCTAAATCAGCACCACCCCAAAGCATAAAACAGCCCAATGATCATAAGAAAAATGCAATCCAAACCTGCTGTGACCCAAAATGCAATAGTTTTGCCTCAGTCTATGAGACAGTAAGTAATAAACAGTAAACTTGGAATGAATACTAAACTTTGCATAAATACTATTGCAATTAAAATAGGGTTGAAGTACTTGCAAATACTACAGATTCATTAAGAACGGTCAAAATTGGAGAAAACTGTGAGGAAACACAAAATTCATTTATCAAAAGGAAACAAAGAGCAACATATACCAGAAGAAACAAATATTTTTCACTATGATCAAACACAAGAAAATGCATTACAGAAAAAACAATGGAAAGCATAATCTTTTTCCTTCCAAATGAAGTTTGTTCCAAAATTTATTTTAAAGCAACTGGAAAAGTAGACACACCTGAAGACAGATCTTTAAAAATATTACACTCCTACGTAAGATGAAGGAAGTTCCAAAATAAAGGAACCAGACTGCAGCTTTTATCAATGCAGATGCAATCTGGAAGACATAGATCTTAAACAACCTCAAGCACAACTTAGTGTGCTGAATCTGAGAACAGGGCAGTCAGGAGAAAAAGTTACCACACCAACTTCTGGAGCAACCTTTGTAAGAATTCACAGCCAAAACCACCCTTGGGAACTTTTACTACACAGAGGAAACTCCCCTTCTGAACAGGGCCACTCCTTTTCCTCAACATCCTAACTGCATTTTCCTTAATCTTAAATTAAGGACACTTCCCAATGTGCCCATTCCCAAGATTCTCTGGCAGTCACATTCTCAATTCCAGGCTGTCCAGGCAGGGACAGGAGCCCCTTCACGGCGGGCGGCTCCAGTGACCCCAGGGGTCCCGTTTGATTCCCGGCACACCCCACTCAGTCAGACCAGGTTTCCTCACCGGCTGGATCCCAGGTTTGCCTTGGCAAAGCCTTATTCTGGTTCCGTAAGGTCATTTATTCACGGCACCGTAACGCAGAAACAGGCCGAGCTGAGGAGGGACCCGCCAAAAAGGAGCCCCTGGGCTTTCATCCCCTCACAGTCCAAAAGCGGGAAAGTCTCGCTCTCCCTCCTGAGCCCTGGGCTCCTGCCGTGTCTCCCTCACCTGCACCACCTCTCCGCGCCCTTTGTTATGCAAAGGCTCGGCAGTTCACGGCCTCTCATCCGCGCTGCCACCATCCCAACCTGCATCCCACCCCCTACACTGCAAACTGAGTTACCCGCTCCAGGTGTGTTCCACAACACCTGGCAGAGGTTCACAGCCTCCTGCAGCGGGGATGGATCTCCGCCGCAGGCCTCAGGAGCGGCCAGGAGCGGAGCAGTGCAGTGAGCGTTCCCAGGACGAGAACCTGCGGGGAGCTGTCCCGGAGAGCAGCATTCGCCAAGGCTGTTCCTTCGCTGGGTTTACTGCCCTTGCATTTGTGCCTTTACTCGTGCCCCTGCACACAGCCAGGGGCAGAGCACGCTGCATACCTTCCGAGATAGGTAAAGCACAAACACAGGCTGCTCTTCCATCTCATCCCATTCGCACAGATGTCTTGTGATGGATTTAATGAAGCTTTTGTAGAGCTCAAACTTCAAGAAAAACAAAAAAAAATCTGAGGTAGAAATTGGCTAAATATTTGCCACCATGCTGCCCCAGAGGGATCAAAAATCAAGAAACATGTTCATAGACAGTGTCCCCTTAAATCCATGCATAAGCATCTGTGCTTTTGAACAACTGGACAAATGATTGAGTTATGCCTACACCTGAAACAAAATAAATAATCCTGGGTTGTCAAAAGCCAAGCCAATACAGTAGTATTTTCATAGTAGTATACAGAACTGAGTAGTTCTTTAGAGGGTATATGCTTATATACTACATTTAGCATAGGCTGTAACATTAAAGATTATTATTTATATCTTTACTATCTTTAATCTTCTCTTATTTGCACTACAGAATTACAAAAGAATTGTAAGAGAAGTGAAATTATACATGGAGCTATTTATTACCGGTAAAATGTTTTCCTTACTCATTTACAATACCTCAGAAATGGTGTAGATAAAATGCCATGAGAAACTGAACCACTGTGGGAAAAAGATGGAAGGAGGCAGTAATAGAAAAAGATTTCTGTCCTATGGAAGATGTCCCCTTTTTTGCCTGCATATTTGAGAGACTCATGTATTCTCTTATTTCCTCTGCCTCACTTGTCTACAAGATGACAAGTGATGCCCAACTACTTTGGCATATCATATTGCATTGTGTCATTCCACCACCTGCCAATGCCAGTGGCTCATCAAGCCTGAAAAATCAAAAGCAGCAATTTGTTAGAAACTGAGGGGGGAAAAAAACCACCACACACCACATTTTAAGCCAAAAATAGAAACATTCATTTTGTATTAGTAACTAGACCATGAAATATTGATCCACAAAAGCGAGTATGAGTAATGTAAGTATCAATCTCATAAACAGATTCAAGGGTTTAAAAGCATTTCAGTATTTGTGTATTGGTAGCTGTGTGGAAGACAACGTCTATCAGATCAAATATGATTCTGCAAAATGCTGCTGCTCTTTATACTTTCCTTTAAGGGCAGCAGATCCTGTGATGAAAGAAAAGCTACAGAAACTACATGTTCTAATAAAAATATTATTATGGAACTATGAACTATGACCAACCGACCAACCATGCAGTTATCTTTGCTGGCAACAATTAAAAAAAAAAAATTAAAAATCGCTGTCCGGATCCTCATTTGTTCTTCAAGATTAGTGCTGAATCAAAGAGACGTCTATTTGTTACAGAAGCACAGAAAAATCCTTCTTTTTTATACAGTCTACATTTATCAACAAAATTGTTTCTCAGGAAAAAAAGAAATCACCGTTTGCTTTGTTCTGCAGTAAGTCTTAATGGAGAAAATACAGACAGAGAAAACAGCAAGTTTACCAGTACTAGTCAAATTATAGCAATTATTTTGAAAGGTGCTATCCTTTGGATAATTGTTTTGTTCCTTGTACTGCTGCACAAATACTCTTCACAAGAGTGTTTGCTTAAGATCTAATCCCACAATACCCTGGAGCACAACTTGAGATCTTCACTCAGGCAAATTTTCCCTTCAAAATCCTCCATACTGTGACCTCTCAATTTTCTCAACAGCTGCCACGTGCAAGTAGTTTAGTGATCATCCTTTGTGCTCAACTGAGCTGACATAAAGCCTGCTCAGTGGCTGCTAGTCCAGCTTCTGAGTAACCAGGACTCTGGCAAAGCAGTTTGCAATGTTACCAGAGTCCCAGAATGAAAACAGATTTCTGTGTCCCACTAGGGAGACGGGGAAAGAAATCACAAAAGCCATCTCACCCTCAAATCACAGCAGAGGTACACGAGAAAGCAAACACAGTTACAGGAGAATAAGTGAAGTACAGAAGTAACAGAAGGTTACCAAGCCAGATGCTGTGAAAAGGGTGCAACATTGAAAGGGAAGATTCTCAAAGCACAGGACGCAGCAAAGCTAAGGGTAAAAGGCAGAACCAACAGCTAAGCACGGTGTGAAATGTGGGATCCCACAGAAACTGGGAATGATAAAAAAAGGCCAGAAGCACTGTAGGAACTGGCTCCACTCCAGAAAAAGCAGGAACCAGGACTCCTGCTCACTCAGACGATTTGCTGTGAAGCGTTCTGCCTGGGAACATCTGCCTGGAACACGATGGAAACCTGCACTGTGCAAGCTGCATACAAAAATAAAATGGAAAGCGAGACATAATTAGGGTCAACCTGTACAACACAGGGTCATTAGGGTAAAAGTGTGCCATGTTTTTCCATACTGAACAGCAGATCAGGCTCTCCAATGGCAGTCAAACGATTTTTTCAGATACCCAGTTTAAAAGCATCTACAGTACCTACATCCACATAAGTGTTCAGTACCTGTGAATAACCAAGTCCCTTTATGGCGGCCAAAGATGGGCATCCATGGAGTTCAATGGGATAGATATTCCCATGCCACGCACCTTAAATCACCCAGCAATCATGATCTGTTAGGCGTTTGATACTTTATTTTTAACAAATACGTCAACAAAAAGTAGTCCCGAGGCTATGATGACATGATTTTCATATGACAGTTATGTAACTAATTTCAAATGAAGCATGTATATGTGTTTCCTATTTATGTTCTGTAGCAGAGCAAAAATTATTCTGAAATACCTCCAGCACTCTGTGTTCATTGTAGGGTACACGTAAATTATTTTAAGGGAATAATACATCTCCAAGGACATTTTAATGGATTAAATGTCAGGAATGAAATAGTGCATTTCAACTTAGCTAGGACCTTAAAGAATGAATACAAAGACAATTATTGAGAGGTCTGAAGAACAGGATTGATTTCTTTGCAATGTAAACTCTGAGGCACTTCATGCAGTCAAACAGAATTTCTATTCCAAGTTTTCATTACATAAAATTATGAAGTATGTAAAGATGTAATGCTGACCATATTTTAAAGTTTATGAGAGAACTGCGGAGTGTCTGATTTAAAAGGAAGTTGTGTTTTAGGACTGCATGTTAAGCAGAGAATTTTATGCTCAATTACTGTGAAATAAATTACAATTATGATCTACAGTTCTTTTAGCAGTAGCTTGTTGGTCCTATGCAAAGCCAGAAACTAAACATCATGAGGTAATAATAAAAGGGCCAAATTCCAACAAGAGCTCCATAAAGCAAAAAGTTATACATTTGGAAGGTGCTTTGCTGCAGGCAAATGGCTGCCAGCATTCCAAATCAACCTGTAAGGCAACACACTGCAGGTGTACCTGTGCTCAATACAGAAAATATTCTCACACAGAAACACCACTTAGTTACAATGGGATTCTGATCATAATAGTGACATTCTTACTAAAAAAAAAAACCAACAAAACAACAACAACAAAAAAACCCACCCCAAAAACATACTGTGTCTTATTTAATTTTCTTACAGAAAAATAAATATAAATCATTAATTGCAAAACACATGCTAAATTCTCATACCACAGTGTGTTAGAATACACAGGGTACATGTAAGTTGCCTTTATAAAATCTGTGGCAGGTTTTAAAGCTATCAATGCTGTTTAAAGAAAACATCCAAGACTGAAAGCAACAATAAATGGGAAGAATATGGTACCTATGAGAAGTAATATGACCCATTTCATGGATATTACCTGAACATCCATCTGTTTCTATCCATTTGGGACCATTGTCATCAACATGTGCACTCTCAGAAAACAAAAAATAAAGCAATTCTAAAATAAAATACAGTTTTATGAATAGATTGCTTAACATCATGGACACAGGCAGAACTTCTTATAAAAAGCATTTTAGCTCAAAACAATCACTGCCCTTTTGTATTGTTGCAACTTTAAAAGATGACAGCTTTCTAGTTACATTCTAGTTGCATTGGAGGAGTTTCACAAGGTCTTTTTGGGATTTGTGACATTGTGAGGGAGGGCCCAGTGTTACAGCAACAGAACACCAGTAACAGATAAGGGTCACCCACACGATCCTTTGCCCTTTTGCTTGAGCTGACAATTCACAGCGAACTGCCCACTGCTTCTAAAAACTCCAGGCAAGTGGGTCATTCCTTCCAATTGGTTATCCCCAGGGAGAAGCAGGAGCTGGGGGAGGAAACTCAGCAGCCCAGAGGCCCCGTGCTGGCTGCTGGATCAATGGCTAGTGTCAGCAGGCTCCCAGTTAATGATGCTGGAGCCAGCGCCAACCTCGCTCCCGGCCACACTTACCACAGGTACCCACACACAGGACACGGGGGCTGGAAAAGGCAAATAATCGCCTCATTTTGCAGTACGCAGGGTTTTTTGTTAAAGGTGTACACCTTGCATTTTATGTTCACAGGATCAGTCCTTAGATTTGAACAAAGGAAACACGCTCACATCCACAACAGTGCGGTGTGACCGCCAAGGGCGGCCAACAGCAAGTGCATCTGTGACCACAGATCCTCTTGCAAAGCTTTGCTGTCAAGAATGCAATTTTGTAAGCCTTGCTTATGCACGTGTAAATGCATAAAAATTCCACATATATGGAATAATTTTTGTTATCGTTTCAAGGTGAGAAGTGGCAAACAGACAAAAGCCACCAAAAAATAACAAGCAGCACCAAAAAAATCCCCACAGGAAAATACAACCACAAAACAGGGGAACGCTTGTCCCATTTCTGTAATACAAGAACGGAGCAATTGAAGTCATCTCTGTATCCACGTAAGCTCTGGAGTGGAACAACTAAATTACGGAAACAAGATGACTGTACAAGGTTCTTCAAATTACTATTATTGCATGTTCCATGCAAAAAACCTACAAAAACTCTCCCACTCAAAGCAAGATCGTTCAGCCAGGCTGTGTTTCAGCCCCAAACATGCAGTACAGACCTCTCAGCTGAAGGAGAAAGGACAAGGGGCCTTTCTTCTAAATTCACCCTAGTGTACCCTGCAGCTGGAGGCACCCATATTTCCAAAGCCTGCTTCAGAGGCCACAATATTAAACACTCTCCACAGTAACAGCATTTTAGGATCCCTTTCTTCCCTGCAAATTCAATAAAGGTTTTTAAGGTAGTCCCCAGAAAGTTGTCTTATGTCCGTCTAGCAGTGCTTCTGCCTTCCAGCCGAAGGCAGCAGCATTTTAACTGCTCACACCAGACTCAAGCAAGACATCCTTCTTTCGAGGCTGAAATCAGTGCAACTGCATTTCCTACACCTCTGAAAAACTCTTTTCCAGTGAGGAAAAGTACAGCAGGAAGAATTTTACTCCTAACACATCACGGTACGGAGAAATCACAATCTAAAATAATGACTTGCTCCAGAATAAGGAACACAAATTATTATTGATAAAAATGCATATTGAATCCTGAAATATTAAATTACCTTATCAAGTATTATCCCACAAAAGCTCGGAATCATTTACCACTTCTTTTTTCTTACTTTTGAATTGAACACAGGCCTTGTAAAAGCTCCAGTATGACACACAGCCACCACCACCCTCGGGCCAGGCTGATAACTGTTAAATGTTAATTTGTAACATCAAGAAATTATTCTTGGTTTACAGAAATTGTTTCCTCAAAGAATTTGACAAATCTGAAACTGAATCTATTTGCCATATTCTTTACTTGCTCCCAGGATCAGAAGTTTCAAATTTTGAGTTCTCATTTAATACAGGGCAACATTTACTAAAACAAACTACTGCTCTGAAAGCTGCCCCTGGCTCCAGGTATTTTCCTCCTCAAATTTCAATTCTGATAAATCTCTGCAGGCAAGTTTCCACCAACACTTCGGAGTTTAAAAGTAGAGTTAACCACCAGTGACTCTGATGCAAGTTGGCTTCCCTCCCTTCCCATCCCTAAGCTCCCTCCCTCAAAGTTGGCTCCAGAAACAGAAGCACAAAGTTCTGTTCAGGATCCCACCTTCCCCGCTTCACCAAGGTGGGCAGAACTGTGATCTGCCAGGAAACATATAGCAGATTTGAAAAGTGTCAACTGGGAAAATCCAGGCCATAAATACCGCAGAACTTTTGTATCAAGTTTTACTGCCAAAAGTTTTATTTTACACTCGAGCTGCAAATGAATATAGTGTACACATCATACAGGATGCAGAAGAAGTACACGGATGCATTAGCAACAACAAATTTTCAGAAAATAAAACATCCTAAGTTCTCTCTTTGTTCCAACACTTGACTTATCTTTTTTGCAATATAAAGAACATTTGAGGATTGGCAGAACAAAGATTGGCCATAACTTGTAACTGAGGAGTTTCTGACCGCATGTAAGGCAAACAAGGTTTACAGTGAAGCACTGGAGCAGGCTGCCCACAGAAGCTGCACAATCACCCTCCCCAGAGGTTTCCTAGATCTTTCTGAAGCCCCAAGCCCTGCTCTGAATTCAGCACTGACTCTGCTCTCAGCAGAAAGCCAGACTGGAGACCTCTCTCAAGGTCCTTTCCACTCTGATTATACAATTTGATTCAAGCACAATCAGCAGCCAAATTCAAACAAATCAGTAAATGCCTCCTGTTTTCTGCTCTCTCAACAAAAAAAAAAAAAAAACAATACTCATCTTTAATGATCATCTTTACAACAGTCCAGCATGACTGAAATCAAAGAAACAAGAGGCAAATTAGGTGTACAGCAGAATACCAATACTACATTAAAAGGCTTTTGTGTGATTTAAAATTCTTTTCGTAACAGCAAATACACTTTTTTTTTAAATTGCTCTTTACACATTTGCAATTATCAGCTGAATAACAATACCAAATAAATTCCTAGTCATTTTTAACTGGGAGATTTCCAGTCCACACTGAGAAAGTTTTTATCAGCCCTTGATACACGGGCAGTGCCATGTCCCCTACAAGTGTCCCAGGGAAGACAGAGAATGAGGGGCTGGGAAGTAGGAAGGAAGTAAGGAACCCCGAAATATCTCTGTTGTATCCTAGGGATCATTTCTTTCTGTTGCTATGGTTTAAATGAGAAGTAAGTGGAACTATCAGGAAGAACTCAATAATTTTTTATTTTTAATTCCATGTGACAGAAAATTGCAATTAAACAAAAGATGTAAGGCCTACACCCATCACTGAGGCAGCTGTAGAAGAACTAATTGCATAATGTGATACAAGCAGGCAACAAGGAATAAATATAAAACCTGAAAATTACTAGAAATCTTTTTGTGCCAGCAAACAACTGATCCTCTAAAACAAAATCATTTCTCTGGTGCAAATAAAAGGCAATTAATGTGTGTATACCCACACCAAATCTGACATTCACTCTATACTCCCCCAGTTCCAAAACACCAAAACTTCTTGGTTTTACAGAGAATTTGTTTCTCCATCTCAACATAACTGAGGATAATTACGAGCAAAGGTCAGACAATTTGACCAACAGTGAATCTCTGCAAACACACAATCTTCCACCTCTGAAAGCCTGCTAAAAGTGTTTAGTCAGGTTGTGCACCTACACAGAAAACCACGCACCCACCACAGCAGCAGGCTTGGTTTGCTTTTCTATTAGGGTGGCGTGGATAGAGAAGCAGCAGAGCACTGAGCTCAGTGCTAGACCTAGAGGGTCTGGGTGGCACAGGAACAAAGCGGAGCGTTGGGTCCAGCCAGGGAAGCTCTTAGGCATATTCTTATTTCAAGCAAGAGTTAAAAGCATTGAGATCAAGTTGCTATAACAAGAAAACAACTGTTAGCTGTACGTGCAGGAACAAGACAAGACGAAGTTACACACGGTAAATACAAAGCAATTAAGGGAAAAATCTCTTTATCTGAAATAAAACTGAAGGTCTTTCAGGGACTTTCAAAGTACTTGGAGACACAGAGTCTATTCAAACTCTACAGTACTGAAATAAGACCAGATTTGTGAGACTCAGGTCTCTTTAATACACAAAACAAGTAGTAATTTGGTGGAGTGCCTTCTTCAGCACACAAAACAGTGAAAGCCCAATGACAGTTTAGTCCTGTCAATTTTGATACTTTGAAGGGAGAAAAGAAGTCAAAATGACACAGAGGTTAAATCAGTGAAGATAAAAGATAAGAAAGAACACAGATAGTGAAGAGGGCTGGATTCTGATACATCTAACTCTGAGACTCTTGATACACAGGCATGGGAGAAGTGTCAGAGATAGAAAGGTTGTGGCCTTGGAAAACAGGCAAGTAAAATTGTCTGGGAAGTTAAAAAATAGTCTAGAGGGAGTCAGAAATAAAAATTAGAACTTTCAATCTGAACAGGTCTGAGCCTGGCTGGATACTAAAGGAATCATCTGGAGATAAAACCATGGGAGAACCAGACTAAGGGGGAGGAGCACTGGATTTTTGGGGCATTCAAATAAAGTGTAACATAAAAAATACAAAACCAAACTGGCATGAGGGTGTTCAGGTACATGAAATTAGATGAGAGGGAGAAAAAAGGACAAAATATTAAAAATCAGAGTTAGGATGATGGATGCCACCACCTTAAAGACAGATGAAAGAGAAACTTGGTTGCTAGTGAAGGAAGAAGTAATTCAAGGAAAGGAATGAGAGGCATAAAAGATACAGAAATAAAAGGGGGAAACGTGTAGTTAAGATACAGAAAAGCTCAGTTCAGAAACAGATCATGAGAAAAAAAAACAACTTTGAAAAGGATCTTGTAATGCAAAAAAATCAGGATTGAAGATTTTGTATCAAAAATGAATAGAGAACTAAAATGAACTGCAGATCTGCAAGCAAACTCAAAATAAGAAAAAGGTGAGATAAACGTGGTTAAAAAGTCCATTTGGGAAGAGGATTAAAGCAGATAAGGCAAAGCTGAGTCCAAAGCTGTGTTGTGCTGACACACTCTTCAGATATTCAGAAAGGCTGGAATGGAAATTAAGAAATTACAAGAGAAAATGTCTGGAGGGAGGAATGGAGACAGGGCAATGTGAGAAGCAGCCAAAGAAACCATGTACAGAGAGGCAGATACAGATAAAAATAAAGACCAGTGAGTCACAAGAAGTGAGGCCAGTGAAGGAAGGAGGCAGCTGAGAAGATGGAGGAGTCAAAAAGGTTAATAGACCGGAGATCCCAAAAGGAGTGAGTGACAGGGTAGAGGAGAGAAAAAGACAGATAAGCTGAAAGAGAGCAGGTAGTGATCAGAGAAAGGGAATTTAGAAATGAGATATAATAAAGAGAACAGTATTTAGTAAAGACAAGGTCATGGGAATGATTGAGGCAGTGAGAAAATCTGTCTAAAACTAGAAATCACAGGCACTGGGCTGGAAAACCCAAATGAAGAACAATGAAGTTAAGTACTAATGGGGGAAAAGAATTGGGCTTGCCCATGGGGAGGGATAAAATCTGAAAGACAGAAATGGGTTGAGTTTAGTAAAGTCACAAAGAAAGATGCAAACTAATGACCACTAGGAAAACCAGGCACAGACAACTTCTAATCAGGGAGAGGGTACTGCTGACAAGACTGACTAAGCAGAAACAAGACAGGAATCACAGAACTTTAGGAGTAGGAATGGACAGGACTTTCTAAAAAGCATCAGAGAAGGGAACAAAGGTTCATAGAAGAAAATCAAGTTCAAAAAACAACCCTAAACATCTACATTTGAGTCATGTTCAGAAACATACGAAGCACCCCACTGAGAAGGGTCAGCACCTCTATATTCCTCCTTGGCAGGAAGATCTGGTTACTCACCCAGACTAAACCAGAAATTAGAAACTCAAAAGACCAACACTGTCACTGGCTAGATAATGTCGGGAATGTGGCTGGGTTGGGATAATTTTGACTGTTGAAGTAGATAGAAATTATTAAAGAATATTAAAAATTATGGGAAAACAGTGATTTGACCTCTGCCATCCAGCACCTTTATGTCCAGATTCAAATCTTCACAAGACCTGAAGGCTTTTGTTGACTCTCCCTCACATCACCTCCTGCTCCTACCAGCTCGCACACCCAGTGCGGCATTCGCCAGCATTCCAATTCAGCTGTTCAGATTCTCACCACACTGTGTAATAGCAAAGATAAGAGATTAAGCAGACAGACTGCTGAAAACAAACATCACTGCGATTTTGGGTCCCACTCAGAGGTATCTGAGAACCACTGGCATAAAAGTTCTTCTTCATTTCCAAGCCTCTGTCAAGAATTTCACTCTACAGCTCTCTTAATCATGAGCATGAATAAAACACCAGCCTTCTCAGACACTTCGAATACTGCATTTCATCTTCTGGTATACTGGCATGTTTTTAAAGTTTCTGCTCATTACAAAAAGACAACACACTTCTATTGCCTGCTCATACAATTGAGAGCTGGATCATTAGGAGTGTAACAGAAGAGGGGGAAAAAAATCCACATTATTTCCTGCTCCCCAACCAGTGACATGCAGAGATTATGGAAAGTGAGCTGAGCACGTCCTTTCTATCTACCCTGCTGATTACTGTTTATTCACGTGTGTAGATGTGGTTCACTCCAAATTACTGAAATTACATAAAAACCAGCCTTCATATAAACAAGAGCTTACAGGACTGGGACCATAATGGGAGCTCTTTGTTATTTTTATGCTTTATCACATATTTTCATACAGCTTGAAAAGAATTTTAAATTTCATTTTAAATTTTAGATAAAAACACACAATATATTGGATGTCTTTTTAGATAATTTTTAAACAAATAATACAAAAATTGGTTTTTTTAATGTACTGTCTTTTGTTACAGTCAAGAAATCTCACCTAGAATCAATTACTGGAAGCAGTAAGTTGTCCACAAGATGGGCAGCATCTACTGTAACAAATACATATTTTTTTTCTAAAAAGAAAAGTTTGAACAAATGTCATAGAAACACTAATTTTTACATTATATTTAATATCTATGTGTTTTATTTCTGTTGCACTACTGCACAGCAGGGGAACTTCCGAGACAAAGGAGGTTTTACGCAATGTCATTCAAAGCACAAAGTCCACTCCTGACACAAGTTAATACTGGAGCATTACTGAAATAAAAGGAGGAGCTGTTCAGACATTTTGGGTAGAAATGTAACATGTTCTCTTTGAAGAAAATAAACACATAATGCCATAACTGAAAATAAATAGTGCCAAATGTCATCATCAACATATGAAACAGAATGGTGGTTTATAAAAGAAAATATTTTTTATAAGCACATAGCATACACTGGAGTGTTTTAACAGACTTACCATTTTCATATGTTACCAGGTACTTTAGGGATAGGTTCTACAAGCCCCACTTATGTAAGCATGGGTTTTAATAACCCACACTGGCTTTTTAATTATAGAGTTTGGTACCAGAGTCATCTGCACCATTCATTTCACAGATTTTAAATCAGGAATAACTACTTCTTTTCGTCAGCACAAGATTTAATCATAAATACTAAAAAAAAAAAATCCACACTGCTAATAAAAAATGCTTAAGTATGCACATTTGCTAACTCTTAACTCATTATTCTTTTACTCAATATACCCTTCCAGGGGAGGAATATCTATTATCAGTTTCTTTCAGGAAAAGTTCCATACTTTGTGCATAATACTAGATACAAATAGCCCGTGTTGTATTTTGAGGGTTTTTTTGGTTATTTTTTAAACAGTCTAGCATATTTCAGAACAAAAACATTATTTGAGTACTTGTGCATATTAAGAGCTAATTCTGGCAGACAAGCAACTATTGTGCTGCCTTTTTCAATACCAAGCATTTTATTCTATGACATATGAAAAATTGTTATAGAATATAACTATCATGTTTTAAATTGTACAACCGTATAATAAATGAAACCAAATCTAGAGGCTGCTAAACACAAACCAAAGTTTCTCAAATACTTCTTTCCAACAAATTGTTCCACTGAAGCCCTATAAGATTTAGTGCACACAAAAGTGAGAAGGAAAACTACAGTTTCATAGAATTTGTCCTACAAAATCTGAAAGCAAAAATTAAAAAAATATGTATTAAGAGAAGCTGATGATCTGGCACATACCATTTATAAACTTCCTTTTTTGTTCTGCCAAACGATTTCCATAGTGTTTGTAGTCTTTAAAAATACAAAACCAAAACCAATCCTGACCTCCCTTGAACATGAACGCGAAAAATCGATTTTTATTCTTTGAGCATTATATCAAATAAAAATTACAGCTGCACAGAGAAACAAACAAACAAAAAAAATATCGGAGCATGCAGGGATGTGACTGTATCTAGAACCTCTATCTGTATGTACAAACTGCTGCTTTTATTTGAACTTTATACCCACATAAAGAAAAAAAATACTTAACTGACCATAACAGCTCCTTAGCTGCTATCACTGATAATAATTATGTTTTGACAGTTCTGTAAAAAAAGTTGTCTTGAAACTCAAGAAATTCCATTTCACTCTCCATTTTTACCACATTTGAAAACCAAGACACATTTCTTTCTTAACAATGAAAATATTGTACAAGCATACCCCAAAAGGCACTAAGGTCTAACAAAAATATTCAGCATTTCCTGTTCAACTAATAAAATATCTGTAAGACAGCTTGCATATATAATTATTTCCCAAATTAAGGCGTGGCAACTTTCTCTTAAACATAAAAGCTGTAATGTATTTCTAAGTATAAAACTAAGTCTCAGGATACAGTATACAAAAATCATGTATTTATGTAGAATACATTTTGTGTTACACTAGACTATTATATCTTTGCCAAAAGATTTCTGTATTTAGAAAAAAAAATTAAAATTTAAATATACTGTAAGGTCACTCAAATTATTTTAAACACAAAAATCTACAAACAGTGACATATACACAAACAGTTGGGAAGTTGTAACTTAAAGATCACATCTTTTAATCAGACCTGCTCAAATGTCAGCCTCAAAAGAATCCTATTTGCTACAAGAAGCATCTGCATGGTTTTAAGACTGAGCTATGCAGACTCCCATTGCCTTAGGGCAGTGCTGCACAAGTCTATTGAAAGCGACCCGATTGCTGAATCAACACCTTAAATTTTCCCAGAAAACCTTCAACAAATATTTTATGTGTAAGAGAATAACAAAACAAAAAGGGATATTACAAAAATTTCAGCACGACCATTTTTCCTGAAACTACTTTTCCACTGCATTCGGCAAGCAGAGAGTTAATTCTATCACCTGTCTACTCTTACTGCAAGAACTGCAAACTACGATTCAATACAAAATACGATAAGCTCCTGTAATAATTATGTTCCTCTTGGAACAAAGATTAAAATAAAGTTAACTGTGCTGATTCATACTTTCCATAAATTACTAAAAAGGTGAGAGATTCAGACATTTTGCTTCTTGATAATAAGCCTAATATCTGTATCATGTGCAAAAGTGCAACTGTGTTTTAGAACTGAGGCCCAACTGCATACAATTTTGTTATTACAGAACATATACTTGAACCCACTAACATGGAAACAGTGGTTCATGGTATCTTAAAATTACACTTTACATATTTAAACCTGTTGTACAACTGCAAGTTAGTAAAAAATACAAACCCCAGAAATAAACAGAAAACAACAAAGCTTGTATATAAATTGGTTTACGATTCAAAGCACAACAGTAAGCTTCAAATAATGACACTGGTGTAACAGGCAGAGAGGTGGCTGATTTATTTAAAGCACTTGGTTGTTCCTGCTCCTTTCCTCAGGCTCTGGTGGCTGTTTAGCTGCTGGCAGTGTGTGCGTGCATACGTTTCGCTACATCGTACACGTAGGTGATGTCTGGGCGCTTCTCCGGATCCGGGTTGATGCACATATTAACTAATTGTCGCAGCTACGAGAGGGAGAGAACATGACAGGAGCGTTGGCCTTCTTACAAGCAGGATTTGTGCATTACCACATTCAAATTAATACAACTGGCAAAAATTAGCCACACAGCGATTCAAGCACACAGGCAGCCCTCCCGCTCTGCTCACACGTTGCACGCAGCTTTATGCAAACACGTATGCAACACTCCCGTGATTTCTACATTTTGCACTGCTGTCCAGAAAAACTGATGAGCAAATTTAAGTTCTAATCCTTTTAACTTCAGACATGCATTTAGTCCAATCCCACATAATTTATAGAAAATTCCCGTGTTTCTGGAAGGCTGTGCCTGTAAAGCCCAAAAGGCTGAAAGGAGCAGAGAGCGAAGGTAAATGAGGGCTGCTGGCTCATTCAGTCCTGATACAGGAGTTAGCCAGCAATAAATGGCATTTCTGCCTGACAGGTCCCAACAAACAAAAGGCACCGGTGCTCCATCTAACACACAGTTAACCCCCAGGACCTCCAGCTGCCAGGAGCTACCAATACACACACATTCATACAGCAACTGAACAAATTAAACCCACCGAGGGCTATCTGTTACAAGGACTCCACCCTTGAGGAAATTTCTGAACTCAAAACTGGAAGCTGGGAAAGTATTTTGGGAAACTATCACATTATGTTGGCCTGGTTACTCCATTTCTCCACTGCTGAAGACATGATACTGGAATAAATAACCTTTGGTCTATATCCCAGTATATATTCCTTAGGATTAAATTGTTTATTGTGTTCTTCATGCGAAGAAGCACATAATTAACAAATATGTTCACAAAAGCCTCTACCTGACAACAAACAAATCACCGTGACTAGGAAATCCCATGTTTCCAGAAACACCGTAACTTATTGGGCCTTTTTAATGCACATATTCAGCATAAGCAACCCCAAAGAGCTTCCACACCACCTGGATACTTTTCATTGCCTTCACAAACCGTCAGGACAGTTGCAGGTTTTTCTCCCTCCACTGACATGCCTAAGAACTTCTGACATTAGAGCTTAATATATTGTATGGATAACCTTCTGATAGGGCATCTATTTTAATTGTGTGCATCTCCTAAGTATTTTGCAGCGTGGAATATATCTCTTTCATATTGACTTATTAGAACACTTACAATGCTTTGCAAAAACAACTTGGCCAACTCTGAACATGTTCCTTTACACTTTTAAGCAGCTTTGCCAAATCCTCCTGGACCTCCTTACAGCATTGGGGACAGGTGGGGAGGGAGAGGGGGAACACTCCAACAAACACATTGTGATCCAGTCTTCTGGGGCAATATATTGAATTTGGTTTGGTCTCCCATCCAGTACTACTACGTACGATTATTGAAAAAAATCTGTAATTATTGCAACTAACACAGAGCGACCTCATCACCCTCATTATTCGAAAGTAACATAGGCTGACTCTTCAAACCTGCCATCGGAGAGTTTCCTTCCTGCTTTTTATAAAAAGAACAAGAAGGATTTTAAATTATAATTATACTCCTTTCACTTTTCAGAAGATTAATTTAAAGGCATGGGAATAGGAATTTCTGAAGTTAAGGAAGAAGCACTGCATACCACTACATAAAGCTTTGTCCATTAGCCTTTGCAGATAAACTGTACATAATGTACAGGCTTTTCATATTCAACAGCATAGAAACTATGCCATTAGACATCCCATTCTTTAGCAAGAAGAGCTCAAAATTTAAAAATTAGATAATTCTGAAGATAGTGGTCAGATTGCTGGATTGAAAAGAAACATTAAATCAAAATAATCTCTAACAGACTTGCTATTTGAATCTTAAATATGCTAAGTATATTTTGACTAATGGAGTTATAAAAGCCATCACATTGCTTCTGGCAGTCAATAAATAAAATACAATGCCAGTGACAATAAAAACTATTAGCCTGTAATAACTCCCAAACGTTTGAAGAACAGAATGCTGCAACTCATTAGCTCCTGTAAGAAATAATAATTGCCAGCATGTAATACAAACATGCAAGCAAATTAATCTGCTGCAGAAGAAGCAGGTGGAACACAGGGTAAGCAGGAAGCACAGCATAAGCAGAGATGAGCAGCTTGCCATGCAACACCTCAGACAGCCTGCATGGAAAACAGGAAAGACTGAGGAACACCCAACACCATCAAGCCTGAAATTAGAGTCAAATAAGCAAACATTTTGTGAAGAGAATACAAGTGTGATTTATCTGCAAAATACATCTAATCCTGAATGTATACATTCATCCTTCTCTGTGAAGACTTCCATCTGTTCAACAGAACTGCATACAGTCCGAAGTGTTCATAAAGGTCATTGAAGCCTACAAAGCCAGCATCAGAGGGGAAGCAGAGTAACCTTTCTCCTGTTTTTACTGGCTGTTTATCAGTAACTTGACTGTTTGTAGAACAGCAGAAATAGATCTTGAAAAAAAATTTCCCTGTGAAGCACTTTAGAAGCCTTGTCACAGACCTCTTTAAATAGTGGTAACTGCAATTACTGCAGTATCTCTGCGTCCCTCCTCCCTTGGCAGGTCCAGAATCTCACTGGTGAGGCAGGAATGCTGAGCTGACTATGCTTGGGACATCACACAATGGTAATGCAGATTCCTGAGTCATTTCAAAATCCTTGAGCCCTTCTGAGCTTTGTAAATGAACAGCAAACCCTTGGAAGAAGGTGAATTAATTCTGCTATACTGGATGCAAAGTTACACAGTCTTTCAGGACTGAAACTGGGACCACACTGGATGCTAATGCTTGGTTATAGCACTAATCCTTTACTCCTACAGGAATACCCATTTCAATAAACCTTAAATCCATCTGTCAGCCCCTCTAGTACTAATAAAATTTCCAGTGTATCAGAAAAGCTCAACAGTGTCACGGGAAGAGGCACTGGGATTTTAAAAATCAGACTATCATTAGGGATGGGAGTGATATTTTTTCACTACCTGGCACAGACAGGCCAAGAGGCAGAGCAGACTTATGACTGAGCCAGAGGGACCTCCTGTTGCATCCCCAAGCTGCAAACTGCTTTGTCTGCTTATTGTTCTTAACCTCCTCTGTGCACTTAGCACAGTGACTGTCTTTAGCCTGGAGCTTAGCCTGACATGGGAGCAGTGGGACACACTTGCTTTAACTTTAGCAGGCTTTTCAGCTATGAAATAAATAATTATCACTCAAGTCAGGAGGAGGGGAGAAAGACAGAAGTATGACAGGCAAGTACCTTGCATTGTTACCCAGCTGAAAAAGAGAAGTTTTCATATAGGGAATTTTGGATTAAATAAAACACCCATGAAACCATTCTTCCCCTGAATAGAAGGCCTTCCTGAAGTCTTTCCTGAGTGCTTTTCTCAAGACCTGCTGGCAGCTAACACTACCATTGTCAAACTGCTGGCTCCTTCTGCTTTCACATCTGGGTAGGAGGGTGGCAATGGACATTAGAAGAAATGCACCTCACTCAAAAGGAAGATTTTAAAACTTCATCGTGAAAGCAACATGATACTAATATTAGCTGACAAGATTTTAAGAGTATTGATTGGAGGTGGCAAGGGAGCCCCAGCTTTGAATTCTCTAAAGCAGAACAGCTTTCAGTAAATGCTGAGTACTCACTCTGAAGACCAGATGTTTTTAAGGGATATTAAAAAATTGAGATATCCAAAGTCATCAAGCATTTGAAAATCTTGGCTTGTGTCTACCACTGAAGCAATAGTTTGTGAAAGTGCATATTAGACTATTAGAATTTCTCATCAAAGGTTATTAGAAACATTATCCATCTGTCCACCTAAAAGTGCATCTTTCTGTCGCACTGTTCTCTGATGACACAGATGTGACACATCACTAATAGGTTACTCTTAAAGAGCATTCAAAACTTAGAAAAAATGTTGCATCTTAAAGCTCACTAAAATTTACTTACAAAAAGTTTCTTGAAAAAGCACTTTATTTCATAATGAAAGTGTTTACACTCCTATATTAGAGGATGCAGAGATCAACAATTAGTGAAGTTTTATTTCAGTAAACTCTTTTTTATAAAAAATGAAATGGGTTTTATTGTTCAGTCATCCCTGATCTTTCCTGTTCACTGAGTGTGAGGTTAAAGGTTAAAGGTTTGACATCTCTATTTCCAGTACAGGTGAAACATTTAGGACAGTATCCTAAGATGACAGATAACACTTGCTTGTTTCTCTTTTTTACAGCTCATGCCAGCACAGTATTTTTTCATTCAAGTTAAAAATGGTCTATTTTGGTGCAATAGATAATAAAGGTTTGTTTTCCATGTACCTTAGTGAAGACACAAGTCTTCATAGCACAACATAAAAAATATTCCCACTACAGTTTCCATAACTGATGGCTTCTATTAAGTAACTGCTTTCTTACCTATCTTAATACCTATAATAGCTGTGATTCTCTCATTATCTTCCGAAATAACTCGTATGTATTTTGCAAATAACTGGCTTATCCGAGGTGCAGAAGTACATGTCTGCTTTGAAATAAATAGAATGTAACATGTTGTGCTTTGCATGTGTTTGCAAAACAAAAAACCTATAGAGATGTAAGGAAAAGCTGGAATCTCTCTCCCCATTCAAACTCCAAGACCTTCTGTCTGGGCCAGACTTTGATATCTGCCCCTTGGCTGGGAATCCACATCTCCAACTTCACACTTAGCTGCAGCGAAGTAGCCCTGCAGGCAGGCCAACTTCAACGAACCACTAGTGGTATCATCATTAAAATCCTGCTGAAGGTCACCATGGAAACCGCCTGCTGAGGCTCCGCTGCTGCATTCGGCATCTCCTAATCAGCTACCATGTGAAATGCAAATTCAGACAGTCTGAAAATTAGTCAAGAAGAATAGAGGATGAGGATGCAGATATGTGAAATATTCATGCGCTTCATGGAAAAAGGAAGACAGCATGAATGACACAACAAAGAACGGCCCCTGACATTCTCGCTATCATTTTGCATTATTGTTCACACCCTACTGTATTTCTAGGCCTCCAGTTCTGAAGTTGGTTATATGAACTGCCATATTTGGAGTCTACAATAAATAATAATTAAAAATGGCCAAGGTAAAATGACTAATCGGCAAAGCCACAAAGAGGTGCAGTGTATAAATTACACAATAGATCATTATTTCATGCTTTGTAACATCACTGAATTATCTTTTTAAGTCCAGTTTGTTTCATAAAAGGGGAAAAATTGTCACTATACATACAAAACAGAACACTGAGCAGTAATCTTTTATTAATAGTCCAATCACTGTCTTTGAATGCAAGAAAACTTAAGGTTCAGAATTACAACCCCTACTCTATAAATGAAATTGTATAATGCTTTATGTTTATTAAAACTATTTCAGTGCTCGTGTTTATTTGCGTTTTCAAAGTAATCTTTAATTCATGTCGTCTGAATTCAATTAGAATTGGTTACTAATACCTGTTCTTTGGTTTACAGCTTCTATCAGTTTGCCCTGTTCTTTTCAAAGTGGGAAAGTATTTCAACACTGGCATCTCAGAACATTAACAAGCAAGCATTTATATTTTTTCATTCTGTTACACCAAGAAAAATATTTATTTTGTTTTGTTTCTTTTCATTTTAGAGTTTATAAAAGCAAGTACTCCCCCTTAAACGCACTAATGACAGTAAGAACTGTTAGCTCTCAGCTTAAAACAAACACCGCTGCGATATGCACGAGTATATTGTTCAAATTCAATTACATTATGTCTGCCTATATTTCTCTGAAATTTACTCTTGTCAAGAACCACTCCTTCTTGCAAAAGTGCTGTTCAATTGTACTGAATGGCACATCCCAGTTTTATAACGCAGACAAACAGGAACTGAACAATTCATTTTTACTACTGAGTTACATTATATCTATTTTAATGCAGGCCCCTAGAGGAACAAGGCCAGTGCACTAATTTACTGCGCTACATAAACTTGTATAGTTGTGCTTTTAGAAAAACATGCTATAGATGTAAGATTCTATACCATCCTAGCATGTGGAACATATCATTGTGCATTCTGGGAAAGCCTTTTGTCATACTTGCAAGGAAGCCCAATGAAATTAAGAATCCAACAGTGTGACGTTTCCATCATTAATACCCTCAAATATAAATCATGAGAGACTTGTTTTGACAGGAACATTTGAGTGAGTTCAACAAGCAAACACTTACAGGCATAATCTGCAAATAACATAAAATCACACAAGTTCATTTACTTCCCTGGAAGCATGCCAGCTTACATAAACTGGGGATCCAGCCCATGAAAAGGAAAATTACTTACTTCCTCTGAATAGTGATCTGAAGGGAGAGGTGGGTAGTCACACTGTTCTATCTTCTTGCACAGAGAGTACAAGTTCATTTTATCACCATAAAAGGGACTCTGCAGTGCAGCCATCTGTTTAAAGAAAAGGTACAGTTTTCTTCTGCATTTTTAAGTAAACCTGTTTTGTCATACAATCTGTAATACCAACAAATCAAAAGTGATTCTTAATGACTCTCAATGCTCTGCTTAGAGGGAGCGTTGCAGTGCTAAAAACAGAAGTTCCAAAACTATTCCTGTAACTCCTGTATTTACTTATTCTGTGCCATACAATCATAGCTGTCACAATCCTTACATTGCAATATTTGAACTGCAAACCATTAGGGTTTTATTAACAGAGGGAAAATTTACAGTAGTTAGTAGTTTACAGTATTGCTGAGCGTGGAGGGTCCTTGCACCACAAGGGAGACCAAAAAAAAAATCCCAAACCGTACTTTTCCTCTGAAGACCTTTTGGAAGAAAACATGTAACTTACATGAGAACATTATCTAACCTAAAGCAATGCATTGTGTAGATAACCCTAGATAATAGTAGCAGATTTTGTAACCTTCCACAGCCGTGACATTAGACTTCAGTACAGCTGGGGTTTTTGAGAGCAAGAAAGAGCTGTCATCTATACTTCCAAAACCTCAGACCCAAAAACTTCGTAGTTCAGTACATTATTCAAAAAATACTTAAAAAAAAAATCCCCAAACTCCATTAGAAGTGCAGAACTAGCACCTATGGCTATAATTTACAATTACAATACAAAACCAAGAAAATCTGTTGCAGAGCACTTATATAATAGATCAGCTTAAAACCAGCATTAATAAACCTACCCAGTATTTCCAGACAATGCTACAAGTTGACATTTAAGGTGGAAACAAATGCTATGGCTAGCTGGATTAGAAATTTAAAGATTCATTTAAAATCTCTCCATTCTGTTCAAAGCCTATGAAATCTTTTAACTGCAGCAGCACGAATGCTGCTCTGAGTGCAGAGCTGCCCCAAAGTCAGTCACCCTTTTCTACATGTGCTAATAAGTTTGATTTTAGAAGGACAATGTGTACATTCCCCAGACAGGCAGAGTGTGTGTGAAACACGCTAGTCCATGCTGTGCTACTCAGTGAGCTTCAGCAGGGACAGGACAAGCTGAAAATGGCTCTCATCTGTCTTGTGGTCTTCCAGAGAGCAGTTTAACTCTTTCACGTCTAAGCACCAATATCACTGGAGGAAATGCATGAAGAAAATTACCAAAATTGCCTTACATTTATTTTATATCTCATTAAATAGCTCTCAAATAGTTCAGTACTTAATCATATTACCTTCAAGTAAAAATAAAAGATTTTAAAGCTCCCAAAACAAATATCATGCTACAGAGTTCCATCCTACACTCCTCCCAATCTGTATTACTGAAATAATGTTAAATTTTGTATTTACATGACATTGTCTCTTACCTTAAAAAGAATGTTAAAAATGCAAGCTAAAGACCAAAAAAGAAGAAAAAAAAAAAGAAAAATCAACTGCAGGGTCTGTACACATGCAGAAATTCTAAATAAATGCACAGATACTCATTTTCGTACTCTAGGTGTTCATTAAAAAGTACTTTTGTTTGAATGCTGCCAGGTGTTAAAAAAATTCTGAATGTCCCCTAAGGAGTTAAAACAGGAATACTATATTTTCATGCATCTCCTGCTTTGACAGATGAAAAATGTCAACTGTCCTGTTTTTATTTTCAAGCTTTTGCACTATTCATCTGGTTCATTAGTGCATCTCGCTGCTGCCCCTGACAGCTGCTCGCCCTCTCCTCCCAGCAGCTGAATTTTTCAGGCTAATTTGATCCTCCACACTGAGACGATCGCTAGAATGATTGACTTGCTCCCTGACCTCCAGGGTCTGACTTTGCTGATTAGTATTCTGGGGGTGTCTGAGGGACGAAAGCCCACTGTCTGTCTTCAGGGCTGGTGGCAGCTCGCTCTCTCTCTTTTTTTTTTCCCCTTTCTTTTTTTTTTTTTTTTGAACTGTAAGCCACCAACCTACAACCCTGTAAGGATGCAATTGCTACGCTGAACAATAAAAGGAAATGTGTAAGACCTACTTTTCCATGTAAAGGTCCATGTAGCAAAAGCACAGCATCTTGATTTTAATTAGTAAAGTCTACTTTGTTGCATATCAATTAAAACTCCACTGGTAGTGTTTTTGAGGTTTCAGAAATACCTGGGGCTCTAAAAAATTCACTTTAGAACATACTTCTGCAAAATCTTACTGGCCACACAGTTATCATTGAAAAACAGATTATAATATGCATTAGAAATATTATTTTTTAAAAACAACATACAGTATAGCAAATTAGTTTAAACTTAAATTAAAACACAACTGAAGAGTTTAGCAGCAATTAAGCATTTACTGAGATGTGATAAACTTGCCACAGCTTTTCACAGATTAATCTGGAGACAATCCAGAGTACATATGAACGTATATCACCATGAAATTAACATAATAAAACATGCTAAAATGCAGGCAATAGACAAATCATGGAAAGACACCCAGCACAAAACTGCACAGATAAAAAAATACCATTCATTAGTCCACACAAGTCTTCAAGAACCTTACGTAACCACTTTCCAATAATTTAAACATAGTAATAGTGAGAAAAATGCTGAGCATGTATTTTGAGTTTGCTATACCTGAAATTTCAAAATTACAGAACAATAGTCAAGATAAACTTCCAAAACAAAACAAGAAAACCCACCATAAACATCTGGTATGCTGCAGAATCAACTAAATGCACTTCTAAAAGTCATTAAAAGCTACAGTTGAAGATACTGCCATATACTGTAGCTATATAATATATATCAACAACAAGGGTCCTAATAATTATTTCATTCTTGCAATAAGAAAAACAAACAACCCAATACCAACTTAAAAACCATCCTGGTAAAACTTCTAAAATAAATCAAAGGAGAATGCTATTTCAAGATGCGGAGTTAATCAATGGAATTGATGTATTTGGCTATTTTGGAATATACTACCACATCAAAGAAAAACGTAATATTCACATAGGTGTTTAATATACTGTACCAGCATTAAGACAGCAAGCTTAAAAAAAAATCTTTAGAAAAGTACTACTGATTTATATCCAGAAATTTAATTTCATATAACATAAATGAAAAATTAACCTTAAACCATGGGGATTTTATATAATAGTAATTCAAAGGTTTCATTTGTTTGTTTCCAGATTTAAAAAATCCTGAAGTAAACCAATCAGGGACAAAAAGTAGCAATACTGAAAAATGCTCTCTCTTTATGCTACCTTTGGGCTTGCACAAATGTGTTAAGTAGAGAACTGAAATTCATGGCAGCTGCCATGGTCAGTATTGAGGAATCCCAATATAGGATTAAGATTTAGATCAGGATTTCAACTTCTAGATACTTGCTATCAGCTGGACTTCATTCCTTGAATGATGCCCAAGATTTAGAAGCAACTGCTATACACTGATCTGTAAACTGCAGACTTGCAGTACAGCTATTTGTCCCTTTAATATTCAAAGCAACATGTCAGTGATGGAAAGTAAACAAATATTACTGGAGATGATTCACCTAGTAGTAACATCCAACCTTAACAGGCTGACAGTGTCTTCTACAAAATCCTAAAATAAACAAGGAGGTGCTGATACTGCTGAGCATGTGTTAAATGAGCTCCGCTGGCCCACTGAGGCAGGTGGCTTGGAGGTAAACAAAAAGTGACTTGAGTATTTTAGTTTCTACCTGGAACATGACTGGGAAGACTTCACTGCCACTGCTGATGGCACAAATGTTTTCCTCAGCATTCTTCAACACAAGTGCTTATTCTTTTGATCAAGAAATGATAGACAAAGAACTTGGAAGACATATTTGTCTTAAAAGTCTGCCTGTTCTTCACACCTTCATTTGCCTCAATTTCAATTTGCCCTATATCTTTATTTTCTCAGAATATGATATTATTTAAAACTGTGTCATCTACCAATCTTAACTGCACCAATACAGTAACTAAATAATTGCAGTTTAACCATCATAGGAGAATAACTGAAAAATTATACATGTGTGTGCAAAAGTCATTATCTGGAGAGTTAATCATGTCTAGCAGCAATTAGCAAACCCTTTTTCTAATTTTACTTATGTTTAAAGTAGTCATAAAAATAAGAAATTTGTATTAAAATACTACCTCTCAAAGCATTTATTAACAAAATCATATAATCAGCATGTGCCATGAAAACACCTAGAACAATTTTACATGTTCTTGCTATTATTCATATATTAATCCTTCAGTCATGCCCAATCTTCAACAAATTGCTGTAAAATCTTTGTAGCAAGCCCAGTTAAAGGCAAGTTTCAAGTAAAACACAAATGAAAGTACTTCACATGCTGAAGTTATGTAAGGGTGAGGGGGGCAGGGGAAGGGGGAAGTACAAGAGTTCTATTAAGTTCACTGTATATATCACTATTACCTCATACAGCAGACAGCCTAGAGACCAGATGTCAGACTTGAAGTTGTAACCATTCTCATGTATTCTCTCTGGAGACATATAGTAAGGTGTACCAACTGCAAAAAACACACAAGTATTTTTGAGTGAAATTTTCTGTTATTATACAGTAGTAAAATTACAGTTTTCCTGGTTGAAAAGTATTTTTCATCTTCTGTTTCTTACTTTGCTATACATGAAACTTCAACTCATTCTTATGGCACTTCAGTTTGACAGAAATACATGAATTAGGTATCCATTTCATCCAATGTAGCTTTATTTTACCTACTCATACCTAATTAGCAGAACTATGAAGTTGCAAAATACTTCCAAATTTTGCTTTTAAAGAACCTCGTCAGTGATTTGTTTCTCCTGAAGAGAGCTAAGGGAAGGTACTACACACACACACCCCTGCTACTTTTCCAAACTGTTGTCACTGTGGCTAGAAACAGTAGCTAGAAATTCTCTTCCGTGGGCTGAGTTTTATTATTGGTTTTGTGAGTTGTCTGTTCTTCGAGAATATCTAAATCTGAAAAAGCTGCTTTTGAAACTAATAAACACAGCTTCTTTGAATAGCTGAAACCTGTGCCTGTCCCAGTTTAATCCTGCCTCAGAACTGTGGGCTCTGAAAATGTCTGCTCTTGAAAAGCAGCATTTATTAGGACTGTCCCAGAGTAAATTTATATTGGATACTCCAGAACATCTCTCTCCTTGATTTTAATCAAACTCTACCCATCTGTGTCACAAGTTACTTGGAAGAGAGAAATACTGAGAGATGTTTGAGCTCTATAAAAATGTCATTGCAAAGAAGTATCTGAGTGATGAGTTCATATATGACATAACAATAAGAATTTATGGAAAATAATGGTAGTGGCACTTTTGGTGCACTGTTTCTGAACTTCTTCCCTGTATCCCTCAAAATGCCTAATAGCAAAGAAAGTCACATATCTATATAGACTTTTAGTCCAATTTTGTTTGAATAGTTTCTTAAGCACTGAATCCTGACGATGATTTCTGTCAATTCAAGCTGATTTTATTCTGAAGCCAAACATCTTGCAACACCACCAGAGATTAAAATCAGCCATTGCTGATTTTTCTACTCTGTAGTATGAACCTCACACATTATTGCAACACAAGGATCTGGTATCACTTCTGCTCTTCTAAATACATGAGGCTAATTCAGAACTGATCTCTGTCTTAATACTTTTATTCTCCTTAGTGTTTTATTTTTCCTCTTGAATTTTTTTTTAAACACCCCAAGGACTTATGAGTTTGGACACCTCTGAAAAATTTCAGCTGCATTTTGCATCCATTAATTAAAGCACTGGTTTAGTATATTCTAATGCTTTATTAGTAGAATTCATCTAACAACAAAAAATAAGTTAAATAGTAATGTGGTTCTTGGCTGGCTACAGCAGCAGTGCCTCTGCTGCTCTGAGATATCACACAAGTGGCTGGCAGTGAGTAATGTGCCAGAAAGAGGCTTCGCAGAATCCACAGGGGGCAGCTGAAAACACTGAGGTTTGAAGGTTCATAGTCTACCAAAAGCAAAGGTAATTTTAACCAGTAGCTCTGGGAAGCCTGCTGATACATTAGGGGTCTGATATGACTGTGAAAGATTGATGATAGTGAAAAGGAAGAACAAATGTTACCATTTCACTGCATTTAGCCTAGTGTAACACCTTCACTGCAATACAACCTGAAGCCCCCGATGGCCAACTAGTGAAAAGAATTGAAATTAGTTACGTTACTCATGGAATCACACAAACAACCTGAAGATTCAGGTATCACTACTTGTAAACTGTTTCTTAACAGAACAAGACACTAAAGATTCATTATTCTGACATTCAAGAACTACTCAAAGCATTGCAATGATCCTTTTAAGACAGGGAGCAATCTTGGGACACTGTTGTGCTGCTGGCAAGCAACTATCAGTGTGATTATATGATATGCTTCCTTCCTGGATCTTTTTTTTTTTTTTCTGTTAAGTGAAATACAGCATCCCAATAGTATAGGGATATGCAACTTCTTGACTGCCTTTACTCATCTGAAGACACAGAAGTGGGATAATACAAGAAAAAGAGCTAAATCATTGAGGTAACTATGTTTTTATGAACCAAATCAGTAACTTCAGCATTCTGCTCACTGCATTTGCAGATCTGTGATAACATGCAAGTCTGAACAGTAAACTCCTTGAAAATGGCCTGGGTCAAATACAGTGTCTCCTCAGAAGCTGCTGCTGCTCTGGAGCTCCCTCCCTTTAAAGATGCTGTAGATCCAGAAATTGTTCATTCCTTATGCAAGCTTCCTGTTACTGGCAGAGGGAATGGACATAATGCAAATGGTGGTTAATCTGGAGCAGGAAGCTGGATTTGAAGGATCAGAGGCAAAGAATCTATTAGAAAGAAGGCAGTTATGATATAAACAGTCCATCTTAATACCTGGATAAACATGTAACCCACAATGCATCTGAGTTAAACCAAGTGCTTCATAATACAGAGTTCAACACAACATGCAAGTGATTAACAGAATGAATGTGGATGCTGCAGATATCACAAATAAGCAGCCTGGAGGTCCTTTCTTTCCTACTCTAATGATTCTATAATGTTTAGGGTTTTGTGCTTACTTAATATAGCTAGAGGAGATTTCTAAGTCAAGAGCTCGTCTTCAGGTACAGGACCTAAAATATTGCACTTAACCAAAGTAACTCTGCAACCTAGTCTACAATGTGCAAACAGTCCTTCTACAGAAGTCCACCTATAAATATCTTGAGTTATTTTATAACAAAACAGTAATATCTCTTCAGCTTTCAAACTACTGTAAGATCTCATTTTTCTATTGTACATAAAATACAAGAGCTATTTTAACACAGCTTCTTTGATGACTGCAAGGACTCAGCTGCGGATTTCCCTGCCAGCCTCCCTATAAACTGAGGGTGCAGGTTGTGAGAATGGTTTGGTATCTAAGTAAGGTTTATTCTATTCACAGAACAGTGCTGCAAACCATCACCTCAGCACAGCCTCTACTGGATTAGAGACCCATATGTAAGAAGAAAAGAGTATTTGCACACATTTTCACAAGGCATTTTATTCTCCACAACCTGAGTGGAGAGTTTATAGTCAAACCCCTCACATAACGTAGTCTGTGATGGGGACACCACTATCATGGAAATGACAGAAGTTATCAAAACACAGAAGACCAGAATTCCATGCAGATGACTCTTTGCATCAAGCAGTTTAAGGAGATTGCAGATCTGCTCCATTGCCCTGCAAGAAGGTCTCCTCATGCTGGTGGCAGGGCCTGCCTGGACAGCAGAATGTGCAGCCTTGCAGCACAGCCATGGCAGAGAACTCAAGTGATTCTTTTTGTAACTCAATTATGAAAGGATGGCTAACAAAGAAAAAAATGCACATACCCATAAGCTGGCCTTAAAATTGCCATTTCACCAAAGAGCATAAGGCCTGGCATTCAGCCATCGAAACAACAGTAAGAAAACCCTAATACAGTTCTAAGGAAAGGAATAAAAAAGCCTTTGTTGGGTCATATTTGCCTTTCAGAAGACATATAAAGTCTTCTGAAAACCAGTTTTGTCAAGTTTGTATCAAATCAACAACACCAAATGCCTCCACTTCCTTTGCACTTTTGAAAGAAAGGTTTTCTATTTCCAAAAATATATTGGCATGACAATAGAAAATTTCACTTCTTGATGAAGCTGTATAGAAAGAGTTAAGAACGTGAACAAACCCTGTCTGGTGCAGTCTTTTCATTTGTTTCAAATGGACCATCAGTAAATATTCTAATTAAATCAGTATTATTCATAATTAGCAGTTAGAAGCTGTAGCTAATTAAAATTTTAGTACATTTCTTTATCTCTGAAAGCCTGAATCTAGTTTGCTACTGAAATTTTTATAAAGCCTGTAAACAAGTATAAATTGCTACACATATGTTTCTAATTTACTAGGTTTCATGCACCAAAGGTTTGTGGAATCATAAGGACACAACTTTGAAAGAAATTTCAAGAAAATCAGCATCAGAAACTGCAGAAGAAATTAATTTTAAGAAGTGGTCTCTGCTAGTGACATAATAAATCAGAAAGTCACTGTCTCCCCTGTAGCCTAAGTTAACAGCTGACACAAACCTTTTCTCTAGGCTGAACTCTGACATTAGGTCACAATTAAGAGGGAAATGGAAAAGAGGAGATGAGGAAAAAAGGAAATAAAAAATAACAACCCCTCTATGAAGACACAGCAACTAGCATAAGAAACAAAGCTGCCATCCTCCCCTCCTTCCCCCACTCTCTGGATCTGTAAAAGACAAGCTTTAAAGGGCTGGGTGGTTTTACACTGGTTTTAGCTCTGGCTCAGTCTTCAGCTTTTTAAACTCAGCCTTTACAACCATTCCTCAGCCACTACCCAAAATAATCTAGGGTTGAGGCAGTCTGCTCCTCTTTAACTTCCTGACTTGTGCCTCAGAACACAGGTCTACCCTCCTGCCCTCACCACTGACTTCTGCCTTATTCATGAGCTCCTAATCCTCAGATTAGGATTTACAGACCCCTCTTCACACCCTCCTTTCATTTGCAGGCAGTAGCAGAGCCCAAGCCAGCCTCTGCACAGTGCTGCCACTGGGGTACAAGGGCAGCATAAACAGCAGCACTGTGGGTAACACACTGTGCCCTGTGACAGCGGCAGATCTGCAGTGTCACATCTGACTGATCTGCAGCGTGGAACCCAAGCCCATTTCCAGCCTGGGCTCTCCACTTCTCCTCAGTATCCTACTAAGGCCACTTTGCACTCTGTGTCTGGGGTTCCTGTTAAGGCCTCAGCAGTTACTCATGGTTGTGACTTTACCAGTCTGCACCAAACATGGTAAAAAGTGGAAGGCACAAAAGAGTGACCAAAGGCTTTTTGGAGGACAGGGAAGTAAGGACAGTGCCAAAAATTTCCTGTCTAAAATATAATTTTTGGCCATTAATACAAGTATCACTCACACCTCAAATGGGGTATAAACATGACAAGCATGCAGTCAGTGAACAAGCTGGAATTCAGCAACCAAACCTAGACACTTCAGTGAGGGAAAAGAAATTTTTCTTATCTAAAAAAAATCCAACATAACAGTATTATGAACACTAATTCTCACATTTCTCTTTAAAGCAGATGTTACTCTATTTACGAGGTCTTTTCTTCTACAGAGATCCTCATAGTTTCTGTCATTTATCCATTACATACTTTTAAACTTAAAGTATATGCCAAATATTTAACTTTTCTTCTTTAAAGGCTTCTTAATCATCCCAGTCTCCACATTCTACTCAAAAGATGCAAATTACACGAAAATTTTGTTTGGACAAAGGTAATATACTACTAGTTTTGTGTGCTAGGAAAGAATAAGCCAAGCATTTCAGAAAACTTATGAAAACAAGAATAGAAAAAAGCTATCTGGGAATTGTTTTTGTTGTTTGTTTTGGGGGTTTTGTTTCTAAAGTCTTTATGTTTCACAAAGCCTTATTCTGATCTCCCCTCAACTACCTTAGCTTATATTGAGAAACTTCACCTTAAAACAGGGATGCTCCTCTGTGAGCCCTTTGAAACCGTGTAACCAACAGGTCATTAAGTGCAACCCATGCAGGCACACAGAATTAGGAGACTCCTTCCAACACTGATTAAAGTTCAAATGAATTTTAACAAAATACATCCATACTATCCCATTATTTCTTCCTAGCGTTTCTAGGAAACACTGTTGCCTTAAAGACTTGTTCAGGCACAGGCAGAAATGTACATTAAATTATTCAAACAAAGGAGGGAAAATACCCAAAGTATGCTCAAAGTAATACTTCAGTGTTACAGCTTTTCTGTATTTGTCCGTGGTGCTGATCACTTTTCTATTAAGAACACCTTTATGATCATGTTTTTATTATTACTTAAGAACAGCTTTAGCTGTTCCGTACCCTTTTCTTCCTCCTGAGTGGGCACAGTGTTTTCATCATGTAAAAGGCTCTACCTGTCCAACACCCATACCTCAGAGAAAACTTACCTAAAGAATGTGCAGCTGTGGTTTTCGAGCTGAAAAACCGACCAAGTCCAAGGTCTCCAAGCTTTACTACTCCTGTAGCTGTAATGAACACATTTGCTGGTTTTATATCTGAAAGAAAAATAAATTTAAAAATTTAAGAGTCACTGTGAGGTTGCAAGAAAAGCTACTGTTCTATTAGTAACAGACCAAAAGAGGAATATATTTACAGCTAATACTGGTAAAATTTGACAGTGCTATTCAGAAAGAATGGGTCTTGAATTTAGAACTTCAAATCCACTATTTTAATAGTACAAGCAAAGAAAACTAAGAGCCATGGAAAGTACTTTTTCAAAAAAAAAAGCAAGCAAAAAAACCCCCCCATACCCAAAGTCCAGCAGCATATAAAGGGGAGTTCATTATTACTTTATATAAGCCACACAGAAAGACTTACACCAGAACCAGAGAACCTCTTTTGTTACGTCTTAAGTAACAGCCCAAAAATGTTTTCAAGAACTGTGAAACATTTTTCATCACTTTTGCTGATCAAATTATCCACAGTGGCATAAATTTATTTATTTGAAATAGATAACAGATTCTGTATAAGAGCAGGCAGTAAAAAAAACAAGCAAGTTTACTCAGGAGAATGGTTATTTGAACTCATCAACAGAATTGGGCTAATCAAGTAGAAACAAAGCAAAATAATGATGTATACCCCAGACAGTTATTTTTCACAAGCAATATCCAGTTTAAGTTTCAAACCAATCCCTTAGAGACAACAGCAGAGACTTTTATTCTGTGATTTCTAACAAGGTACCTACCTTGTTAGTCTTCGAAATAAACTGACCTGTTATTTGTTTGGCAGGGGAGTTTAGCTCTTACTCTGCTAAAAAGCAACGCACCCTGGCTCTAAACTTACAGAAATCACTTTGATAAGAGGGGGTTACAGGCTGCATAAGATACACGTACAGTCAAAGAAATGGTTAATAACCCTTCAAATACCAGCATTTTCAGGTTTCCAGTAAAAAAAGTTACAAAACCTTCTAAGCTTTACAGGAAGACAGAAATAATTATGTTCTGCTGCTATCTGACCTAGTTTTTCAGGAGTTTGGATAACCCTTTGTGTAATAATCCAACATGGATATAGCTCAACTTAAAAATAACTTTAATTGTCATTGCTTTTGGTGTGTAACCATGGAATCACTAGATTTACCACACATTTGCCAGAAGCTTTGAACTTAATATTTCAGTTTAAGGAACTTAAATCCTTTTGTGTTGACCTAAAATATACAGAAATTAACTCATTTAATCATAAAAGCATTGAAGGAAGACACTCGTATCCTGTAGAAAGAATCTGTATTTTATGTCCTTCTCTGTGTAACATTTGCACTTGCAGGCATCTGTAAAAATGCACAAAGGAGGGGGAAAAAAAAAGGAGACTCACCAGGGAAAGGCATTTGCAGGGGTATCTAAGCTGATCTGAGGAAGGGTGCAACATTTCTAGCTGCAAATGACAAAGCTCAGCAGCTTTGGGATTGCCGACCAGGCAGTGACCTGATCAACATGATCAACAAGATCATGGGACTGTTTCTACCAGGAGTGACCTGCATTCCAGCACAAGGAGCCACCAACCTAAGACAGGTAATTTCACCTGAACCCAAAGAGACAGCCCACACACAACTCACAATCCATAACCAGAGGGATCTCCAAAAAGAAAAAATAACTGTACATCTGAGAAGAGCCTATATCATGATCTGTTTTCTTTGATTCAAGAGTCACAAGGTAAAATGAAGGAAGACCACATCCAGAGGAGACAGCAGCACCTAGGTTTAAACGGGCCAAGGAAATTTAGTACCTTACAGGGATAGCTGGCAACTACAGGGGCTGTTGGGACACAGTACTTGACACAGGGATTGCAAATAGTGGGAAGGAGCGGAGAAGTGGAGAAAATGCTCACACCTGCACATAATCCAGTAGGGAAGGGACTCGGAGAAGGGCCTGTACATCACAAGTAGGCAAGGCAGGAGCAAATACTCTTTAAAACAACCAGGTGCAAGAGGTGAAAAGAATGAACAGATCGGTGCAAGAAGGCAGGTAACAACACTTGGGCAAATACAGAATAAGAACAGAGCAGAAAATAAGAGCCAGAAAAATGAAGCAGCAGTGGCAGGGTATCCATCACTTACAGACCTATCGCTTATTTTGAAAAACCTGCTATCAAACAAATGCCTACCACAACAAATGTACAACCACAAACTTCTCTCAGTTTTCTATTACTTATAAAACCTTACAGAAACACACATTGTGTCAGCTGTCAAAATTGATTCCAACCAGCTTAATTCTCGCATAGTCAAAGGTTTAGTAAGGACAAATCATCTTTGATCCTGTATTACCTCTATGCATAACACGACGAGAATGCATATGTTCCAAGGCACTGCAAAGCTGAACAAAGTACTTCCAAACTGTTCTTTCAGGAATCAACCTCTTCTGTTTCTTAAAATGCTTAAAAAAAAGAAAAAGATGGACAGCAAATATTAAAAATTAAAACTTGCGTAAAATGACTGAAAAAAGGAAAGACAGAAAACCCTTAATTAAAAAAAGAAATAAAATGAACAAATAGAAGAGGTTCATCACATAATGAGAAAGGTTTAGCAAAATCTCTTGACAGAAAGCTTTTCCCTTAAATATTAATATATGTATCATCAATATATGCGTTTAAGTCAGTCCACACATAGAGCCACAAATAACATTAATAAAATAAAACTCCTACCCTAAAAAAGGATTTATACAGTATTTAACCCTCCTAACGTTGGATTAATGTGGTCAGAGTGATCTAGTATAAAGTGGCCACAGAACAAATAAAGGTCAGATAAAAAGATATGTGCCACAGAACTTCCCAAACTAAATACTTCCTTACACCACCATTGATTTTCCAAATAGAAGAAAAAAAACACAGCAGTATCCCACAGTCGCAAACAAAGATCATATAAGACGAATTGGTCACAATAGTTTTAAAAATTTCTGCAATACATGAAAGGGTGTCTAAAGGAACTGTGGTTTCTGAAAATTTCAGTGACCTAACTCCACTTAAGTATTTTCCATCCTATATAAACAACCATTACTGATCATTGGCAACGGTTCACTGGCTTGTTAAAGCTTCCACAAAGCAATTATGATTTGCTATACACATCACCTTCAAATATTATATTCAGGAACTGAATAACAGTCCTCCAAAGACACATACTGAAAACCTGGAATTCAGCTAATGCTAAAATGGACAAGTTTAATCATTATAAATGTTGCAGCTAAAAGTAAAAATATTTAAAAATTGTTGTTTGTTTTGCCTTTGTTTTCAAAGAAATTGCACTGTGTCAGATTTTGAACTTAAACACGTGAAGAAAATACATACACAACATTAAGACTAACAAAACTTTAGATGGAAAGCAAAGTACTTGGATGTATTTTAATAGTGTGTTTACACACAGACTTCACACCCGTGCATGCCTTAAGAAAGTTCACATAACACACATCTATTAATTTGCAAAAATAAAAATATTTTCATACTATGTTAAAACATGCCACTGTGAAGTTGACAGCTGCATCTACACATTAGAGACACACAGGAGTATGAGAAAGATGTTTTTAAACTACCTATAGCAAAATGGATCAGTCATACAAAGCATCTTAACATTCCACCAAAATGTTTTTAGTTATAGGGATTATTTCAAAATGCATTTTCATTTAAATGAGGCAAAGCATATAAACTGCATCTTTAAATATAATTTTCTTTCAGTCTTGGACTGAATCCAAACAAACCCTGTGTATCTGTTCTCCCCATAGCTGGATTTGCATATCAGAGGATTGTTTGATGTCAACAGGAAGATGGAGACCAGGTTTCTTTTCATTTAAAAACAAATACACAATACATCTAAGTATGGGTACATGAAAGCAGAGTTCCTTGATTTAAAATGCATTCTGAAATTATCATAATTATAACTAGGTGCTTTATTTAAACATTCTGAATTATTATTTTTTAACTCGAGTGCAAGTACAAGCGGTGATGAAACGCCATTCACAAAATGTCTGAAAGGGGATGATTTTCCATTACAGATTCCCATTTCAATTTGCCTAAAGTACATCAATGTACTTCCCAAATATTTATGTACAAGTTTGCTTTTAACACTTTATTCACTTGCCATCTCTAGCACTGGAGCTGATGTACACTACAAAATTCGCTTCAGTTCTTACAGTGCAAGGATGCAACCTAAGTGTGTCAGATGTAGTCTCATTCTGCTGAAGGCATTAATAATTTTGCAGGACAATAATAACCTCCTCCTGAAAGCATCAATACTATTACTTAACCCCAGAGAATTTATTCACCTAAAGAGGATGGAAAAGAGAGCTGCTGGATTTGCTAACAGTGTTTAAAACTAAACAAAGAAACAGACGGCATTTTCACTTGCATGGGCTTAAAAATAATACAATTATCTTTAAAATAAACTCAATGAACATTATGTTGTTCTGTAATTAATTACACTATCTTCATCCCTCAAAAATACATGTTCTCAATTTTTTCTTGGGACTATTGTCCACCAGTAGGGAAAATAGTGACAAAAAGCCACCACTATCAAAAAGATAAATTCTGCAAAATTAGCTATTGAAGCAAGTTGTACACTTCTAGGAAACAGTCCAGCAGGCACAGCTAATTCTGAGAAAAGTCAGTAAGGAAAAGGAAATCCATTTCTGTTCAGAACCTTACCATCGACCAAGAAATGTAAGCTGATGGAAAACACAGTCAAACCTATTTTTATCCCAAACAGCCTAATTAAATTCATATAGCACACACTAACTGTATTCAAAGCAGGATCCTTTTCTTTCTCTTCCATTTTAAAATAGTCCACAAATGCGGGTCTAATGGTTGTGGTGTTTGCTCCATCCCTACAGGGAAGCCAAAATGCAGAAGACATGATGCTGAAACAATAATTTTTAACTTGTGTTGTAGTACAGCATAGTAGCACCACAAACAGTCAACGCTGAAACTAATTCACTGCTTGCTGCTACAATGCCTGAAGCATCCTAAGGTCCACACCACCAAGTTAACTTAATACATTTATCTCCCATTGTACACAGGTTGGCATTACCTGCCCAAATTTGCCCTCAGGGGAATACAGGCTGACATACAGCTCTCTGAAGTGCTCTCATCTTCCACACTTCATTATTCTGCTTCTTCCACCTGTCTTAGGCTCAAAGGACAGTCCGGATGTCCCTCAGACCACTGACTTTCTAGGGTGTGACATTAAAAAAACATGACCCTGTTTGAGGTGAAAGATCAATCTCAAAATAGTTGAAACTGGGCAAAAAGGGAGCTGCTTGTATATGTGCATTAAAAATTTGGGCAGTGCTGCAAACCAGTGCTTTCTCAGGTAAACAGAGAACACCAGGCATGCTTCGGCAGCAGGGTATCTCCCCAGCAAGAATTACTTGTTTCAAAAGCCATATCCCATGAAATTTCCATCTCCATCTGAGACTAGAATCACAAAAAACTACTTTGAAGAGTCTCCACAATGCCAATACATTGTGGATAAAACTGCAATTCAGTCATTTAATACAACTGGCTATTTTGGTGGTCATAAATTTGCTAACCAAATGCCTTAAAGAGCTTTAAGGCAGGCAGGCTGTATCACCAGTTCTTATTTTCATCCCTTTTACACGATGACTGAGCAGTTTCACTGTGGGAAAACAGAACTCACGGTTCTCGAATGGATTGCTAAAAGAAAAATTAAATATTCTTCAAATATTTCCATCCTAGTGAAATTAAACATAGCTGGCCTGCACCTAAATAGCAAATGCCATTCAGTTTCTTGGTGACATAAAATTATGTAAAGGACAGATGGAGAAGAAAGTCTGAAGTCAATATAAAGGCATGAAATTATATTATACTGAGTTTCTAAAGATGATGCTTTGACAGTCAAACTCCAAAAGCAAAAATGACAGTAGTTAGCAGTTGGTCCTATCTAGGCTTAAAAGGCACAATTCAGACAATATTCTTACAGGAAACATGCAGGACCACGTTCAGATTTTATAAGAAAACGAAAGATGTCCTGCAGGTGAGTAGATAGTGACCACAGATGATTGCAACACAACTGGAAATTCAGATATGACTGCCTCCATCCCAATAACCATGCTTGGAAAAAAATCAGAATTCAGTTCTGATGTTGGTGTATCAGGATTTTAAGGTGTTTAGTCTGGTTTAGGCCTCACTGAACAGGAAAAAATGGGAATAAAAAGAAAAAGACAACTTAATGAGTGTTTAAGAAGCTAAATGGACTAAAGAAAGCAAGGTGTTTATGAACTTCTCTTGGAAAAAGTTGGTAAATCAACTATCTAAACAATTTTACCGAGTCATTATTTAAAAAAAAGAAAAGAACTGTGAAACTGTCAAACAAACCCACAAGAACTTACATCTGAATTTTTCACTGCACATACTGTAGCCTAGAGCTCTTTTTTGAAAGACACTATTTGGAAGAAAAGTAAAATGAGAATGATGATTTCATTACTTGAAAATTATTCCTACTTTTTTTTTCATAATTTGATAAGAGTCTTGATCACATCGTTTTGTTCTCATGACTGCACTTAAGGCTTACAGAAGGTTTTTATATTTCATTGTACAGATTTATCAGAACACGGTGATTCAACAACCATATACTAGTGAGAAGAAATCTGAACCATATCAAGAGGAAAGAGATGCAGAAATTATCATTACACAGAACTTCTGAGTAACACATAATGAAATTCTTGACCACTTCTGACTGTGTTTCTTTGCGAGCAGGAAGAATAACTAGGAAAGAGGAGGTAAGGCAGCCATAACAGAAAATTATGGAAGCACAAGCAAAGAGTTCTCACTCCATGAATACAACAGAAACAAACCAGTCCAGGCAGGACCAGTGAAGACGGGCCTCAACATCCCAATATTTTGGAGGTGCATGTATATAGAAATGAACTATGATAGTCTTACTTTCTGTTTAAAAGCCAATATAATTCTGGTAGCAATGCAGCACCCCAGGAGTTTTGTCTGGCTCTGTTCTTTGATTAATTCAGCAGCCCATCTCTTTAGACCCTGGTAAGTTTTCTGCCATTTTTCTTTGCTTTCTATGCAGAACAAAAATAGAACTTCCCACCATATCCTGATTCATTCATTCAATTTGATTTACAGTGTTGATCAAATTTGCCTACATTTCAAGAGTAGCAGCTGTCTCTTATTTGTAAAAAGAGAACACACCAAAAAAAACCCACCCAAACTATTTGGCATCTTTCAACTGAACATATCAAAAGCAGCAAGTATTCAGCCAATAAAGTGACAAAAATAAAAATATTTACCTGGTTCTTTTTCCAACTTTTATTTACAGTTGCTTACAACTCCAGTTACTGAAGATGCCATACATTTATTTTTTTTCCCTTTCTGAATTCACAAAGAAAGGGTTTTAAAAATTAATCTTCCTCTACTCATCATCTTTATACAATGAACTTTGTTTCATTGAGAGCAACAAAAGATGAAGACAGTACAAAAATTAACGTACAAAATAATGGTACTAATAGAAGAACCTACTAGTATCAGAAGGATAAGTCAGTAGAATTAAACTTAAAAAAACCAAAACAAAAAAGAAGAATGCTGCATGGACACCACAGAATTGAGACAGAAGCATCCTCTCAAACAGAATCTTACTTCACACACAATCAAAAAAAGGACATTCACTTAAAAGAAATAATAAGCCTTGTAAAAAATGTAAGTAAAATTTCTTATGTTTTCCGTTTTAGTACATATTCTTTCATGCTAATAATCAGACTTAGTAAGACTTCACTTCAACTCAGATTCCTTAGAAAGCTCTGCACAAAGTCACTTTATATAAACATATTTTTAGCCAACTTTTCTTTGCAAGGATTAATTTCATTTTTCCTTATTGAGCAGCCCACCTACAGTCCCTCTGTTCCACCTCACATTTTTGCTGATGCAAAAGAGCAAGGACATACAGTGTTCAGAAATAGAGATCACCTACTGAAATCAGATATACTGCAGAACCACCAATGTAAGATTTACAATACTACATCATTTTCCTTGTCTCTGCTGTTACCACTGAGTGTGGCTTCTTAAAACACACAGCCACATGCTTAAATTCAACAATATTTGTTTACATGCATCTCTCTCCAAAAAAAAAATCCCCTTGGGAAAACTGGTAAAGCATGAAGAGGTGAAACTCATGTTTGAATCATTAACTCTACTTCCTAATAAAAAGCAATAGCATGACACAGTAAATACAGAAGCTACCATCTTAACTTTTTTTTTCCTTTTCTCTACAAACCAGGCAGACAGATTTGAAATCTCTTTATTCTCAGCAAGTTATCCATATAGTGCAAACACTGACAGTGCAAATTTTTCAAACACCACTGTATGAAAAATTAAAATTAATCCCCAAATATTGTTTGCAGGGCATTTCAAACAAGAAAAGTACCCAGAACAATTATTTAATAGGATCTTTCTACTCTCCCTGCTCTTTAAAGGCTCACAGACAATTCTAGCACCAGTGGACAAAGGTGGAGAGGAAATCACCAAAGCCCTTCTGCCCGAGTTGGAGCTATTGGAACAGCCTGTGTAAGTTAAATGAAGTTTACTGTCAAGTTAACTTTTCATAGCTGACTGACACCATTATTTTCCCAATGTATACAGCCAGTACTTCACAATAGCTTCAGGTGTGATGTCTGTGAAGGCAACTGGCCACAAGACAAAACACTGTTGATTGTCTAATTATTTTAGCAGAAAATCTGCCCGCTTATTCTTATTGCTCCAGTGGCAGACACACACAATGGCTGACTCACAGAAAAACTAACAAGGCTGCCTGGCAATTAGCCAGCCCAATTATCCCACTGATTATAAACTGGGGGAGCAGCCAGCTTTCATTCTGCCAGCACATGTATGTAACATGCACAGGGTAAACTGGTGCTGCTGCTCTCACTGTGGTTACCTGTGGCTGACAGCAAAGGTGACAGTGGAGCACCTGTCAGACACCCCAGGAGGACACATGGATAGAGGAAAAGCCTACCAGAAGCAGCTCTCCCACCCTGGAAGGGCTCCGTGCCTTGATTTTTTTTTTTTTTTTTAAGACTTCACAGCTCCATCCACAGAGCTTCCCATCCGAACATCATACTCCCCATTTTTACCTGCTACATAGCTAACACAAATATATGAAGTTGAATAAGGACATATTATTTTTTGATTACAGGGGGTGATTTTTTTTTTTTAATATAAAAGAAAAATTTAGAGAAGTTTTTTAGTAGCTTTAAAAAATGTTAGTGGCAAAAATTAGCCTGACTGGTTCAAAGCCCCAGGTTCGTCCTTTAGGAAAAGGCACATAAAAATAGTCCAGCTTTGATCTGTAATTAGCACACCCTGTGTTACACTATCCTATTATATTAAAGGCTTCTTCAAGCTACACTATCTTTTGAAGATTTTTTCAAAAATGAGTATGGAAAAAAGCTAAGGTAAAGGTGATACAGAAAGCAAAAAAAAAGCCACTGAGGAAAAAATATTTTGAAGTTTTTAACATATATCAATGATGTAGCTTCAGCAAAGTGCCAAACTGTTCTATATTATAAAATATAACCATATGCCCAATAAAAATACTTTGTGTGAGGAGGTTTGGCATGGGGGCGGTGGTACTGGCGTTTTTGTTCTTTAAATTAAATCTAGCAGTCATGGAAAGAAAAAAAGCACAAGAGACACAGATACTGCTGAAAGCCAAAAGAACCAGATTCTATGTTTTTAAAACCTGCCATTATAGATCAATATAAATCAGTATCTTGAAAAGAAAAAAATTACACAAACATGCACAAAAGACCACTTTCAAAATACTTGTTCCAAAATCATTATGTCCCTTATTTGGACCTAAATATAAGAAAAATCTCAGAATTAACGCCACCACAATTTCTCCCCCTTGAGAGTGTGTGCACGCAGTTTTCAGTTCTTTATGTTAGAAAACCCTTTACTCATTCATTCATGACACTCAGCTAATGAGCAGTTTGAAAATGTCTCCAGGCTTTGTTTATTGTGCACTATTCATAACCTATTATTAAATATAAGTTTCAGGGAGGAGTACAGCTTCCTCGTATGCATTATTGGAATATCAAATTAATAAAATAGCTTCACAAATGGCCTTAGAAATGATGAGGTAGTAATATGCCCATTTTGCAGATTAGAATGTGGGCCAAGAATAAAGATCAAAAGTGTTAATTAATGCTGGCACCAATTTAAGCACCTCCTTCTCAACATACATAGCTTTATGAAACAGTTCATCTTCAAAGCACAGTTTCCACTTAGAATGAAGCTGTGAATGCTCAGTACTTCTACGAATCAAGACCCAGAGTTTTGCCTTGTATGTCAGAAATACAGAATAAGTAATCAGAATTCCCCCCAAAAAGCAGTGGTTGAAGTGGTTTATACAGTAGCCCTTAGGAAAACAACCAGTAAGGACGAGCTTTGGAAAAACACTGAATTGTATTAACCACGAAACCTTTGTCTTTCCAATTCCCTGCCTTGGAAACACCCATTGCAGCAAAGAAGGCAGCACAGATGCTACCATTCCTACACAGAGTAGCTGCATCCCTAAAACTGAGTCACATCCCATCCTGTTCCCAGCCAGTCTGACTTATCCCATCCAGGCTCTCTCCCTACTCCCAGCCAGTTTGTCTGTCTCAAGGACCCTCACCCAGTCTGTCTGTCCTGTTCTCTGATAGCACATCAGCTCTCCTCCAACCTCCCTATGCTCATGTTCAGTACTGGAAATCCCGTTTCATGATTTCCCAATACACTGCTCTTATTCTCCCACACTCCTCAGTCCCTACTCCCAGTGGTCTAAATTCCCTGTCTGCCTTTTCTCAAACACTGCCTATCAGTTGGTACAGGTGTACTTGTCTTCCTTCTTCCCAGTCACATTCTCTCTCTCCCCAGGTAGGATCACTCAGCTACTTGTCTCAGCCTACTCCTTGGTCTGCCTGGTCTTTTGTCTTTTCCACATCCATCTCAGATTACTCCCTTTCCCAGGCTGTTAGAAAGAACAAACACCCTCAAGACACAGGAAAGCTTCATCCCATCCAAAGCATCTGGAAAAAGCTACTTCTGGCAATGTCATTTCAGTCATCCCTACTTCTCCAGACTGAAGCACTGACAGTCACTCAGGTCATGTCAGCACCAAGAGATGCAGGAGTTTCACACAGCTCTACATGCACAGAAATTCTCCACTCTTGGAACCATGCTCCAGCAATTTCTGTTAAGCACATATGTTAGAAGAATTGAAATTTAGGTGAATTTTCACAGCCATTATTGTAAGAAAAATCCCGAGTTTTACATCTGTTTCAAGGCACAAGAGGCTTAGAATATTTCAGATTCAACGACTGCAAGATATTATAATGAAATGCTGGCATGTAACATTTTAGTAGGAAATTGCTGTATTTTGACAAACTGAAAACATTCTCACACAACTAAATATTTGGCAATCCTAGCAGCAAACAGTTAGTCCTGCTGTACGTGTGCGTGCATGGCAGAAAACAGCTTCTGCAACACTGCCATTAAAAACACACAGGAAACATCATTTTTCCCATCAGCTTTCAAAACAGGAACACCAACTATCTGCTTAAGTTTTAGATCAATGTTTTGGATAATAAAGACATAGCCAAACAATATAGTCAATTAATAGCTAAGGGTTTCCCAAAATCCTGGGTCCTGCCCTGGGAACGGCATGCAAAATTTAACACCTGACCTGCTAAACTCTGACACTGCACCTCTTCCCTACACAGATGGCTTCCTTAACTTCATACTCCCAAAAATCTTACAAATATCACTGCAAAAGAAAATTACTGCTGTTGCAATTAAACAGTCAAACTATAGCTACCATGTACTATCAACACTTATCAAAAAATCCTACTTTCTGCAAAAACAAGTGACACTTTTCCATTCCCAGCAACACAGCCGACTTCACTGCAGGGACAATGGGTAATACTGGGCCCTGAAGCACCCAGCATGCAGGGCAGCTGGTGTGCAGACAGAAAAAGGAATGAGCTGCTGCAGCAGTGCATGCCCCCTCAAGACACTGCCGTGCCACAAAAGCAGAGGGGCAAGATGCACTGCTAAGCTCACAAAACCAACTCATGCAGAAGTTTCTGACCTGCCCCTGCTCACCAGCCCAGCTCAGAATGAGGTGACCAAGCCTCCATCCAGCCCTGTGCAGATACTGAACACTTCAGCTAAGACACACTGTAGTAACTGTCCCTTCTACATGACTTCCAAATGACACTACAGTACATCCACAGATCCCCAAAGGCTGTCACCTCTCACCCTGCAGCCACCTCTCACCATGACACGCTCAGGCTGCAGTCGCACAGATGCTGCAGTGGAGTCGTGGTTGCTGCACAGGCAGGAGCAGCACCCAGGGCTGGCAAAGCTGCCAGTGAATGAAGCTGAAATTGATTCCAAGCTTGCAAAAGGGCAGGCTACCCCTTAACAAAGCACAGGTAAGCTAGCCAACCTCAGAGTGCTGTAAAAGTCGCAAAAAGCTCCTGAGTTAATGTAATTTGGCATGGGAAGGAGGGTCTGCATCCCACACCACACGGAGAGGAGAAACTGATGCAGTTTCATACAGTGAAGCCCAAAATATCCACCACCAGTGAAATACTGAAATTAGAATCGATGAGATTTCAAACAAGTCTGAACAGAGCTCCAGCTCCTTCAAGGAGCAATGCATCACTGCTTGGAAAGAAGAGTGAGTCCAAATTCCTGCATTTGGACTACCCTACAAAAAATAAGTTCAAGGACAAAGAATTCACTGTTCCTAGCTATAGAAACTTGAGATATCAATAGGAACTTCATACTGATGAAATGTTTTAAATTATTTGTTATTTCACCCAGCTAATTATAGTATGTTTATCTTTAAATAAAGTTGAAAAAAAATACACACAGAAAGTGATGTCTGAGGAGTGGGTGAAGTGCCTAGGTGACATTTTGTAGAATTCAAGTTATTTTCTATCTATCTTGAGAAAGCTGCACACATATTTTCAACTTTTTAGATGAAAGCTTTCATGCTTGTTTCCAAAACATGATTACCTTCCTTAAGATCTGTATGACATATTCAGTTTAAAGTTTGCATTTTTTTCTGTTGCACTAAGATTATTTGCCAGAAGAACCTGAAACCTAAAAGTAACAGCAGAAATGAAATAGACTTAAAAGTTTATTGCTGAGTTAAAAAATACCCCAACATTTTAGTGCCTTGATAACATCCCTTCTTGCAAGCCTTGTAAGAAGGGATAATTGTGACTTTAACCTTAAATAATATGCTGATTATCCTGCAAGATAATTCAAATTCTCTTGTTTCAACATCTTCAAGACAGACCTTACTAACCAGCTCTTTTTTCTGAATTATTATAATGCATTTTCTTAATTCAATTAGTAGATTCTTCTTTATTTGTAGCATTTTCTTTATCCAATATATCAACTGCTGCTTGAAAAAAAGAAAACAAACCAAAAAACCCACAGAAAACTTTCACTTTTGTCACTGTTTGTGGTAGAGGAGAACCATGACTAAAAAGAGAAGGGACCAAGCCTCAAACTTGCTTTACAACATATTATTGTATTGCAGGAGGAGGTGCTATTATGAGGTAACACCAGTTCTCATGAACTTCCCTGAACCTTGGCAGCCACATACTATCACATGTTCTACAGTAGAGACCACAGATAAACAACAGACCATGAACAACTGGGATTTAGCACAATAATTAACAATTATTTACTTATAATATCTTTGAGGTAATAGGATCCAGCAACCTAATTCACCGACACAGAAAAACCAAGAATTTTTCCTTCTTTCACCATGCCCACGCAAGGGTTACACAGTGCTGAGGTACATATTATAGTGCAAAACCACCTGTGAGTCAAACACATATTTCCCCCTCACTGATGTTTCCCTCTCAGTTATACTGATATGCCAATATGCCACATTCAAGAATTCTAACAGGAAGCTGTATGCTAAGAAATCCTCAGTTTTGAACTCTCCTGCTTTTGAGAATGGAGGCTGCATTGAAACATCTCCCTGTGACAGAGATAATTAAAAAAATAATTAAGGTAAAGTGGATTAAATTTGTCTATGTACATACATAAACACTGCAGCAGAGAGAACACGAGATACCTCTGGTTTCATTATGTGATATGTAAATGCCAACGCACAGCTGCTTTTTTTGGACATACAGCAGATTCTATGAATTCTATTAGAATACATATGAATGCACCAAGTGATTTTCCTTAGCTGTCTACTCAATGGGGACAAAGAGAGTATTATTCGCAGGTAACAAGAGGGACTACATAAAAGCTGGGCACCAAGGATATGGTTCATTAAGGGAAGAACTAAAGAATTCATTAAGGTGCACTGTGAGGCAGGCAGACTTGCAAGTATTCTCTGATGTGCCAATAATGTCATAACAAACACTCAAGTAAACTAGTTAAGTAGTTTTCCCTCACATTAACACTGGTTTTAGTGTCATTCAAGCTGTGGTCATTTACAATTTCAAAAACATCCTTGATCCCCTCTACAAATCACACAACAAGGCTGGTACCCAAACACTGTTCTGGGGGTGTCTCAACATTCTCCAACAACCTAGAACAACAGTCTAGCAAGAACACTGGCAACCAAAGCACAGTTTATTTGTCTGGATAACACAACATAGTTATTTAACTTAATAGCGTGACAGGCAGCCATTCTTGTAGAAAGTTTCTATACTATTACATATCATTTATTTTTCAGGCAATTTTTGAAATAGATTTTTAAGACTGGTGAGCCCCACATTTAAACTTGTATTGTCAAAGTAATCTACCGAATCATTTCCTCCACCAGCAGCATGAAGACACAGTGCATTGTGACACCTCATACATATTTAATAATAGCCTGATAGGCTGTCATTAACATCAAACAGCAATCTAAGTTTGCTACATTAAACATGATCCCTGTGTTAAGAGGACAATCACAAAGTGCCTCCAAGATCGAGCCTGTAAGAAATACCCACCGACTTGAACAAGGTGTAATGAGGGCAACTGCACTGAAAAAGCCACACACTGGATTTAAAATTAAATAATAAAAAAAAGCAATGGAAAAAAGAAAAAGCTTCAGTGGGTCATAAGACCAGACATGCCATAAGGCAATCTGTCACAGAGTACTCATATTAGTAACTGTTGTGTCAAAACTGAACATTCAAAAGAAAAGACAAACCTTCCTTTATGTTTTATGAAATGTAAGCCCACAGAATTAATAATTCATGAGATGAAGAAAAATATCACATTTGGCTATAAATATTAACAGACGCTGTCAACCTGCTTAGAACTAAATTTTGACTGTCCTACCTTACAATTATCAATTTAGAAAGGAATATTCTTCAAAAGCCAAAAAAAAAACCAGCATGAAAGTCATTAATGGAGAAATTAACATTCTCTATTCATATAGGTCCCAAGCAGAACAGCCTAACTGTGTTCTGTGCCTGGCTGTTGCCCAGTGAACACTAATTGACTGGCATTGTTTGTGCCCACAGTGGTGTTGTGCTGTGTTGACAGCAATAATGCTGGTGTGCACACAAGGAAAAATGCTAAAAGGACATACTAAACCCAAGACCCAGTGGAAAAAGGGAAGGGAAAGAGAGGAAGTAGCTGTCAAATGACAAAGAAACATTTTGAACTCAATTAGGAGTTAATATAAGTTTTAGAATACACAAGTTCATACAATGCATCTTGGATAAATTTTTCTGATTAGCTAAACAGTCATTTAAAAACTACAAAAAAAGCAATTAACCCATAAAGCACAACAACGTATCAGTAAACTCACTTCATGTGATTTCAAAGAACTATAAAATATATTTTAAGCAGTTCAAGATCTAGAATACATTTCTGCTGTATGACACCTGTTCTCTGCTTTCTCTGCTATTATATGGAATAAAATATTAGAACAAAGCAATTGTGCCAAACAATCCAGAATGCTATTAAAATAAGATTGTTCTAAATGGTGGTGGCAGTGCTTTTCTTTATAGGCTTTTTTCTTCTCCCCAGTGCTAATATAACTTCAGTCTACTTACATCACCATCTGCACAGGCATTCTGGGCAACAGTGTTAGAAATACTTACATAAACACCAATATTGGGCATACATTAAAAAAAAAGATCAGCCTAAACACTCAACTTTTCTCTACAGTTCCTGACATTTTCAATGCATTTCACCCAGTGATTATCACACAGAATGAAAAAGCCAAAGTTGAACCTTACAAGCTCTTATTTAAAAGAGAAAGTTAATCCCTACCTTTATCATTCTAGAAAGGTCTCCAGCATCTGCTAATTCCAACACTATGTTCAGTTCATTGTCTTCAATGAATGAGGCATAATATTTGATTACATTTGGATGATTCAGTTGCTAAGGAAGCAAAATAGTAATTCATATTTTAGTGTAAAGCATGCCACAGCTTTCAAGAGTAACATAGGAAACATTCTTATTTAGCCAAACAAAACACCCCTAAAATCTATTTCATTATGATACAAATTACAGAAAGTATATGCTTATGAGAAGCATTTACAAATACTTTGCAAGAACAGGATGGCATTTTAGGATGAACAAGGTGACTGACATTTCAATTTTAGAGGCAATTTGCTTCAATGTATATATCCAATAGCATGCTAAAAGAGTAAAGTCAATTTTTGAAGTAAATAGCAAAATCAATTTTTGAAGTCAGGATTTTACTGTACAAAGGACACAGTCATTCAAAATATTGCAGTTTTGGCAGGAACTTCTACTTGAAGTGTTATTCATGATTCTACTGGATTTACTTTTCAATGTTAAGTTTTAAAGCAATCAAGATCACAAAATTCTTCAAAGTGAGGCTTTTAAAAACAACACAAAAAAAAAAAAAACCAGTGGACACCTCAAGTATGTCTTGAGTACATAATATACTTTCTGATGATGCCGGCACGTTTTTTCAACAAATCTTTTACCTTAAGAAGATCTATTTCTTTGATGCAGTCAGCACGGGCTTTGGCATCCATTAAATCAAATATCTATGTACAAGAGATAAAATATTTTTATTAGGTGATAAAAATATAGTAAATTGAGTGATCATTATCATTATTTCATAGCATCCATAAAGCTATTTGAATTATGCATTTAATGGCAAGATGTAATATTACAGTAAGAAATATTCCTAATGTTCTGATGTACTGATTTAGTGCTGTGGCCATTCTTTTAGTCCACTCACAGGAAACAAGTCCATTTAAAGTAAAAGCTTTCCAATGACATAATTGTCACCTCTGTACATCTGTTCCAACACACAGCACTAATTCAGCACATTCCTTATACATGGTTCAGATCTCAGGCTCTTCTCCCATTCCTGCCACACCATTTTCACAAACTGATTCTTTAGTACTGAGCATACCTTTCCCCACCCCCCCCTAGTCTTGCTATAGTCTTCCATTTCAATTCGAAATAATGGATATTATTTTTCTCTCAGGATCAAAACTTCATTGTCACTTCCAACTCCTTCACTCCCACTTCCTTCCCTTCAGCCAGCAAAGTGACTTGGGTTATGCTATTTGTTAATCAGAGCATTTTTTCTAAGCCCTCATCTGCCACCTTGACTTTTATAGCCTTTTACAGTTAGACATCTCTGCTCTTCATTCTTTTCCCACCTCACACCTACTCCAAATTACTTTGCAATGTATCTCATTTTTGTCTTCTCCAGTTAGCCACACTACTCTCCACTAATTTCAATTTTTGTTTGAAGTACTTTTTCCTGCCGTTAGAGTCCTTGTCCAAATTCTGTACATCTATATTTAATGCATTGTCTTTCTATTTTCACTCCCTTTTTTACCACCTTTGAGTTTTTGCTTTCTCAAATGTGCACCTGCATATACTATTTCCCTTAAAAATTACCAAAATGCTACTTCGTCAACAAATCCCTCCTCTCTCATTTACCATTATTTTCTGAATTTAACAAACAAGTTTAACAAAACAAATCACCAACTTCTTTAAGGTCTGCCTATTACATCGGTACTATCTAGAAGAATTAAGAGACAAGGGAAAAAAAAAAAAAAAACAGAAAAGTCTTGAGCCAACAGCTGANAAGACAGACAAGTCTTGAGCCAACAGCTGAAATCCCAGACTTGCACATACTAAGAAGAAAAGGAGAAGAGAAAGACGAAAACAAGAAGAAAACAAAACTACTGAACAAGAAAGAAAGCGAATAAGCTACCACACAACTACTTGTATATTAATGCCAGGATGACGGGAAATAAACAGACTGAGTTAAAAGCAGTTATTCAAGCAGGAGACTGTGGGGGACTTTACAGAAACACAGCAGGTTAAGTCACAAGAAAGGAATGCTAACACTAAGAAAAAGCAATTTCAGATGTAGTAGAAGAAAGCGTACTATATGTGAAATTACAGGTACAAGTATTAAAAGACAACTAACACTGATGAAAAACAGAAAGGAGCTTATGAGTTAAAGTGGGAAACTTAGTGAAGGAGATAGAATAGCCTGTATCCGTTATAGATCTAAACTCTGAATGCAAAAGCATTGGTCTTTAATAATTTTGACAACAGATTAAAGTCCTAGTGTTTGGTACAGTCATGAGGGAGTGTAACGACTTTCCTATGAAACACTTTAGAAAATCCTAAATGTTACAGGTAGCACATTAACTGAGGAAATACTGAGAAAGCATGAAATCAAATATTTTTCCTTACAACCTAAGAGACCAGGAAATGGAAAATGTATACACCCTCTCCCAAAAACAGTGACAGTGTATCAGGCAGTGAGGAAAAAAAGGGAACAGGTACAGGGGAGCATCTTGAGGCTTCACATTTTTGCCCAGTTCGAGACAACAGTAAGATAAGATCATTCCTTATAAATGATACAGAGATTCAACTCCAAACACACTGGAAAACCTAATCAAAGTTGGAGACAGAATTTCAGACTGAAAACTGCACACAAACTATATACTTGTAAGATTTGGAAAAATTACCAAAAGCACAGTTGCAAGATTCAAACCATAAGAGCTTCATTGTGATAAAACAGGGCAGTTTGCACCTGTTAATGGCTGTTCCAATATGCCAAGAGGCATGCTAATTTACCTATCCTAGGAACAATTCCCTAGGCACCTAAACAAACAGGTTTCCCAAGAAATTTTTTTTTTACAAGCTGTGCCTCTGATAGGGGCATAAATCGGTACCTCTCATAGAGCAGTAGCAAAACAATAAAAAGAAAACCCTAGACTCAGGACTGTGAAAAATCTAGAATCAAGGCATAGGAAAGAAAGACAAAATTTTGTTTCTGTTTTCTGGATAGTATTCCCAGTACTTCTAATCATGGAATAGACTAGACAAAGCAGCTGTTCTCCCCAAAGGACAGACTTAAGTTTTATAAACATGACTCCCTATACTTTTGCTGCACTTCATAAGCAGCATGGCAAATTTGTCACAGTTTCAGCTAAACTGAGTATTTAAAAAATTAGCTAAACTAAATATAGTGAGGCAGTAAAAATAAGTCTTATTTGATCCTTACCACCACAAATACAGACAATCTGAAAATTTACTGTTTAGCATTCTTGTGGTTCTCATATTTTGAACCAGATCTAACCTCAAAGATTTTAAATAGCATTTCCCAGAAATCCAGAATTTCAGTTTCATAAACATTAACTTCCTCCAACAATAAGATTTGTAAAAAAAAAGGAAAAAAACCCGCAAAAATACCATTCAATCCATGGCCTCTGAAGAACCTCTGAATCACACCACATGCAAAAAGCTTTCAGAGATTTTCACTCTGAATAGATTATATTTTTATTTTGCCAAACTGCGGCAGTTCAGACCAGAGGATCCCAGTATAATAAGCCATGTCAGCTCACACAAGGAGGTTACAGTAAACACAAGGAAAAAAAAACCTCCATGCTTCCTCACCAGAAGATGACTCAACACTGAAGAACGTCTCACCCTGAAAAATGGAAGTTGCAATGAAAGACTTAAAGAACATCCTTTCAAGTGCATGTCAGAACTGCACACAGCACCTGGCAGCACCAAAGGTTTGTTTAGCAGGAGAAGGTGCCCTTTGCCTGCGGTTTGCTGCAGACTGGCCATTAGTGTAACACTGGGAAGGGATGTCAGTACTTCCATCACAACTGGAACAGTTTATAGCTTTGTAGGCAGACTTAATTCCACCTTCAGCTTCTATGACTCAGCAAGCTCAGCTGAAAGGTCAGCTTATGCTCCAGCATGAGTGTTGCACACAGATCTCTCACACACACACACGACTTTTAGCCCTCTGCAGACAGTACCCCCATTGCCATCAGCAGGCCACAGGCCTCAGCCCAGACACACACTGTCCTAAGGACTTCCAACCTTTGCTCCAGCCTTCCCTGAGACTGCACTCATTTTTTGAGCTTGGTTTTAGCTGTGGCACAACGCACCCTGCAGCTGAGTGACTTAACTTTAACAAAGTTATTGCAGTCTAACCTGCTTTTGGATTCAGCTCAGCTCTGTGCAACTGCACGGCCTTAAGGATATTACAGCAGATACTTTGGATTTCTGGATAAGCTTTGAATTTTTGGATAAGCTTGAACAATATGCTTTTGGATCAACACAAAAGCATTAGCAACTGACTGCTTGAAACCAACCAGCAAAACCTCACATAAAGAGAGTACCAGCATCCTTCTCCCAGCACGGCTCAGGTCACTGATGAAGCTCCCCATACATTGATTATTGGAAACGAGCAGTAATTAGACCTCAAGTGTTACCATCACTGTAATTGGCTAACAATTAAAAATGCTGTATTGAGATTACACTGCCAGGGTATTCATCAGACTAACAATAATTCCAATTCTTGACTCCACTTACAAGGTCAGGATCAGAGGGTAATTCAGTTGGGGAGGTATGCTTCTCTAGTCAGCACCAGCTCCACTCAGCACAAATTCTTCTCCCCCAATTTCTATTTTCAAGGACTATAATAAGATCAACATTTTTTAAAATGAATTATTACTGTATATAAAAATAAACTAATAAGCAGCAAACAATACTGTAAATATTTTTATGATGTGACAGTTTTCATGAAGAGCATAATCAGAAAGTCTAATTGTGGTAAGCATTTTACCTTAGCAATTACTGTGAAATTCCTTAAAACAATTAGGCAAATACAGCTGAAAAGACTTAAAGGAGCATTTTAAAAGCCCTTAGCAGTTTTTTTTTTCCACTTAGCAAGCACACTAAGTGAAATAAACCTTTTTAGCTCTCAGTTTTTCATCTCATCCTGCAATCCACTGTGTACAAAGAGACAGTAAAAGTACAAATTTACATTGATAGTTATCACATTTCTGTGTGCTATGCAACTACGGGTCTCTGGTAAATCTGCATCCAATCTCTTCTCTAGTACCTTCATGTGAGCACAGATTATAGTTTTTTCTTTCAGCATTCCAGAAATGTCAGTTTTAAGTACTGTCGAGAGATACTGGTATTTTTAGAATACTTTCTAAGCCATTGTTAAGCTACAGAGCAGGAATTGTTCCTATGTAGATGCGTAACCTAAACAAAGGAGTTGCAATACGAGAATTCAGCTTCCTGAGTGAAGTTCTTACGTACATGCTCCCAGAACGCCATAGGCATAGCCAAAAGGTTTAGAAACATGGAGCCACCTAATGGAAAACATCAAGCCCTAGCTTCTAAGTCCAGACTGTATCTGATCAATTACCAGCTACCAACCAAACTCAGCACCTGAAGTGAAGTGCCAAGTTGGGAATCTACCTTATCTCACTTGCTCTAGTCCCTCACTTTTCCAGGTTTTCCTTTTCAGTATTGAAAAGGATAAAGGCCTTCCTAATCCTATCATTTAGATAACAATTAAACCTATTTCTGTTCTGTTTGAAATTCTGTATGGAATAATAATTTTAAAAAGCATTTCCAAACCAAAACACAAGCATGACTGCTGTAACATAAACCCTCAGAGAAGGAAGCAAAATAAAGACCTGAATGCACATAAATATTCAGAGATACAATACTGAAGAGCGACAAGCATTAGAGTATTTTGCCACCACAGCACTGCTGTGCTGAAACAATAGTGCTTCATAAAGTGTGAAATTACAAGTGCTTTTCTAAGATTAATTAACTGTAACTCAGGCCTGAAGTAGCAATCTACTGACAATGCACAATGAATAATGAATGTACGTCCTAGATAAAAGGATTCATTGTCTGAATCTCTAACATGGAGCCTCCAATTTTGGAATGAAAGGAAAAGAAAGGTGGAACAATGTAAGGCAGAAATGGAATGAATCTGAAATTTTGTTGAAATATGCAGCTTTACATAATATTTTAAATTTCAAGTAGCTAAGGTTTGCCTAAAGAACAGCACATAAAGTGAATTCATACAGCCTTACAGTCACTGACTTAGATATTTACAAACTCTTTTGCTATTTAAGGATGATCTGTGAGCATTTATTCCACTACCTAGTAATTGCTTACTTTGCCCTTAGGAGGGACTCCTGGAGTGGTCCTTGCTCAGAACACTGCACTGTACCCCAGGTGTTCTGTTGCAGAGGTTACCCAGAGCTGCAGCAGCAGAGAAGCACCGCTGCTTCCTCAGGCATCATCTGCAGGATAGTTTGGACCTGAGACTTAGCATGTGTTAAGAAACTTACTTAGAAGTTTTTCAATTTAGACTGCTATGGTCACAGTTTACTTGTGGCTGATCTCTTCTGATGTTTTTTTTAACTCGAAATACAGTTTAGACATTAATAAAAGTTAATAAGTGAAGATTTGATTTTATTTCTGGTTTAGGTAATATTTTAACAGCATCTCAGAAAAATAGTTCTATGCTGGAAAAAGAGAGAATCTAATTATTACTTTCCTAAGTACAAAGGCAAATCAAACATGGGAAGAGAAGCACAAAGGGTACAAGAAGAAGAAAAGACCTAATGTACTATTTTGTGAATTCTCCTGGTGAAATTATTTAAAAACCTGCAAGTTAAACAGCTCTCACTGTACTACATACCCTAATAAAAACCAAGGCAAAAATACTACTTCTTCCTGTTATCTGGACTCGGCAGAAATTCCAAATTCAGGAAGAGTGGTTTCTGTCACCATCTGCTTGTCCTTTCTCCCACAGCATCTTACTGCTACTTGCTTCTGCTCACACGCTGTTCCACAAACATGCATTTTGTACATATTAATGTAACATTTATCAATATTGTACATATTTCAGCCAAATAAAATTTTATTAGCAAAAAATAAACATTCTTGTTGAAAAGCTTCATAAGAGCTCAAAACTGGCAATCCTTTTGGAACAAATAATGGCCTGAGATCCTGCAACTCCAAGAAAGGATTCTAAGCCACATAAGTCCTTGACAGCAGAGACACGTATGGGGTACCACTACCAAATACACATAAAGGAAACAGGTATACACCTAACCCAGCCAGAAAAATTAAATGGGGAGGGGGTGGAACAGACATCACTTGCCAGATTGGAGAGGAAGACGTAGAGAAGATGTGAGATGAGAATGGGTAGATAGTGGAAAAGTCTAAGTCCAGATCTCAGTTATGTTATTTAACACAACATAGAGCTTTTAGAGACATTGTCTTAATGTAGAAAGTGAAATCCATGCAGAGGTCTAAAATAGAGAGAATAAAGCCTATTTCTCATTACCGAAAGAAGTATTTCTCCTGTTTTGTCCATGCTGCGCTTCCATTTTGAAAGGCATCAGAAAAAAAAGTATTTTAATCTAAATAAAATCAAACATGACTGAAATCAAAAGGAAAACGCACCATCACTGAGCAGACCCATTTTTCAGCTCCTCTGAAAAGCAATTACTTCTCAACAAAAGACATCTAAGAAAACAAATTGTGTAGTGAAATTAAGTATTGTGACTATATTTACCAGAAGTATTTTTAGGGAATCTTAGGAAATCACAGAAGCACAGTAACAATTAAGATGGTCTTCTGTCAAAAAGGAACAGCTTTAGATGCCAACTGTGTGAGCTGGAATGGCTGTGCCAAAGACTCTGTGTTGCCACGAGCCTTCTGAGCTCCACGTAATGTGTCATTATATGCTTAGGAATTTATTTCCCTTCCTGGTTAACCAAGTCTCACGTTCCATTCAGATAGAAGTCCCCTACATACATCCAGCCTCCACAAGGAAAGTGACTTCACAGGTCACACAACACAGCCCCTCCTGGTGTGCACTGGTAATAATTCTCAATGGAAAACCAACAACCTATATTGGACGTTTTAAGACAATTGGAACTCTGTCAGGAGAAAGTCATTTGGGAAAGGCACAACTTCTTAACACTATTTCCTATCAATAACCAAGTATATTCTTAGAAAATCATTAAAGAATAAAAATTAAATAAGAAAGCTTTTCTGCTGGTAGAAACCATCACCCGTGTATAGGCCGCACGATGTCTTCTTCAGACCCTGAAAAAAATCTTCTGTCGGATTGGGAATTCTCATGTGAGAGTACAGCTACACATACTGACTTTTGAAATTGTTAGGAGTACACATGCTAAAATGCCTCTGTATTCTTAATGCAAGCAC
>VZRN01000468.1:581932-595599 GCA_013397935.1 Dasyornis broadbenti
ACTCTCACAAAAGTTCCAGAACTTAAGAGTCTACTGCCTTAGACTGCTAATGAATACTTTTCTATCTTCTTCCATAACCCTTTTTACAATATGGAAGCGGTTTGAGAATACTGTCTGCACTCCCAAAACATCCTTGGGATGTAATGGAGTAGAGTGTTTTAACTTTGTAGGTAACAAATTCTGATGGAGCTTTCAGGCACTTAATTCCAAACAGCAAATCAGCTTCTGATAGCACTAACTCTGGGTGGAAGACTGTAGCTGGCAGTGTACCACAGGAATCAACGGTGGATTCAACCCAATATTGATCAACATCGTCATTAATGATCTGGATGACAGGGCCCAGTGTGATCTCAGTAAGTTTGCGGATGACACAAACTGGGAGGACTGGCTGAGGGTTGTCCACCACCTCCAGACAACCAGAGGGCTCTGATGCCATCCCAGGGGACCTTGACAGGCTGCACAAGTGGGCTGGCAGGACCCTCACACAGTTCAACATTGGGAAGCGTGAAGCCCCACATGTGGGCAGTGATAACCCCATGCACCAGGACACACTGGGCACTGACCTGCTGGAACAGCTCCACAGGCCAGACCCTGGGGGGCCCAGTTCATCAAAGTGAACACGGGCCAGCAATGCACTCAAGAGGTGGAGAGCAATGTCCTGGGCTGCATTTGGAGGAGTGTTTGCCAGGAGGAGGAGGTGGATGATCCTTCCCCTTTATGCAGCACTGGCAGGATCACACCTGGAGTGCTATGTCCAGTTCTGGGCCATCCCTACAGAGACATATGGGAGAAGGTGCAGCACAGGCCCACAAACGACCAGGCCTCAGCAGCACAGTTCATATGGGGAAAGGCTGACAGCACTGGCAACATCCAGCCTAGAGAAGAGAACATTCAGTGGCAATCTCATCAATGGGTTCAATTTCCTGAAAAACAGATGTTAAAATACAGAGTCAGGCTCTCTTCGGTGGTGCCCTGTGACAGGACAAGAGGTGATGGGCACAGGCTGACACACAGAAGGCTTCATCTGAACATCAGGAAAGACTTCTTTCACTGTGAGGGTGACAGAGCGAAAGGAAGGTGGTCCAGGGAGTTTGTGGGGTTGAAACCTGATGCCTGGTTTCAACAGATAATGACATTAATCTATATAAAATCACTGTCAGGAAGTGTAAGAAGAGAAAGATGAAGGCAACAGTCTAAAATAAACATGGTGTTTCTGATACAATTTTGAAACGTGGTGTTCAACAGCTCAACATTTCTTAAGAATACAAATGTCTTCATCTTTGTGTCCTTCTCACACTACTACGCCAACTCCTCAAAGTCCCTGAAGTAGCAGGACTCAAAAATTAAAACTAATTATTTTCTATGGAATACTGGACTGATCACCAGAACACACTCTGTTTACAGTTTCATAGTTACCAGAAGAAACAATGTTATCCCTCTATTTAAGAAAGGAGTAACAGTTAAAAAAAAGCCCAGATATATTTACCTGTGGCTGAAATGGTGCAGCAGTAGGCCCCTGCATCCCTTGTGATTGTTCATCCATTCTATCACAGAACAATGTCCCTTATGTCCTGAAAAGAAAAATACAGTAATGTAATTCAATCAGTATTTATGATTAATGAACATCAGCAGAACAAAGGAATCAATATTTTCAGTTGTATGCTTGGGTTTAGGAATGTTTAACTAGTCCAGCCCTGCACTGTCTGGGGAAGGAGGTTTGCTTATGTTTAGATGTTCTATGAAATGAAATTAATCACTACACACACCTGAATTTATTATTAAACAACGTGAATTAAAGCTACTTGCACCAGACAAATGACTGACTGATAAAAGCTGCATCATCCATTACTCTTCAGGGGCACCAACCACTTGTTTAACTGCATAGATGTCTGAACTACAGGCAGCACAGGAAATAGCAGATCAGCAGAAGAGTTACAACTGCAGCACACATACTGCTTATTTGTGTTGATTTAGCACTGGATTTTAGGGAGTATGCAAGATCAGTTCCATCTAAATAGAAAAAAAAAGCTAAACATGTACACTCAATACATTCTGGCAAGCTAGTTAAGAGGTCTTTGAAATACCATGTTAGAAGCACAGCCTCCATTCCCTCCCTCAGCAAGATGGGAGGAAAGATGCCTGCCAAGTTCCCAAGATGGACACACAAGGCTTCGACTAGTAACAAGAGTTGCAAAATGCGCTGCATCATTAGTAGGAAAAACAGGAGAGACAAAAAGGCCAATGCTCAGAAGATTTTTTTTTTCCTCAACTAAGTGAAGTCTTTCTTAGGCACCACTGAGGAGGAGCAGGTGCAGCGCCCAGTGTCACTGGTGCCTATGAGGGCCATCCCTGTTCAGATGAAGACCACACAAAGCAAACGATGACATAAGCTCTCATACAAAAATAAGAGGCAAGGCCTGAACAACTTTTTCATCACACAGAGACTAAGTATCTATGCCTATCATCTGGTCAAACCTGCCAAGGCCTTCAGACGAACAAGAATCATGCGTCTGACAGGGATATTCTTGCATTTCAATTTATTTTCTTATTCCCTGCTCCAAATCCTGAATGTTCTAGCGATAGACAGACACAGAACATTTTTTCTGACACCGTTTAATGTTTAACATGAGGAAATTTCCTGTAATAAATTTATTCTACTAAACCTATGTACTTCCACATACAAAGCTATTTACGTTCCACATGGAATCCAGTAGCTGTTAAAACACATGCAAATCTTCCCATTAATTTCTTTAGACTGTTCAAAGGGTTAGAAATAACTCTCACCAGAAAGCAGAAAACCTTAGAAGTTTTTCAAAGCCAATTGCAAAATATTCAAGAAACTAATGAATGGCTTGTGCTCACAGTACTGTTGTCATTCTTACAGTAGTGTTGTGGTAACATGGCTAACAGACCAAACAGTCACCAAGCAGCTCTGCAGAGTTTCTCCGTGCACTGCCCTTGTGTAGTAAGCAGTGGACTGGATACACAAACAAATCCTTGGCAATCTGCTCTCCCTGGCCCATTGAAAACAGTCACCCCCATGCCATCCCAGCTCCATCAGCTATTCCTAACACCAAACCATAGCCACTCTCCAGAGCAACCACAGGTGTCCTTAAGCTTTGCCTTCCCATCCATAATACTTCCATACAAAGCATATAGATTGGGGCTTCCTGTTTGGTATTACCTCTAACTAATCCAAAGGAGGTCCAAAAAAGCAATTCCAGGCAGACCAAAAGAAAAAAAAAAAAAGAAAAAAAACCACAATTATCCAATCACAGTGAGAACCAGAGAAGAGGAGGTAGGAATTTCCAAGACTGTCAGAATGATCATGCTGAGAAAGGGGGAATCAGCTGGCAGAGAAAGTGCACACCACTAACTAAGCAGCCAGCACTAGGATACCAATACTGATACATTTTTAAGTTCTAAAATATCTCCCATACAACCTCCCCTCCAAAGCAAGACTGCATAACACAACAGCACTGAAAATTAAACTGTTATCACAAAACTTCATCTAAATTCTTCGAGTAGATACACAGGGGCTGATGCAGTTGCAATAAATCCTGAGGGAGGAATATATAGCAAACTTAAGAATGTTCTGCTAATTCCTTATTGTAGAGATCTTTCTATCGCTGTTAAGAATGCAATTTTTTTCTGAAGTGCTATTTTGAAGAGTCTTTATATGAATTTTACTCTTTCCAATAGCATCAATATTTCTCCTGAAGGTTTTACAGTGTTTTATTAATATTTTTAAATATTCAAGATTTTGACCAGGTAATGCACTAATAGATAATTCCTCCAGGTCAAACATTTGCTTCAAATTGCCAAAGGAAAAGAAGTAAATAAAAAGACCTTTATCCTCTACTGCAAATATACACCCAAGATTAATGAAATCTACAATGAAATGTTTAGATTATGTACATTGATTCAGGAACTATATAACCCATTCGTCTTGTCTGAATGGTCACAGGCACTGACTGAAAGTGTTCAGAAATTTATCCCTCTCTTTTCTTGTTAAATTTGGGAAAAGAGTAGAAATGGGAGAAATCATTATTACCACTGCGAGTCGCTCACCCCTCTATGGCTTGTTTTTGTAATAAAAGCAGGCAAACCAAAGAGGTAAAACATTCTACCATACAAAGCAAGGAATATTTATTCTTGCTTCTGCAGAAAATACAAAGGTATTTTATGTCCATATATGAAAGTTATTTTAATTTTTTTAATTTGTTTTTGTCTTTGAAGACTGCATGATAGATTCACATTTTAGAGAAATGTGGCATTTTGATCATACAAAAGCCCAAAGATGCAAAAGAATGCCAAGGATGCAAAGTAATACTTTTGTACTGTAAAACACAATGTAAGTAAGAATTGGATATTGTTGTTTGAAGACTGTTTTTGTTTTCACTGTGAGGCGTGTCTTTCACCTTGATACTAACTCCAGAGGTGAAAACATAGTGCTATAATATTGTTCATCTTTAAATTTCAACGGAGGCAATAATTATGTCTCTTACAAAGACGATTTTCAAGTTCTAATTTACAGTGACAAGACACTAAAAATACCCCAAAGAGTCCGTGCTTGTTTAAAATTGAAATGCAAATACAAAACACGTATTTGTAACACATCTGTCACCTCTTTAAACAAGTAATACACTGACCACTTTCAGCAAATTCATCACCCTGATATATAAAGGTTCACAGAAAACAGGGAACAGGTGAGGTGAGGCGAGTCAACTAGACCAGCACACCCCAGAACCTCCAAATGCAACTTGTGTTTTTCAATACTCTAAACTGATCATGTATGGGGAAAGGACTCCTTGCCTTCATCCCAGTAGTTGCAAAAAAATGAAGTATCTGAATCATTTATCTTGCAAAGATGATGCTCACCATTTTGAAGATGAAAATCATTTGGATTCAGACAACCCGCACAGAATATGGATTACAGGAACACAGGTCTATACACTAAATCTTACACTCTGGTTATGGCTGCTAACACTTCACAATTACAGTTCATACTTTTGGTTAACTATTAATATTTTAAATCTTTGACTTTTTCAGTTGATCAAAACAGTAGGTGACACCTACACATAAAGGATGCAGAGTGAAGTTCCTGGGGATACAGAAAACAGGACCGATTTTCCATTTGAAATCACAAGGGCATAGCAACTCCTCTTACTCCACAAAGCAGAGAAGGAGCCCTCACCAGTACGTCAGACTATCAAACTCCAAGTGCCTGAAACGGGAGTAACACCTTTTCCTTCCTTCATGAACAGGCCACGCTGTCCTCATTCACTTCCTCAGTGGCCACCTGTCAAAGCACTCGGGTATCTGCCCACATATCCAAAGATTATGCAAAGATATAAAGCAGCCCAAAAGGCAAGAGCGCACTCCTACACACCAAGCTTACGGCCCACATTCAGCACTCAAGCTTTCCAGGTGGTTTCCAGCAGCCTGCCAGAGGAGAGGCAGGACTACCCACGGCTGTCAGTGAAATCAGAGTGGAGGATCCACTCCTGCACAGGAGCTCATCGTTTTCATTTCAGTGGAATGTATTTTAAAGAAACATGTAAAAAAAAAAGATACCAAAAAAACTTGAAATTCTAGTGATTTAAGTCCAGCAACTATGTCTTTATAAACACGACCAAATTATTTCAAGAGAAAAAGCTTAAATGCACTGCTTAATCACATGAAACATGCTTTTTAAGAACTAGTTTCATAGCTCCAAGTCCATAAAGCATTCACACTGAAATACATTTCATGGTATTTAGGCAAAAACTTTATTGCTTTAACAGATGGCAGCTCTACAATAACAAAAAACCCCACTTTCCTGTAGAAAACATCATTAATAATCTCAATATACATGGTTTCCATTAGCTACTTGCTATGCAGTTGTTTGTCAATTTTGCATCTTAAGTGAGAACGTACAGTAATCAATGTCAAGGCAGAAACAGCTATACTTCAGAAAAACAGAATATACTTAAAAGAATATTCAGAATGTTACAGTTCTGCTGAGAATCTGAGAAGCGCAGTCTTCTTTTTCTGCAAAATATAGCTGTAGCTACTCCACATAATTGCTAACACAGAGAAACACGGAGCTACATTGGTTCAGGATGTGCTGATCAGGGACACAATCAATTTAGCTGCTGTTCTCAAAGGATGGAATGTACTATGTTTACTTCTGGCTTATACCATCAATTAAGGCAGGTATTTTTAGTTTTTACTATAACCATTATTTTAGTTAGGCCAGACCCAAGGCTCTCCAGAAACAAATATCCATCTAATACCCTGAACACTCATTGTTTGTAAATAATTTTTTTGCAAATTTTGCATAAAGTTAGATTCTTCAATATCTAACATGGATTTAAAATGGCAAATTTTAGATCACCAAACTTCTCATCTATCTTTACTGAATTCAAAGATAAGGATCATCCTCAGCTGAGGAGGGGGGAACACAACATCACATATTAATTCTATGTTTCCATGTAAGCACATAGGCTAAAGAAATATTTCCATTTGATTATATCGCATGTTGACTCTCAGCTACCCAAAAGTACAATTTAAACGTAGGTAGAACATTTAAACAGTCACCCTGGTCGAACCTAAAAAAAGCTGTGTGCTGTGGAAACAAGGGTTTAGATTTCCAAATGCCTTTCTGAATATCTGACACACAATTCCGCAGCCCACCGCACCCGTGTTAATCCCAGCAGTGTGTGCCAGGGAGCCCAAGCATGCCAGTCTGATTCCAGCACTGCTCTCTGTCACCTGGATTCACACTGACATAACCTCCCAGCTCCAAAGCCACAGACTTTGTGGGAGGAGACACATTTCAGATCCAGCAACAGCAGCTTGGCCCTTCAGCTTGATGTGAGCAGGGCAAAAAACAGCCACAGAACTGGTTTATAAACCACACTGTCTTAACAGTCATTTTTTACCTCTTTAAGGCAAAAACGTGGCCACTGGAGGGAACTGGCTTGGTGGTCAAACTCAGCCCACACTTTGTCAGGTCATCAACAGTGATCAACGCTTTTCAGCACCCACTCAATGCTGGCAACCCAGGGGCAGGCTATAGTTTATAGTGTTTATATTTATATATATGTTTTTTATATGCATGCATTAATAATGCAAAATGCATTTAAGCTGACACCCACTTGAACTCTGCCAAGACTAACTGGCAAGGGAAAAAGCAAACTCAGTACTGGAAGACCATGTCAACCATTATCACAATAAAATGTCACTTATCCCTATTAGTATACATACATATACATAACAATTATATATATGCATAGTAAGATACATATATGTGCACACGTCTGTGTATACTTAGAGATTATGTATCTATACCTAATTGTGTATGTACACAGAATACTTCATTTTTACCACTGTCAGAAAATCACAAATATTTGCTTAACATTGCCCAAAAAAACCCAAAAAGTCTTAAGCATGGAAAACACGTACCCATTTGTCAAATTCTCTGCACAAGCATCCACATCAGAGAAGCTGTATATAAAACTTTTAAAGTACTGAAAGTGATTCAATATAGATCCACTTACACCTATATTCAAGAAGGATTAGTTTTAATTTTAGAAACAATACCTAAAAGCCAGATCAATACTCTCCACAAGATGGCAAAGCACCCCTCCCCTCCTTTAGGGACAGCTCTAAATCCCAACAATACAAATTCCCAACAGTTGTTAATCTACAAGTCGATATTAACTACCTAATTGGAAATACTGCATTTTTCAGCAAATTTATGTCCAAATTCCCTACTCCTGGGCAGTCCAGTCAAAACACTAAAAAAAACACACGGATTGCTAAACTGGGGTAAAAGTTAGTTTTAACAAGAGCAGGAACAGCCATACACAAATAATCCTTTCGCAAAAAAATTAAGGGAATACACTAAGAGCTCATATGCAATTTTCTCATCCATTTGGCCCAACTTACCAAGCTTATTTTCACTCCAACCTGAAAACACATGCCAGTCACTGTCATTGCCCAACTACTAAGAGTTTGCTCTGTTAGTGCTGTCTGACTAGACGATCAAAGTCTCCTGCTTCACAAGTCTGCTTCCATTCCTCTTCATTCATTTGCACAATTTAAAAAGTTATAGTTTGTTTACTTCTCACTCTCCATTTCAATTATGTCACTCAAGTAGATTGCTTATCTTGCAAGGTGCTCCCAAAGGGTTATACATGCACTGACTCGCCCTTTATTGAAATGTTTGTTTATTTCTTACGAACTGAAAAAGAAACAGGAACTGAAACTGCCTGAACAGCAAGCTCCTACATTTTTCATTTGGCTTCTATTCACCCAAAAGAAACTTGATAACCTATTTCCTCATACTCAATAGCCATTTATAAAGGACATAGGTAGATCACAATAATGTCACAGTGGAAAGTATTGCAGGGAACCATGCATTGGAGCTAACCAAGACACCATCAAGATAGCAAATCCTCAGCCCACATCTCACTCAGCTGTGCTCCTGCCTCTGTAAGCGAGCAGTTCTAACACAGTGTGAACTGATGATGTGATGCTGCTGCTTCCCCTGCCTTCAGCCATGACTCTCAAACTCTCTTCCTTCCAGTGGGGTTGCTGTGGCTACCCAGACTCCTGGTAAGCAAAGTGAAACTAGATGAAAACGAACCTGGACAAAGTCACTTTTTCCCAGTTCAGTTGCCTGAATTGTACCATTGCAGAGACAAGGACAGAACTGTGATGGCAAAAGACAGAGGGGAAGATATAGGAATGCTAGAGCCCCAACTAAGTTAGATCAGCTGAATCTACTGCCAAATTACATCCCTAACATGAAATTACACAAGTTAATCAAACAGCTCAGTAACACCAAATATCCTCATTTCCCTCCCTTCCTCTGCCACAAGATCCTGCATTGCCATCTTGAACTCTCTGGCCCCGTTGCTGAGCTGACCCAATGCCCTAACGCAGCGGGGCTTCTGCTCTGCAAGCAGCGAGCAGAACCAGCACATGGGGGAGTCTGCTGAGCGCCAGAGAAGAAAGAATGAAGGGGAAGTTCAGGGATGCGAGATGTAGGAGAGGGACTGTAGAAGAAAGAGAACATATTCCCTCTGGCAACAGGGTGATAGCTCACCACATTTAACTGTGCTTCATCCTTAGTAGGGAGGCGAACAAGCACTTAAAAAGCTCTAACTGCAAGAGCCAGAACACAGAGAAGGCATTTGATTCAACACCAAGCCAAGAGTTTTGTCAACAAAATACTGCATGGGAAAGTAGAGCCAGGAAACAAAATAAATGGAAGGAGTACAAACCAGGATAACAAGTTAAACTGGAAAAAGGAAAAGAAAATAAAAGGAAAAAAAAACCCCAAAACTAAGATTTTCAGATAAACAAAGCTAAATCATGATTTAGAAACCCTTACAAGCCCAAAACCTCATAAGTCCTGCACACAGAGAGGAAGGAAATCTTTCCCTAATGAAAGCATGGTTTTAAATGCATCTGTAAAAACAAATTATTCATAAAGAAATGCTGAAGAGATTTTTACTAAAAGTGTAAACAGCTGAGCATCACACAAGAAAATCAGCCGAACAAATGAAAAGACTGGAAGCACTGTCAAATAAACCCATTACAGCTAAGTACAGGCAAAATACACCCAGACTGGAAGGCTGGGTGGACACAACTTCGCAACACCGGCTGACGACACCGATGTTGCTACAGGTAAGACAGAACACATTTAACAATAAATTCCACATGCTGCTTAAAGAAATGTCTCAATATCTTAGAAAGCAGTGCAAGATACTAACGTATCTGCAGGTGTTAGATGCATATTCTCATGCTGAAAAAAATACATCTGTAGCATATAGTTTAAAATCTGCTACCCCAAAAATGATAAAATTAATGAAGCACTATAAAGAATCAGAAAAGAAATACCTGCCATGTTTAACAGGCTTTCTGTGATCCTCTGAGCATCATTACCTTTTACTCCTGAAAGCATGCATGACAGTAGTGAGTAATCCAGGATCCCTGCGTCCAGAAGCAAAGCAGGCAGCAGCCAACACACTCACTTTAGAGGCAAGCCAACACTCACGTTTGCAGCTGTTTCTACGATTTACATTAAACCACCACTGACTAAAATATGCAAGACCCATTTGTGGTTCTGGAGTAGCCTCCAGAACTTACAGCTTACATTCAGCATTGCATTCAGCACTGTCTGCAGGCCACTCTTCTCCTGAAGTCCTGCTTGTCTCTGTAAAGTTCACATACAGTCCACATACCCAACACACAGTTCTGAATTTCAGTCAGGGCAAGGACTGCAAGTTCACTGCTGCAAAGAGAACTCCTTTTTTGGATTTGCTTTCAGATGAGGACAAAAAGGGTACAGCAGAAGGGCCTCTACAGGGCAGAATGCTGTGTGTTTTACCACCACAAGTTTTTACTTATTTTTAGAAGTAACTTTAGGTTCACCTGTGATACTTTTGCCTTCCAGCTATCAAAGAATCAGTAATTTTGTAAACTCTATACACTGACCATAGAAAATTGAAACAAACTGAAAAAGACTGGTTCATCAACACTTCATAGGACCTAATTCAAATATCTCCCAAAGGCTTCAGCAACAATCTAATCTACAAGCTCTATGTGAACTTTTATGACATTGTAAAGTAATTCATCTGGTCCAATATAAATATAGCTATGAAATAAGACAGCAATAACTTTGTCATAAATCATTCCAAGCACCTTGAAGAGGCTTGAAAGCAGATTCCCAAAAGCCACGAGGCAAATAGTCTATTTACTTTGTCACCTATAATCCAAAAGAAAAATCACAAACATCACAAGATTAACTACGTGCAATTAGGTTTTAATGTGATTGTTCACAGTATTTTCTTACAAATTCCTCTTTTTAATGTGTTGTTTAAAATTTTATAACAAATTCCTTTGTATAAATATGTGCTCTGTATGCCCAACAGGTTCTAATGGCACTTAAAATGCTGTGCATTTTCCAGCTACAAAAACCATGACTGAATCACAGTTATGTTTCACATGCCAGAGACAAATGCACAGGAGTTTCTTCACTGGAGAAGCAACTCATTTTAACAGCATTGCTTCTCTGAAGGTTTTTTAACTAACCTGACAGGAAGAATCACTTTAATACTTACTAAGGAAACACAAAGTGAGATGATGTACTTCAGTCTAGGGCTCAATTCCTTTCCATGTGGCCAGGGAAGTCCAATGGTGATAAATACAGGAAATCAGTGTCCTAAAGGCTGCCCTTATCACCACTTTGGTATTTTGGTCAGTTATTTTCATCTCTGTTGGAAAGCACATGAAACACAGATAAACTGAACAAATTCTCTGGAAATTAGTCAGTTAACTCCTATGACTATCCACAGAATTAACCTTCATATGATAATCTTCACCCCCTCAACATCCTACTCCCCGCGAATCAGAACGAATTTTTGGATCAACACCGAATAATCAAAAAACTCCCTCGGAGGTAGAGAAGAAGTTACTGCAGTTTGACTTCTCCTGGGGGCTTTCCAAGGTAACGTGAACTTAACCAACCCTCCAGCACAGATGTGTGGAACAATGTCAGAAGGCAGCGAAGCACCAATGGCGATAATCTGAATTTAGCATCAGTATAAATGCAGAAAGTACAGCACTAAGTTTATTAAACATGGGGGGCGGTTTGCATTTATGAACAAACTGCTTCACCAAATTGTCTCTGTACACAAATACACAGGACTGGCTATGTTTTATACAACTGAGCTCAACTCTTGCACAAAAGAAGAAAGGCACAGATGGGCTTATATGGCTCTACCTTACAATTCAGAAGATACCACAGGTCACAGTAAAATGAGCAACTGACTTCCTGCACTCTGTTCTTCATTTGAGTTTCTCATTTGCTCACAGGCCTTCAGATGAACTCTAAAATGTTAGATTTTTTTCTTCTTTGGAAACAAGCTTCCAGGGTGAGGATGAGAATCTACTTATCTTATTTGTGTAGACCCTGGAAGACACTGCAATAAGTAAATAAAAAAAAATTTTTTTTTTACTGCAATGACTAACTGGTATGTCAAATAGAAGATATCTATGACAAAGGCAGTATCTCCATCCTTACAGTGAAGGATCTCTAAATGTGCTTTGAGAAGCCATCTACCCAAACATCAGGTATTTCTAAATATATTATCTTCATGTTTTGAACTTAAAGAACAAGTGCTTTTAACATTATTCTTTCTTCCAGTATCAAAAAATTTAAAAATAACAAACAGGGCTTCAAGTTCTTACTTTAAAGCGGTCGGACATTGCTTGTAAGTTTCCCTCTTTCCACAGCACAACAGTTTTCCTTCCTCTGCCTAAGTTTTCCACAGACCATGCACTAATGACTGTTTTCCACTGCACTTTGTCTCTCTCAGGACAGCGCAAGTCTGAACTTTTAAATACAGACATTTCTACAGCTCTGCAACACTTGAGTTGTCTCCTAACCAGCCTGGGGAAAAAAAAAAACAAAAAACTTCAAAATGCCATTCTTCCTGATTTAGCCAATCTGTGAACCTAATCATCCAAAATAATCATCCAAAGTGTGTATCTTCTGGATTAATACACTGTAATTTCCACATCTCAAGCTTGTAATACAACTTTATATAGGAAATATATCCACTATATTCCATTAAATTAATGTGCACCTTTCCTGAGAAGTGATGACACTATTGTAATCTGAGAAAACACTGCTACCACTTCAAAAGGTGAAAGAAGTTACCATTCCGTTATTGCAAGTGAAAAAACGTTCAGAAAGTTTTTTCTACTATCAAGAATTAAATATTTGTGTGATTAAAGAATTCACACGCCCCCCATCATCTTTTATCAGAAGTAGGTTGATTACCCTAAGTAGTTTTACCATTCAAGTAGTGATGTTCCTCACAAAATGAAGAGCAAATCAAAGCACATTCTGCTCAAAGAACAGCGTTCTCAACCTCTGAACCCTAAAGCCAGGCAGGTTCAGTTCGCATGAAGACTCAAAGAAACTCGGAGCCAGTACCGGGATAACTGAGCTTGGGCGCTCGGTAAAGTGACGGGAGTGGACACTCACTCCCCAGACGGAGGATGCCTCACTTCCAGCGTTTCCCACCAGGCCTCAGTTCCTGCCGGCTCCGCACAGCCCGGGGAACCGGCCGGGCAAAGCCCGCAGTCCGGGAGCGGGAGGGGCCCCGACCGGGCACCCACGGTGCCCTCAGGGTGAGGCGCAGGGCAGAGGCGGCCCGATCCGCCGGGACGGGGCTGCCTTCGCACGCAGCAGCAGGGCCGCGGCTCCCGGTGCCGGCGCTGTTTTCACCCGGTGCCATGTGAACCCTCAGGCTGGGCTCTCCTTCGGCTGCCCCGGGGAGCATCCGCCCGACACCCACCCGCAAGCGAGAGAAGGGCACGGGAGCTTGGAGGAAACCAGGGGAAAACGACGAGGAAAGTAGCCCCGCTTGCGGCAGGCACGCCAGGAGCCCAGCGCAGCAGAGGCACGGGGGGTGGCCGGGCCGCAGGCAGGCTGAGGCCGGAGGTGGCGAGGCCGCCGGGCAGGGTCGCCAGCCGCCCGCTTCTCTCGGCGGAGGCAGCGCGGCAGCCGCCGCCGGACGAAACGCCACCGCAGCGCTCAGGGCGCCAGTTGCCCTGGCCGCACACGGCACCGCGGCGCAGGTGCCGGTGCCTCGGACGCAGCG
>VZRN01000468.1:596107-620128 GCA_013397935.1 Dasyornis broadbenti
CGCGGCGTCCGCCAGGGCGGCCGCGGTCGGTCGTGGTGATCCGCGTCAGGCTGTGTGTGGGGAGCTCGCAGCTCCTGTGGAAGTGAGCGGGGTTGTGAGTGCGGCGAGATAGGGAGTGGCTGTCCCAGCGTGTTCGTGCCATGGAGAACAGCGGGGCCCGGACACTGCGGTTACGCAGCGGGCACGGGAAGCGCCGCTCGCTCCGGGCCGAAGCAGGAGCGGGAGGAGCACCAGGCCCGGCCTCTGGAGCAGAGACAGGTCCCTCTGCAGTGCTCTGAGCAGCGCTGCTCTGAGACTGGGCCCAGCCAGATTGAAAACGCAGCATGCCAGACTTGCTCATTTTGTGCATGAGCTGTGATACTCAATCTGCGAGACAGTCGGTATTAACTGAGTACATCAGCTGGAAGTGACACAAACTCCTTTTTGCTATACTGGGAGAAATAAAAGTGACGGGAACAAAAAAGACCAGACTGTTGCTGAGTCCTGTTGCACCGGCTTCTACTTTGCAATAGGACTGGGGTTTAAGCAGATAAAAAGTACTGATTTCCAGAATACTACTGTTTTTCAGGTTCCTGACAGTTTACCCTGCTTCAGGGTCAGGAAAGGCAATTAACTACACAGAAGAGAGGCCTTAAGACCCAATGATGAGTGGAAAGTATGAAAGCTGTTCACAGCTTCCCCAGTAAAATTATGAATTATTGTGATCAAATAACTTCTTCCTCAGGTGTGGCACTTCCTCTGTAAGAGGCACTCCAGTAATTTTAGAAAGAGAAAACAGTAATTTAAAGTTATCTTGTATCCGATGTACTTGTTTTTTCCAAAGCAAAACCTCAGTTCTCATACGGGTTGGAGCTTTTGCTGGAGTTTTTCCCTTGTAGCAGGTAAAATAATACTTGATTTAAGCCTTGCAAAATAAGGAGGATATGGGTCAGTGTGTCGGGAAAAAAGTCTGTTCACCTCCCTGTGTACAAAATTATATCTGGTTTTGAGTCAAACTTGTCAGCTTTCAGACAGCTGCAATGGATCCAGTGATACAAAGTCTAGTGAAATTTGAAAGGAAACTATTTTTGTTGGCTCTCGTTTTATTAATAATTCTGCACATTTTCTCTGTATTAGCATTGGGACATTCAATGCCATTGGCCAAATACAGTGACAAGGTGACCACCCAGGCTGTGGAATCAGGTGTACCCTATTAACCTTCCCTTTTGATGTGCATTTTGTATTTTTTTAAGATAGTCCAAAAGAATGATTTGGAATCACAATTAAAAGATTTTTTTTTTTAATGGATAAACTATCTTGTAAATGAAGTTTCTTCAACAAGAATTCCCTGGATTGTTCTCTTGTAGAAAGTGCAATACTTCAGGGCTCCCCACATACCAAAGAGTGAAAACTTGATAGATCTGCCATATAATGTTAAGAAGTTACTCAAAAGAATTACAATCAGCAATTCCACTGACTGTTTTCCATCTCCAAAATTCTCTTTAGCCTCAATCAGAAATTGGGTTGTGTGAGGTAGTTACCTATTTGCAAAACTTCTGATGGAAAAAGGAGAGATTGTTATTTGGTGTGTAGCTGACCATAAAATACTGCATCTTCCTAGATCTCAGTTTTTCACAGGTAAAGGCAATTAGTACTATGATACCCAGCTATTGCTCTTTTCTAGGCTCAGTTAAATGGAAAATGAGCAATTCACAACCTAGACTTAGCATTTGAAGCTTTCTCTATGTTTATGCATAAAAAGAGAATAAGCCAGGGATTACTTGCCCTTTTTTACAGTAGGTTTCTCACCATCTTCCTTTGCCTAATCTGATTGTATTTGGATTTTTTCTTTCCTCCAGTTTTTACACTCTCTGCTCTTTCACATTCATTCTTTTTCCTTGATTTTCTCCATGCTGTTATGTCACTGTATATTTTCATAATGTTTTGACTTCTCTCTTTAGTCACCTGAATCCAATGGCTACTTTAGCCTGACATTACCAATTGCTGAAGCATCTTCCTGTATTCCAACTTCATCTTTCTTAGAAGATGGTTGCTTCCATTTTATTCTTGGTGCTTGAGACTCAGAGAACCTAAAAATGAAGAGTCTGCTTTAGTTAATTAGTTCATCATCACAATCAGGCAAAAAGGCTTTCACATAAATGTAACTACACTGCTGCCATTAATTTTAAATTTGCAAAGTGATACATCTTCCGCATACCACAGAAAATTCTCTTCAGACCTGTGTTGTACAAATGTTTATTTATAGAAGGGTGTTTTTCTTTGCTTTTCAATGCACATCTACAGTTAAATAAATTTGGCTAATATTCCCTGTAATGGAGACTTTATATCAAACAGAATCAGAAAGGCAGAAGATGCTCCAGAAGATCCAGTAGCCCTTAGGGGTTGTTAAGGAGCAGGCTTATCTCTGGCAAATGCTTCTCTGAGGCCGGAAGGGACACTGCCTAACCAGCTAGCAAAGGCTTAGAGAAAATGGACAAAGACATACTGGAATTAAGGATCTATGAGAGAGAACATGGCTTGTTCCCTAAGTCTTACCAACTTCAGAAGGTGTTGCCAGCAATCGCTTTATACCCGGAATGAAACAGGCCGGAGACAGAAGGAACAAAGACCTCACTGTATGTCAGTGGATGCTACACTTCATTAGCCCTGCTATTATTAATCTATTTACATGTCAACATGGATATAAGAAAGCTGCTCCAGTCTTTTTCTGATCATTGAAATCTGTGAATGTATATAACCTATAAATATAGTCAGGGTTCAAGGATATAAAAAATACCAAATGGCAACAAAGGGTTTTATTTGGAATGGCAGTGTGACACTTGGATTGTCTCTGAAAGCTGTACTTTGTCAGGACTAAGCTGCTAGACTTGAAAGCACCTAGACCGTGTTAGGGAACAACATAAACATAAACTAGGAATTCAAACATTGAGCCTAACTCCCCAGATGATTCCTATCTTGCTTCTGCTATTATCCAGGGCTCTGTACATCTGGAGACTCTTGAGAGGTTCATTAACAGAATAAACTGAAGACTTAGGAAAAATATAGATTTGAAAACTTTAAAACTTTCAGGCAGAAGAGCTCACTAGGACAATGGAGGATGGGAATAGATGTCTTCCAGGTCACAGAGATAGGAGCATAACAGCTCACTGGTTAACAATTCTTCAGATTCTTCAAATCAATAAACTACAGGAAATTAATCAAAAGGAGCAACTGCTCTGCTCTAAGTCCTTGAAGCCTGAAAAGTCTCCCTCTCTCCTGGTTCTTTGTTACTAATGGTAAAAAGGCTAGGATAGCTGCCTGTGACATGGATGGGGAAATGAGAAAGGCTGTGAAGGCAGGAGTAAAGAAAGATCCATTATATTTGCACTGGATAAATATGATAGGGCTTTATGCAGAACTTAAGCTTTTTGACAACACAAATCATTAAATGGAGCAATCCAGGGGAGCTTGGAGAACTCCTGATTTGTATTAAGCAAGGGCACCAGACCTTCAGAATTTCTATATGAAAGAACTGTTTCAGAATTTTGATCATAATATATTCAAATTCAAAAGCCTTGTAGAAGTGAAGAGGCCAAATAAACTTACCATAGCAACAGTGAATGTTGTAAAGAGGACTACATAAAATCAAGGAAGCTTGTTAAAGGTACATTAGGAGGAAATGACCTGTATTAGAGTTTCTGAGTAAGTCTCTATCATCTGTCAAAGCCAGTTAGAGGATCTCCAAAAGACTAGCAGAACTCTACATGAGAAGAAACGATACTAAAAAGGAAAAGGAACTCCTAAAAAAAAGTTGTGTTCAGATGAGAAAAACAGAAAATAGCAAAATCTCTGGCAAGCTAAATGTAAAACTCTAAAAGGCAGACCAAAAGCATTTGAGGGAAAATGTTAGTAATGATATAAAACTTTATTGTAAAACCTCTTCCAAACACATCAAAAGCAGGAAGCCTGCAGGATAGAAAAACTGTTTGCTTATGTGGATATTATGAGCGGTTCCTACAGGGAACCCCTTTATACCACAGAAACCTGTGAGAGTTTTTGGAAAGGTATGTGGAAACAGGGAGCTTGGATGGTAGGAGATTCCTGTATTTCAGTAAAACTTGACAAATCTTCATTAAAATTGCTTAAAGAAATTGAGCTGCATTGCAATAAAAAGAAAGAATCAGTACTGAGCTATACTGAATACTGTGTAATACATAAGCACAGCTAAATACAGTTCTTTTTTTCAAGATTTTTCTAGCACACTGCTGTTTCAATGTAGTATCATAATACATGTATTATTGTTTAACTGAAGGAAGAAAATATTTGTGTATTTCCTATAGTGATCACAGTTATCCTAACCTAGCTTACTGGTAATAAAGAAAACTACATTTTGGTGTGGGTTAATTGACCACAGGCAGATCTCAGTACAGGACAGGCTGTTCTGTCCATCCAGACTCCACACCACTGCAGCCAGATGAGCAGGCTTCAAGTTTTTTATATCCCAGTCCATCCCCATCTTCCCTCAGCATGTCCTGGCATTCCCCACGTTCCTTCAGGGCAGCACTGTTCACCCGCATTTTAGCAACATCAGTAGTAGACTACCCAGAGAGCAAGTTCAAATGCCGTTTAGGGAGAGTCCCACCATTCACACAGGATAGCAATGACTGTTCCAGAACCAGCAACAGACATATTCATCTGTGTTATGTCTTACCCCAGTTCTTCCTATGTAACAAATATTTATCATAAACCCAAGCTGTTCTTCTTTAGATTTTCTTTTTTTTGCTAAGTCATCCTTTACATTTATCTAAAGGTTCAACCCATCTTGAACATTACAAATGTAAGTCTCTGTAACTATGTGGCAGTGAACTAATCAGTGATGGCAAAGTATTCCCTTTATATATTTTTCAGTTTTCCACCTTGTAATTGATTACCCTGCTCTGAATGCCAGAATCGGACTGTTAGTACATTTTGCTAATGGTAGAAACTATCTAACTTCTGCTTGGCAATGGTCCTTCATGCTTGAGGTTCTTTCACAGAAGAACAGAAACATATTCACATAAAAGAAACTCTTACAGAAGTGGGTAACGCTTTCAGCTTCCAAGTAGTTGTTCTGTCTGTTTGTCCAAGGTGTAGTGTTTACAATATGACACAGGATTAGAAACAGCCTTCAAGTTTATAAACATGTACTTGCCAATAAAAGCTGTAAACTGTGTATCTGGTGTCACCGAAGTTCAGACTCTTACCTACTGTAAGCTGGTGTAGCTGCTCTGACTTGCTGGAGTCATGCTGATTTACACTGCTGAAGACCTGGGCCTTAGCTGTTGGATCTGGGGATTAAAAAAACAAATAAACAAACAAACAAAAACTCGTCAACTTCATCCTTTCCTTCACTAAGTTCCGCCAGCAATAGTGTTATGTTGAAGACATTACTACTATAATACTACAAAACAAAAATGAAAATTTGCAGCTATTACATTTTAAGCCAAATAAAATAAATATCCATGTTTATGGATCCATATGCAAAATCCCATTGGTTTCAGTGGTGCCTAGGCAATGAGGATGTGGTGTCTAAAAAAATTACCAAAACCTTAACCATAACTTTAATTTTCCTCTCCCACCTGCCTGAATGCCCGGGTAGATCAGACATCTACACCACTGTACTCCCGGTGTCAAATCTCTGGGGAATCCATATAAACAACTTATTTTTACAAAGTAACTCAAGTAAAATTAACAAGTTTGTAAAATATTTTGGGATCTCTCAATGGAAAGTGATAGGTAAGATGAATGCATTTCTTGTCTACTTAGCAGACGAGTCAGTGAAGCCACAGACCTCATGGAGGTGCATATTCGAATGTATTGTGTTATCCACTGCATCATTCCAGGTGATGCATCTGGACAGCACTAAATGCACAGTTCAGGTCTTCTTACCTGGACTCAATAAAATGTACAGCTTTGCAGAAAGGCAGCCTGAGGATCATGATTAATTAAACACCGTTTAGTGTTTACATTTAGTCCTGACACAAGACAGGAAGGTACATGCATTGCATGTAGGCACTTTGCCCAGAGTCTAATACTTCTTTGACCAATGTGTTCTCAATTTCATTGTTACTTGAAGAATTTAATTCAAATCACTTTACTCATTCTTTTCATAAAAGCTCGACCAAATTTCCTTCTCTCTTGTTCCAGCCTTTCAGATAGAAACGAAATGAAGATAAACCAGCATTTCTTCTGCTAGCATCCTTTCACTTAGCCTGTGTCACAACTGGTTAGAGTGCAATTCTTCCAAACAAGAATTGTCTCTCACCATGTCTTTGCACTTTGCCTGGTGGAATGGAGCCTATGCCTGTGCTGCAATGCAAATGAATAATAATTTGGGATGATGTTGGAAGGGTGTTGACAGAAATGGAGCTAACGGCATTAGCAGGGAATAACGGCATTTATACTAAAAATAGCTATTGTCAGTCAAAAAAGCAAACTTAATTTCCAGTGTTTAGTTTTTATTAGCTGAAACCTTAGAGAGAACATAATTTTCAGTGGCAATTTTGCTAGAATGAGGACTACAGAATTTTTCTACTGACTTCAGAGCTGGCTTGAGACAAGAAAAATGCACAGAACAAGTGAAATAAATATTGTTGGCATTTTACAATAAAATGGGGGTGCATTTTATAGGTGGCTAGCAGCTTGTAATTACCCTTAATAAAACTAATCCTTTCCCTGTGCTTATTAAAATGTTTCATGTATCAGCAAGCCATGAAAAGGACTTGCTACCAATCTCTTAACTTGCCCTAAAACCCAGAGATGTCCACTTGAGTCACAGTTCTCAGTGCCTGTCCTGTTTCTCTGCCTGCTATTGGAATTCAAAGCCTCTGTGGGAATTAAAACTAACACATTAGTTCCTAATTAAATCCAAAAGGGTTGTGAAATGTAACCAAATAACTTTATAGTATTTCTTGGGAATATGATCTCAGGAGGATAAGGAAGGAGCAGTGGCTTTCAATTAATGATTTTCCCTCTTCTAACACACAGGAAATGTCTGCAATGTTCTTTTGACCCCTTTTAGTTTCTTCAAGGGGAGCATTTGACTCTTCAAGTTTCCTCCTGCAAATATAATTTTTAAAGTTGCTGCAGGTTTGTAATAATTTAGTAGGATAAAGAAGTACAGTCATTACTATAGCAGTCCTTTTTTCTTCAATTAGTATTTCTAATCACATTAGACATGTTTTCAGTATCCAGAGAGGATGCCTGATCCCTACAGCTATCGTGAACTATTAACTTTAATTAAAATTTACAAGTCTAATGTTGTTACATCTGCTAAAAGCATTAACTGCCATGTTAATTACCAAAATGTTAATGTTGCGTTAAAATATGAATGTTCCCTTTTGACAGTTCATCTGTGGTTTAATTATTTATTTTTGGTAGAATATCTCCTCAAAAAAAGAAAAAGGCATAGAAGCATAAATGCTGACTGAAATAATGAGACATAATGGGAAAACTTCATCTAGGAAGAAAACTTAATACTTTAGAATACCAATTGTTAGCAGAAATTCATTTGCATTCTTTGCTGCTTCTAAAATAAATATATGGCACTTGTGTCATGTCTAAGATGTTATTTATAATTACAGTGCATTCTTCTGCTATTACTTTATAGGGATGTCTGATGTGTAGGACAAGTTCTTAAATCCCCATAGTTCAGCTGTGCCATTGTGTTGGTTCTACAATAGAGACCTCCCAAATAAAAAGATTTCAGGATTTCACATCAAAAACTTTATTGAATTTCTGAAGGTTTCCCCATAGAACTCATTTCAAAATAGATTTACAAAAGGAGATGCCTAGAACTCAGTCCTGAAGTTACTGTGCTCCCTATCCCAAGAGTACAGGATCAAAGTGTAAGTCTTTTTAAATCACTGCAATTAGTAAAAAGCATAGCAAAAAAATTTAGTGGCTCATCTGACGTAAACAGAAATCTCTGGTCAGAGTAAAGCAGTCACTTGCTATATTGCATGGTAAGATACTCCTCTATCGTATTGTTCTTAAAGGCATTGTCACTGAACTTAATAAATGAGAAAGTTCTGACAAACCAATGTTAAATATAATCGTTACGTGTCTCTCACATTGAATAATTATTTTAGTATCTGAAGTTAACAGTCTGCCAAGTAATTTCTGAATGTGATTGTAAATAAGTACTCTTAGATTTTATGCCATACTCTGTTTTTTAATTTTGCATGAAGAAACCTTAATTTTGCCTGTAGATCTTCTATGGTACATGTCAGAGTCACATTCCTCACTCTGTACTCTCTTGAATGTTGGAAGTAGGCAGCTGTTTATTGGCAAGTGCATAATTGGTTTTGTGGGTGGAGGAAAGTGTATTTTTAGTGATCAGATGTCCAGTTTACAGATTTAGACAGTTTATTAGGATAATAAAATGTTTTAAATCTCCAAGTAAGACCACTGCAAATTGTCAGTGGACTTTGAGCTAGATTATTTCTCCACTGAGAAGGCCAGATTTTCTCTCCACTGTGTGGTGGAATTAGGTAGTTCCAGTCATGAAATAAGAGTTTTCATATAACATATTTGGAGCTCTTCTTCTCAGAGGTGGGTGTTGTACCATACTAATTGAATTCAAGATGAAAAGTTGCATTTGGTTGTCTTTTCAAGTTAACATTGTAGGGGAATGCTGCAATAAATCATCATTTGTCTTCCACAGAGTTTGAGAATTTGCCTCCAAATCCATTTGCAGGGCCTTTAATAAAAAAAAAGAGCCATTGAAAAAACTGGTCTGAAGCAGAAAAAAAGCTCTGCAGTCTCCCAGACGTTCAGACCCCAGATTGGTCAGAGTTCACAGCGTATATCCATATAAAGCCGCACTTCCCCTCCCAAAAAATCCTAAACAAACAAAAACAATAACCCACTCTTTCAAGCTCAGACAGTGTAAAACCCAAGCTATGGCTGGTTATGTTCTATGAGCCATATTGCAGGCACATTCACCAGGACTAGTGATAAGATTTACTCAGGTCTGCTCTGATCCTGAGGCTTTTTAAAATAATTCTTCAAACAGAAAAGATTTCCATTTAAAAATAATAGTTGTTATTATTTTGAAGAATGTAACAAGTTGCTAAGAAATGTTTTCTAATAGTCTGCCAGAAGGCAACCTATCTCCTGGGCTTTGTTTGCTTGTATAGATTTCATTGCCTGCAGCAATACTTCTTTAAGTCAAGTTTACAGAAACTTATCTCTCTTGGGGAGATGAATATCTTTCAAAGCTCATTATTTATTTGGGAATATTCAAGCACTCTAGAGAAGACAAGGAAATAATTCAGATGATTCATTTGCAATTATTCTAACTTTTTTGTTGCAGTACTCTAGCTTACATAACTTCTTGCACAGGTCTGCGTCGCCACCAGTCTGGGTGCATGGAATTCACCCCTCTCTTTCAGTGTCCCAGTTCTTACAGCACGGGGAAGCTTAACTCTCTTTCTGAGGAAAAAAAGAAACACATTTTTTATCTGGTGGCTTGTGGTTGCTTGTTTGGCTGTCATTGTAAAGCAGAGTGTGAAGGAGAATGCGTGCAGCCACCGAGACAGGCAAGCTAGAAGCTTCCCTTTTGATTTCTGCAATTATCAGAATGCCTTTTATTTTGTGAAATGTAAATAAATAAATTAACCCCACTGTACCATGCCCACAGAGTACCTTCAGCAAATATGTTGCCTTTTCTCAGTCATTCTGATAAAGGTAAAGCCAGATCTTATTCAAAGATGTAGCATTAAGGAAACGGAGTGCCTGTATTCAACAGGTTTTGATTTGGCACAGAATGTACATTTAAAAAAAAAAACCTAAAATAATTTGTATTCAGGATCAGTGTCTGCCTTGTAATTTGCATATCTTCCTTCTCTGCCTATGTTTTAATCTTTTTTTTTTTTCCATAGTGCATATACTATTAAACTTTAAAATATTTCTGTCATTCCCTTCACCAAGCTTTTGGGTGGGGGATGGTCCTCTGAGTACACTGTAACAGCTGGCAATCAGCCTGGCACACCATCCACTGAGAAACTGTTGTTGGACTCCAAAACAGTGCAGTCGTATTATTAATAGTTAATTAAAAGCCCAATGTAAGGGTATTATTTTGTTTTCTCTTTCAAGATGTGTTCACAACAGTTTTTATCAGACAAAGCATCAAAAGGCAAACGACTCCGTTTTGCTGTGCGTAACTTTTTGATAAGAGTGACAGACTCAGCTTCAGCAGTAAACCTTTTATTGACCTTTGTTACAAACATACATACATTCTTGAATGAACATAAAGAAAAGCACTGTATTCTCAAAATTACAGCAGAGTTCTGGAGCTCTGCTGCAGAATCACTGCTGTCATAAAGAGAGCAATATTGACCTCACAAACCTGATTTCGTCCACAGAGAGCTCCAATGTAGGAGTGTATAAGATCATACCTAGCATCAAGGATCTGATTTACAGAGGACTACACTATTCACATATTTTAATTTGGGTACATGATTTATGTACCTTCCAGAACATTACAGGTTTCTGGTTCATTATATTTATGCACCTGTGGGTGTGTGTATATATATATATAAAATATATGTACAATAGACATTAACAAATCAGAAATAAATACATTAAAAGTGTTGTTTCAGGTCAAGGAATACTGAAAACAAGACCTTAAATTTCAAAAGTGAAATCTTGGCTCATTAAAGCTGAGGGATGTTTTCATTTATTTTTCTCTAAGTAGGATTTTCCTTTAAAAACTTAATTTCCAACTAACATCTTGCTTTCTGTTCTAATTATTTATTCTTCTGCAATTACCCCAAGTAGTATTCCATCAGTAGAAAAAAAATTGGTAATTTGACATTTCCATCCAGTCATTTTTAGATCTGAAGCTTGTGCAATTGGATTGTCATTCTGGACTCTTGAAAAACATAGCATGTTCTTAATGCGGCTTTAATGTTTAGAAGTCCAATATTTTGCATTCTTTAAAAAGTTTTTGTTCTGCATTTCTCATCTGAAACATTGAAAACTTCATATCAACTTCTCATCTGCCCTAAACTTTAGAGACTCTCAAGGCTATATGCAGGAGCAATGTCACCATTTTTTGTGTAGTCTCACTAAGTGTTAATCAGTCTCCTACAAGTATCTTATATCCAGGGTACTAAAAGATACTCTTGGTTTGCTCAAAGCTTCCTACGAGTTCCTTCAAGGGCACATAATCCATACATCCAGTCCATTCACAATCTTGCGAATGCGATACAGCAGCGTTTAATGATTGCATTGAAACTGGGCACTGGTTTACTGCCTGCAAACTGAACCTGCAAGTGAAGTGGTTCCTTGATTTACTTATAGTAGATTTAATGTGGCATAATGCTCCTACATCTGCAGTGTTTTAGATAAACCCACACATACTTCTTGGAAGTCAAATACTTATTTTACCACATGCATACTAAAATATGAATATATACTTACTAAATATTCTAATTAAATATCTAAAAATATACCATTCCTTGTTCTATAAACTTCATCCCATCAATGATCAAGCACACTCAAGACCCATTCCTAGTGCCTTATGTTTCTTTTATCAAACCAATCTCCCCCACCTCTGATTTATTTTTTTAATCCTACCTTATGCAATGAAAAATGGAAATTTCTGGTGGGGTTTCCCTTGTAAGTGAAAAATGGAATAATTTTGATCCGGGTACTCCACAAACTACTGCTTCATCTGGCATGACATTACAGCTGAAATTTAATTGGGAGGCTTCATGGACTGCTCTCTCTAAAAAAAATAAAAGAAAATATGTGTGAATGAAAACTTTGTTCCAAAATATCCAATTTACAGGAAATCAGAGCAAGCCAACAATGATTTTTCTACTCCTGTTGTCACTCACTTTTCACCTTTTTCCTAATAAAAGAGTAATTTCAGTTACACACAAGCTGGTGGATAAAATCTATACGGGTACACTGACTATCCCCTGCTGTTCACTCATGTTCAAAGCATGCTGTTGTTCTTTAAAGCCTTAGATTTCGTAAAGGTTGACAGTTAAATATTAAAAAATGTTAGATCGACAGATATAATTATTGTAGCCTATGAAATGGCTAAAATATGACTTTAGATCTATGGATCAATCCTTAATTAAACAAACATCAAAGAACAGAATTCCAGAGAAATCGAACAGGGTGCATTAATTTGCTCAGAAAAAGACTTTCCTATTGTCAATATTTCCCACAAGTGAGAACAAGAAGTCTTAAGTTCAGAAAAAAAAGTCTCACAGAATGCACCCAGTTTCCCAGTACTACATTTTGCAAAACTTAAGCTATGTAGGTAATTCAATAGCAGCATTACAAGGGTGGAGAAACCATCCTCATGTTCAGCTTTTAGGTCTTCTGCAAGAAGAGAATGAAAGGAGGACATGATTTTGGGCTGAAAATCTGATCATCCTAGGTGGATCCTAATTGTCAGTGTCAAGGACTGTGTACAGAGCCTTTTATAAAGTAGCACAGTTTTGTAGAAGTGTGTGCTGCAGAAATACTGTTTGTTCCCTCTAATGCTCTTCTACATTTCCTTTTCATTCAGACTTGCTGCTATTGTAACAAAGTGAAACTGGGCAGGTTTCTTTGTTTGGAATGCTGCTTCCAAAACCCCACTCTTGAACCATTGCCACAGCCGTAATAAATTCCAGAGCCCACTGGGAGCCAGGTTTGGAAACACTTCAGCAGATGAACCACTTTCTGAGAACTGAAACCTTTGTTTCAAAAACAGATTCAATACAAGCTGGCACACAGGAGGCCTGAAGTTAGAGCCTCCTTCTCTCTTTTCCATACTCAATCCAAGGAGAGGAAACTTGGAGAGAGAGAAAGGTTGATTTAATGATCAGGATACAAATAAACAAAACAGATAGGAAACATTGGTATGCATCCGCACAGATATGAGAATAAAAAATTAGCATTCATTCAAAGCTCCTTCTGCTTTCTGACAGGTAATAATGATTGTTAATGGGACTGACATTTCCACTGTACAATCAAAACATATTCTTCAAAACCTATTGCATAATTAACATTACTTACACACAATTCACATCAAATAACATCAAATTAGAAAGACTTATGGGGCTAGTGAATAGCATCCTGAAAAACATCTTGTCCAGGTGTTGGGTGAGCGTGATAACACACACAAGGCTGTGCTGGGTTCTTCCCTCAGACACACGAGCCTTCAGTGTGGTTTGCCACAGCAGAGGGTAAAAGGCTGCACACATGAACACAGGACGCACAGGGAAGCATTTCCTTTCTGTACATTTTCCTGACAAGGACAGTGATTGATTAGCCGAACATGAGACATGTTGCTGCACTGTAATCCGTATGAAGGAGCAGGAGAGGCAGGAGCAAGGGTCATATCTTTACCCACATGATTAATGGGATGATGTTGCCCAAGATTAGGCAAGACTATAAAGGTGTTCAAATCCTTAATTTCCTTATATCTTTGTCAAATCAGATACTTGATGCAAATTCTATTTTTCCTCTCAATAAGCTTCTCACTAATTTTCTAGAACAGAGACTGATCTATGCACAGACGTTTCCAGAAACACTGCACCTACTACATATAAACATTTCAGCTGTGTCCTCTTGGTAAGCCAGAGTGGAGTTAACCGTGTGGCCACTTTGCTGAACTGGAGCCATGACGGTCTGTAACAGCTTCCCAAAGAACCAGTCAGGGAAATAGCCTAATTACTTTTAATGTGATGCTCAGTCATTCCATGCTGTAGGGCCCAAATCACAAGCCTGGGAGGTGCCTTCCCAACCTAGAGTTTGTCTGGTTGGGAGGAACCTTGCAGACTACAATCCAATCATTTACTGTTCTTCTCTTAGAAGGAACTTGATATATTTTTTGGGCTTGCGGTGGGAGAAGGAGGGGGAAAGGAGGTTGCTATCAAATAGTTGTTAAAAATATGCTAAATAAAAAGTCTAGATAAAAAAAAAACCTTTCTTCTACAGTCTTTGGTGTTGCCAAACATTGATTGTCAATTGAACAAGAAAAAAAATAAAGCAAGCTGAAAATGTGCTGTCAGGACTTTTATAACACCAAGCTTTTTTTATGATTTTTTAATGCTCCAATGACAGATATATGAAAATGAGTGCAAAATGCAGAGAGGAAAGAAAATAAAACCTCACTGTAGAATTTGCATAGACAAAGAAGAAAGTATAATTTCCTAACACTGACGACAGCATAAGCAGGGAGTAACTTCCAGGAGAATTATTTTTGCAAAACACCAGTATGTTTCACATGCTTTGGTTTCTAATATGTCATTGTTAAATCAAAGAGTACTTTTCTTTTTTTTTCAGGCATGTAGAGGAGTTAAGAAATATGAAACAAATTGTAACACCACCACTAAGGCTTTTAAAAAGAAAATAAAGTTACTTGCTTATATTATTCATCTAGATCACACCAACAGATAAAATAGCCTACAGATTTCCAGGACAGTACACAAGCATGCACAAAATATGGTAATTAAATCTTTCATCAAAGTTTATGTAAAGTGTAATTATATCTGACATTTCAGTTTATCAGTTTTTGAGGATTTGTGCAGGAGATAGGTGGTACACAAGTCATATCTGCCTACTGAATCTGGGCAGAACTAAATTTCACTCCATTTAGTCTTTGTTTCCACTTCTCATTTTGCATATCAAACAATAAATAGCTAAATTTTAGGAAAATTGCATACTTACGCTTTCTTACAGCTTGTCTCCAGAATGTTTTTCCAGTCTACGTGTAGAGGAATAACCCATGTGTGGATCACCCAAGTATAAAGGAAATGAAATTATTTAGGATTCCTAAACAGGAAGTTATTTAGGATTTTATTTTAAATATTGCATTTATATCACAGGTATAGATCTAAAGAAATGTTTTTATTTGGACTTCAACAATTCACCTTACCAAAAGGAAATATCCCATGCATCTGACCTCAAGCTGCCGCTGGCAAAACCTGCAAGTAGGTCATAAGCATGTTGCTGAACTCCCTCTCCTGGATATTGGGAATGAGAAGTAGGAATAGCTAAAGTACCTCATGACTATATTGCTCAAACACTTCTAAAACTAGAAGCAGTTATATAATCTAAATTATAGGAAAGAAAATCACAATGAGGCAGAAACTGAGGACGATTGGGAGAGGTTCTTGCTACCATAAAGAGGAACAAACTTTCTTAATACTGTTTCCTGAGTTTTAAACTGTCAAGGAAAAAAACCCTGAAATTTGTGGCCCAATTTTGCCTTCCTCAAAACTATCATTTAGTCTGTTTAACTAAAAAACTTCTAAAACTTCAAATAATTTTGATTTTTAGTGCCTGTGAAATCCGCTCTTACATACCTGTCAGCACTCCAGTCCACCTGAAAAACTTGGTGTAACAGCCCAGCTGTAACAGTCACTTCATATCAGAGCTGGGTATTTCCAAAGTGATTGAAGAGGCTGAAATGTAGTCTAAGCTCAGACTGAAGCTAGCACAGTGGCACCTCAGTTTTTCCCACTTTCATTTGTGTTCTCTTGTATTTGCATTTTTAACATGAAAATAACTCCAAGGGGAAAATCCGCTATAATATATTTGTTGGCTGCCAAAACATTAATTCTGAAAAATTCTGTAATGAAAAGGATATAAATTCCAGAAGCAGTTTCTTAACGGTAATTTTCATAGTTTTCAGTGTGGTAAAAACAAGCTTGGAAGCAAAAATGGATTCATCTTTGAATGAATGTTTTTCTTCCATGGCATTTCTCTGGCTTTGGGAAGCCTGGGTGGATGGTCCAGTAGAAGTCTGTGATGGATCTCTCTGCCCATGAAAGTCCCCCCACAGTAAAGATTGGTCCTGTCTCCCCAGATCCCCACAAGTCTTTGTCATCAACGGCACTGTCTACACTCTTCACCACAACCTTGGTGAACAGTCATCTTTCTCTTGTCCTGTTCCGTTCATTGAGAAGGGAGCTTTGTACCACCCTGGGTCCAGATCAAGCCTTCCTTCCAGGAATCATTTTTCAAAACAGAGGCAACCCCTTACAGATCCCCGGAAGAAAGAATACAGGCAGGCTGGAATACAGCACAGATATTCAAGCAAGGTTTAAGCAGGCTGGATCAGCACTGGAATCAGCAGAGTATTTAATGCAGGCTCATTTAGCTGGTCTCTCCAAGGGCACTGGAAAGATTTAGGAATTAATTATGTGTCGAGGCAGCACGCCCAGGGCACTGCGCTGTGACAGGAGACAGAAGGACCCATTCAGTGCTCTGGGGCTGATCTTCCTCATAACCACTTTGCCTCCTCTCCTCCCCTCGTGAATCTGTCTTGCTCATCAGAAGTGTAAGGGTTTTCTGTGGCAGGGAGTGCTTTTCCTCACAGGTGAAATCCTTGATGTGCTGCAGTCAACAGCAAAACTCCAAGCTCTGGGCATTCCAAGTTTTAATTCTATGCGTTCATAAAGTGTGTAGCACAGTGAGGGCTCTACTTCAGTTTCAAGGCATGATAATGCAAACAAATTACAGCTATAAAGGATCTGTTAAATTATAACTTTAAAGCAAAGCAATGGAATTTTTCATAGGTAGGAGGGTGTCTTTATTTATTGGTATATTTGATTAAATCCCAGTTACCATGGAGAGGAAAGAAATTTTTTAATTAAAAAAGGTACATGAAAAATAGGTATAACATTTTTCCCTTATCCCATGACTGCACACCTCATACAGATCAACAGCATATATTGGAACCCAGACAATGTGAGGCATTTGGAAGAAGGAGGAGAGAGGTTAGGGAAAAGGAAGAAAGAAAAGCAGATTGTTAAGTTTGGACAACATATGAATAGTTTGGAATTGCTTTGAATACTCCACTCTGAGCTGTTGAGGTATGACAAATCTGGGCTTTGTTTTAAACTGGTGTAGTCTGCTGTTACCGAGAATGCTTTTAATATTTCAACTCAAAGATATCCTTTAGAGTGACATATTGCAAACATGCTTTCTGTTTTGTTTTCAATTTTGCTTTGTTGTTGGAGTTGCAATGTAAATATGCACCATATTTTCCTCTGCATATTCCTCATTATATTCATTTTAAAGTCTTCTCTACGAAGTATCTTCCTCCCGGCCCCAGAGCATACAGGAATATATTGTCTCTATTCTGAGTTTGGCCATGAAAATATTCTTAGTAGTTTAACTGTACAAAGGCAGAAATTGTGACAGCAGGCAATAGCATCTGAAATTCGTTAGCAAACATTTGAGACGACTTCCTCAGTGGGCCACAACAAAGTGTGGAATGAGTAAATGATCTACAGGGGTGGCAGAGGGAAAGAATTCCCATGCATGAAAAAGGCAAAGAAAAAGATGCACATTGGTCAATATAAATCTTTTCTTCACTCTGATTCTGGTTCCTTCCATGCAAGTCTCTTTTCCCCCTTTACTTAACATGAGAATCAAGAAACACAGGATTCCTTTAACAACCTCTTGCTCCATTTCACTCAGCTGTCGATTTCAACAGGTTCAGTACCATGATACGTGCTTCCAGGAAAGTCCTGCTTCCTTATTTTTCTTTAATTCACTCTTAATTCACCCACTCAGCACCAACCTGTGCCATCCTATTTGAAATCCAAGGATAAATTCATGATTACTACATGGTGGCTACCAGAAGCAAAAACCAGAAGAGTGCTCTGTAAGAAAGGACGCTTTGGTTTTATGCCATGTTTTTTCTAAATCATGCTCTTTAGGCTGCAATATTCTTCAATAGCTGTTTTGTTACCATAGCAACTACAAGTACCGTGCAAGGGGCTGTACAGAACAGAAATGGTCCTCGTTGCTAATTCAAAAAAAGTTCTAAGAGAGGCATGTAGATGCTTGGAAGAAAAAGTACGGATTTTCGATACACTAGATATTATGTGATATCAGTGTATGAGCAGTCCCAAAACTGGCATATTTATTGTAGTTATCACAGTGAGGGAGAAGTTTGGGGAAGGATGGGGCCTAAGGGCACAAGAATGGTTGTTTGCATGTGCTAGCTGGTGCCTGAACACGCACATCAGCTTCTCAGGAGGCAGGAATTGCCACTTCTAGTAATGAAAAGGATTGATAAGATTCAGCACTTCCTACATTTTTCACTAATACTGAAAAATTTTGTGTTATGGCTGTTAAAATTTATCAATAGTTGAGGGTTTCTACAATTTTACAAAACTTTGTATCACTATGAGCAAAAAAATAAAAAAAAAATACTTATTCTACTGTACATTCTATAATTTGTACATTAGACATTACATTGACTTTAGGTGTTGAAATGAAGTGTGTTATTTTTGTGTCAGAGCACTTGTCACTGCTTTCCTGAATTTAAATTTGAGTATAAAGTATCTGTCATTAAACTTTAAAACATGCTTAGATTATTAAATTTCAAAACAAAGCAAGAAGTGAATTAACTGCTAAAAAAACCCAGAAACCCCAAGCATTAATTCAATCTGTCAGTTCAGAATTGTCAAATGCATCACTCTAAGCAGCAGTGGTTTTGCCATTTTCCTGTTTGCCTTTAATACCTTCCTTGAGTAATGTTCAACTATACATTTTGTTTTATTTAATTCTTCTAAGATAGACAAACTCATCTTTTATCTTGAATTTATGGGCACAAATCAAACAAATCTCATTGCTCAGGCATGGCACAGGCATGGTTCTCAGCATCCCATGCTAAATTCAGCAAATGACAATGCATTGCACGTCTCATGCTGAAATAAAATTCATGTATTTGTTTCTGTATTTCCTGGTCCAATTCTACTGCTATGTAGAGAGTAACCACACTTCCATTTTTCTGAAAGTTGTATTAGAATAACCACTTTAACTTTTTGTGAAAGTCAATGCTATTTTTAATATCTGAGTTCTTGAAGGTAAATGAGATTTGCACTGGAGGTCAGATCTGCTTCAAACAGATTTTGTGTAATGCTCTTGGCTCTGAAAAATCTGACTGTTCTAGTTTTTTTGTGAAAATTAGGGAAGCTAATCACCCTCTGCTAGAGGGTAATTAAGTTTTATTTACAAAATTATTGCTTACACACAGAATGTGGTGAGATTTTATGTTGTTGTGTTGGGTGGGGTTTTTTTCTAAATATGCACATTTCAAGAATTGAAAGCATAAAGTTTTTCTGGACTTTGACTGTTGTCATATTTGAGCAACTGTTCAGAGGTGCCAGTCAGGCTTTACGAGGAAAACTCCTAAAGCCACGTTCTCCTGCAGTTGTCATGTATTTGTCACACTGACACCAGCTAGGAAAATCAAATTGGAACCATTCTGTTAGGAGCTGTGAACATCCTTTGCAGCAGTGTCGTTTGCATCAGAAGGTCTGGTGTTGTTTTCAAACGTCAATATCAATATTTTAAATGGAACAGGAAAGGCAACGCCGTCTTTTGTTGAAAGTTAGTGCACTTGTGAGTGCAGTGAGGAACACATAGACTGAACCCCAAAGTAGATCAGGTGGGATTTAGATCCTTCAACAGCTTCCATGTACCTTCCACCAAGACATTGTGGATAGATACAGTTCTCACAAGCTGCCTTACACTCTTTCAGAAGGCATAAATAGATGTCTGTGATGAAGAATTACAGTCCAGGACAGTTTCTCTAATTTCTCTAATAGTCACTAATCTAATTTTTAAAGTGGCAAGTACTGCTGAAAGTCTTTCCAATTCTGGTCTTTTCAAATACCGTCCCAATCTATGTATTTAGAAAACAGGCAGTTCTGTAAGGTATTCATTCTTCCAGCACTTAAGGAAGGGGGTTTTTCTCCTGATAAGAAAAAGGACTTATTTTTAAAAAATTGAGTAGATAACTTGACACACGGGAATAAGATAAAAAGTAATTCTCTCAAACCAGAGGATACACTGAATCATTTAAGAACTCTGCAGCAAAATTTGCTTCTTGGCAAACTGTTTAAGCATGTTTCTATGACAGTGATTTGTCTTTTTGCTTTCCACTGGCACTCCAAGATATGGATGGTAGATTTCTAGCATTTTTAGTGTCTGGTTGTTGTACTCCTTTATCATCACAATATACACACACTAAGAAGTGTGAAATACTTGCTTGTACTATTTTCCTTCCATTTCTTCGGTTCAAACAGCTTTTCACTACAAGATATTCTAATAATATGTTCTCACACCTATTTTTTTTATTGTCTCATCTATTCTACACATTATTCAATCCATCCTGTTTGAAATCCTACAGTGCAGCAAAACACCCAGGTTCCCTAACACATGACTCTGAATAACAATTGCTAAAAATAGAAGTATGTATATTTATTTATATGCAATATCTGGCTGTACTTGACAAATAGAAATTGATTTCATGATCTCATTTGAAATTGAAAACTACCTGAAGACTGACCAGTGGTGGAACTTGAAAGTTATGGACATAGGCTGCATATGGTGTGAGGGAAAACATGAAGTTAGGTGGATTGAAAGAATTGAGCCACGTGAGCAAAATGAGAATGAAAAACACTTAACAGCACATTGAGCAGACATAAACATGACAGAACTGAAAAGGATATTAACACAGTTGAGTGTTTTAATTATACGTTCTAGTTGTGTGAATAAATTGAAAAAGAGAAATCTCAATTAGTTATGAAAAACTCTGAAAGATTTTACTATCACCTAAATCTGCAGATCACAAAGAGATGATGATAAAACCATTGCTACATACGTGACAGACGAAGCTTGATTTTGTTCACAGTTATTAAAAAGGAGAGGAACAACATGATGTAAGCACTAAGGGTTTTAGTCATCTTACATACGAACTAAAATCCAGACAACCATAAGATCATGTCAGAATAATTAAAGCTGTAGTTTGCATGGAGGGAAATGGGTGTGAAGGTGAAGGAGTAAGAAGGTGGATCTGCATGTCATCTGCACGGCAGCAATTGTTAAAAGACATTCCTTGGTTTGTGAAAAGGGCTTAGACGGCACAAAATCAAGGAGTCCAGAGAGGAAAAGATTTAAAGGAAGGAAACCTGGCACTTTCAGAAGGGTAACTCTACCAGTAATGGGATTTTGCTTGGATGAAGTAAAGACTTTGGCAAAGGTTTTTTCAATTATGGTTAAGGCATAAAGCATACTGGAGAAGAGCTAGGATGAGATAGATGTATTGTTCTTGTCTTTTCTAAAAAGAACAAACAAACACTTCTGGTTATCTTTCTGCACAAAAAACCAACCATTCTCACTGTCTGTCAGTTTCCCTAATCCCACAACATTATATTGGAAGTTTGAGAATCCAAGACTGATTTTTGTTCAATCAAAAGATTTTTAAGTTCATTTATAATGAAAACCAAAGTCTGACTCTGAACGTGGCATTATTTCCAATGGGATCTGTGTATACCTGTGACAAAGTGTACCCAAAGACTTTTATTGCAGATTTTAATTTCTAATACCATTCATGTGCTCATTTGCAGGTCTAGACCTATAATGCTTAGTTAGCTTGAACAGCTGTGTTTTTATGGCTGGAATAGGTTTGAATGAAAATTTAAAACCTTGTGTGTACTTATTGTATATGTCCAATTAATCTTCTCTCTGCAAAATCGAGATTTTCCCTCCTTTTTGCTACATCACAGTTCTTATGCTTGCTTTGGACTGCAACCCTGGCTCACACTTCAAGTTAACAAGGCTGTGGTACTGCCCTAATAATCCCTGACATGTTTAAACAGATGTTTATAGCTGCTGGTGTACCTAAGCTCTTGTTTTAATTCGTGAGGTTGCTTGTTAAACCTGAGTATGACACAAGGTTTCTGGTGATAAAGTGTGATTTTTGCTATATTTGATTGATGGTGTATGAATGCCAACACCTGAAGCATCTCAAATTCTTTAAAATAAATGACAAGTACAGAGATATGGGGTTTAAATCTCATAGCAACACAGCAGAATAATTTTATCTCAAACTGGGATAAAACATCCAAAAGGAATATAATCTGACAAGGATTGCTACCGTATAACAAGCTATTTCGTGATGAATTTTGAGGGAGACATATTTGAAAATCCAGTTCTGGATTTATAAAATCCATACGAACCAGTTTATTCCAAAAGGGCCAACAGAAGAGTTTTGTAACTCCTCATTTAATTCATCAGATTGCTCTGCAGATGGCGATAAAATTTATTTTCTATTTAAAGAGCGTCTCGCCTCATCATAATCAAGGAAATATACTTTCCAACTTAACCAAAAACTTGGCAAGGAGAAAGTTCTGCACTGGCACCAAGTAATCCCATACAAAAAGCCCGTCTCCCATCTTACTTGTTTTGCTGTGCCAGAAATATTTTTAAAAGACCACAAAGTAGACCTTTCATATTTTACTGTGAAATATTCACACTCACTTTAAACACACATGTTCTCAAGATCCCAGCAATTGGCTCAGCCTGGCCTGCACCACATGAAATAGGTGTTTCCCTCCCCACAAACCGGTCTGTGGGAAGTCAGAGCATCTCCAGGCTGTCAGGACTGGGGCAGAGAAGCACAGCTGGATAATTTCCTGCTCACACCTTGTGGTGTGAATGGGCAATGTCCTGACAGGAAGCCAAGGTCTTCCAGAGCAAATCCTCAGAACTTTCCGATACAGCTGTTGAGTCATTTTCCCACGAAGGAGAGAAAGAAAGGGGCTTTCCCAGGAGACTGGAAAACCAGAGCTGTCAGCATAGGTGTCAGAGAATCCAAGGCAAAGAATAGGAAGACTACAGTTAGCTCCAAGATGAGCACAGAGCCGCCAGGACAAAGCACCCCATTTCCAACAGAAAGTGGCCGTTGGTGGACAGCAAACCCAAAACAATTCCGTGGGACAGGAATAGGCTGCAGGCAGGATAAAATTCTGTGTAGATGGCATTATCAGAAAGGTAAGTTCTATATCTTACTGGACTTCCACACTAATACTTGACTGCCTTTTCCTGGAAGCTTCTCTGAAGAAAGTGGCCACAAGGAATAAGCAGGTGACAGTCAGGCTTGGCAAGTTTGCTTCTTAGCTGTATTGCCAGTACCAAGTGGTCTGAAAAGGTGTACTTTTCCTTACTTGCACTTACAAGCTCTTCCTGTGACTGTGGATCCAGGACATTTATCATTCAAACGTTTGAGGAAAGCTGCAACTCTACTCAAGACTTGTCATCGCTTGGAAGAGCTACCACCACCCTCATTTGTGCAGCTTTCACTTTGCAAAACATTTTCGCAGTAAAAGTTAACGACAACTTCATGTGCCTTCTTGAGATTGGAAATTAGCTAGTAAGCTAAGAACCAAGATCTTGGAAGACTCTGAAGCGTTTCTGGTGACTCTCCAAAAGAATACTTAATGGTGTTAATTCATCCGCTCAGCAGTTCAGCATCATATTTTCCTAATCAGTTGGTTCTTGGTTTTAAATGGATGAAAACTTCTTATTAAATGATAGAAAAGATCTCCAAAATAATTTATCAGGTCATTCAAAAAATACAGCTATGGATAAGATAAATATTTCCTCACCTTCAGAATTATTTCAAAGGTGTATTTACAACTGTAGCATATACAGCAGGAAAATCTTTATTGTATAAAGCTTTCTATTTCCAAACTTGCTGCTTGGAGTGAAACTCGAGATAGGAACAAGGCAGATCTCTGGGGAGCTAATGACAGGAGTATACCTTGAACTGCTGGGAGCATGAATATGCATAGCTCACCAAGGGCAAATGACAGACAGTGGCCTATTGTATGCGGATAAAATGGGTGTATATGTTTGTTCTTTCCTCAAGAAAACCTAAATTCACAAAAATAATTAGCAACTAAATATTTACAGCCTTTTATTAAAGTAGGTTTCATCTCAAACTATTTGTATTGAATGTATTTAGGTTTGAGGAATCTTGTAAGGCTTCATTACTGCAGTATGGCAGCTGGGATAGCGACAAACAGCAGAAATGTACATTTTAAATTACATTTCTTAAGTTTTATCATGTAAGACAGAAGGAGGGAGGGAAGGGGGGGAGGAAGGCGCGGAGGGAAGGAAGGCACAGAAGGCGCGGAAGGCGCGGAAGGCGCGGAAGGCAGGAAGGAAGGCAGGAAGGCAGGAAGG
>VZRN01000468.1:625090-643589 GCA_013397935.1 Dasyornis broadbenti
AAAAAAAAAAAAAAAAAAAAGTAAAAATGTATTTTAAACTTCCAGTTCATCATATACAAACATGTTCAAAATTTGATCCATTGTCTTACCATCTATTTCCTTCTGGCACTTCCATAAGTCAAAGCCTGACAAAAACTTTCAGATTAAGTTTATATGACAGGCATGATCTTTGTGATGTTACAACATGATCCAAAAATATAAAGCAAAAACTAAGGTTTTGGAGTCCCCCCCCCACCCATGCCGTCCGTTTGGACTGTTTGTATTCTGCTGTCCCAGTCATTATCTTTTGCTTACTGAGATTTCTCTATCTCCTCTGATTCCTTAGACATTTCATAGCTGCTGGTTAGATGCTATTACCATGTGACATGTTCAACCTTTAAAACAAATAATTTACTGTGAAAGTTGAAAACTGTTAGAATGATGAATTTGAATGTGTATCGCTGAGTTCTTCAGGCTTAAAAATACTGTCAAACTCTTAAACAAACAAGTATAATAAAATTACCCTTCTTTTCAAGGTCTCAGAAGGTGGATGGTACGGTTTTTTCTGTCTCTTTGCTTAGTGCTGTGCAGCCTGTCTGGAGGTGCTGTTTGCAAAACAGCATTTTCAGCTTTTATCTGACAGCCACATTTGGAATTAGCAGCAGATAAGCACTGTGCTGCTACCTGCCATTCCCACTCATGTTTCTGTGGGAAGGAATGTCACATCAGCTAAAGCTGCAGGCCAGGCCGTACACGGAGAAGAGAAGGAGCTGAGACAGGGTAAGCAAAGTTCCCCAAATCCCCAAGCACTGAAGTGGCACCAAAGCAACAAGCACTTCTGTTGCAAGAGAGCCTGAGGAGCTGCTCTGTACAGTAGAGAACATGGAATGAAAGAAAAAGTGGTGCTGAAGTGGTTCTTTTCTGTCTTAGAGGAAACATAAACCCAGCTTTAATCGAGTTACTAGTCTAAAGGAAGCTGCACAAAATGCAGAAGCTCGTCATTCTACCAACCAGCCCACAATGAAAAGGTGTTTTCACAGAGTCAGGCCTGAGCCTGGGGAGCTCATTGCTTCTACCATAGCCTGACAGGCCTCCATGGCCTGCCTGAGAGGTTTCTAGTAGTTTTACCATTGTTCATCTATTAATCAAGTTAAACAGCACCAACCCTCCCCTAAAGCCATCTTCAGGTGTCAGACAGGTGTGGTTTTTCCTGCCTCTGGCATTTTGATTCAAGGGAAAGAGAGCAGCAGTGCCTTAGAAACTGAGACAAGGACTAGGCCTCAAGTTTTTTCCTTAAAATCAAATCATGGCTCAACTGAAGGAGCCCTTCTGCTAACTGTGTTTTGAGACTGATAGAGAGTGTGGTTGGATTTAATAAGTTTAGTAATTTAATTTGGCATTGAGTCTGGCTCTAAGCCTTAGAAACTAGCAGGCAGCTAAGATCTAGTGGAGTTTCTGTAATGGAAGGAGATAAAAGCTGGACAGAGCTCCAGTTTTCTCAACAATAAAAGATACGTTCCATTGTTCAGAAAAAAATGGTTTGTGTTGAATTCTTGAAAACTGCTTGAATAGCTGCAAACCCTATAGAAATCATCAAGCATAAATATACCGAAGATGACGTAGAATAAGGAACTGTCCTAAATATGCTAGTGTTGTAATAAAAAACAATTATTGTGCTTTTAGCATTTCATACTTTCAATGTGATATTCAGAATAGCAAAACGTTAATCTAACTGATTGTTCTGTGCATTTTCATTTGTGCCTCCCAGGAAAGCTTTTGGATAGGCTTGAGGGTTCAAATTATTTGATAGAGTTCAAAATATCTTCTTCTGAAATGAAGAAAGCAACCATTGCCTCCAACTGTAAACGCTCTATTACTTCTATGGTATTTAGGACACTAAAAGAAAAGAGCCCATAGAAAGGGGCCAGGGATTTTTAATGTCAGCACAAGGGAATGTCATCATTTGTTTCCTTTCAGTTAAAAACCTTACCAAAAACCAACCAACCAACCAAACAAACAAAAAACCCCAAAAAACCAAAAAAAACCCCAAAAACCCAAAACCAACAACAAAAAAAAAAAAAAAACAAAAACAAACAAACAAAAAAAAAACCACCAACCCCCCCCCAAAAAACAAGCATGCATTGATTCATTGCTCTAATAGCACCTTATTTTAAAAAGGGGGGAATATTCCACAGCTTCTCTGAAGTTATGTGACTTTTATACAAGAACCAAAAGTAAAGCAACATAAACAGCAGAATTCAGGTAATGTTAGAAAGAAACTAATGTGTTCCTAAACCCTTTTTATTTCAACAAGGTTCAGTAAGGACTGGTTCTATGCTTTAAGTATGCAGACAACAAAATCTGAGCATGCAGCTAAGCCTGAGCATAAAGAGTTTTCAGGCCAGAAGACGTAAAATCATGCATGTAACTTCAAACTCAACTGTTAATTTCCCTAAAATTAAAACACTGTTGATAAACACAAAAAGCTTTCAACAAAATTCTGATTGCTCTGTAGCAGACAATTTTAGTTGCCTAAACAAAGATTAATGCTGCCCGTTCCTAACTAGACTAGAATATCAAAATTTCACTCTAATTCTTGCCACAATTGTCTTTCACAGAAGTTGAATAAGTTACTAAAGTTTAGAGCTGTTTATGTTACTTAAGGTTTTCTTCTCTTTTGCCTCGTCTTCTACTACCACTTAGTGATACATATTTTGTTTCTTCTGACCTTCTACATGCCCTTGTAGTAGTTTTACAAACTCAATATCAAAGTCTTTCTTCAGGAAAAAAGGAAAGTTTAATTTGGACCTTCAGATTGCTGAAGCAACAACAGAGTAACAAGGCAGCAGGCATTGTCAAAACATATTTAATGATAGAATTCTTCAGAGAGCTTTGCAAGATCAAAAAAGAAAAAAAATTACTTGATGTTACAGTTCCCTGTGGGACTTGATTTTTGTTTTAAATTGGGAAATACTGTTCCTGAAGAAATAGTGTATTGATTTGTTAAATCTCTGATTTAAGAGTAGCTTTTTAAAATTGAAATGTAAATGGCATGTTTTCTTTGTGAGTTAAAGAAGTCTTCAGAGAAAACAAGCTTCTAAGAGACTCTGCAAGCATCAAAACATGACTTATTTGTCAAACATTTAGTCAAGAAACGTTGGATATGTTAGTAGGAATTAGTACTTTTTGCCAGGACTAGGTGCAGAGCCATACTAAACTACACAAAATAATTAATCTGCAGTTCTGAAAGGTACACCAGGGCAATTGCATCAGGGTGTCTTGTAGTAAAAAGAAAGGAATACTAGAAAAGTTAAAAAACTATAAGACAGCAAATAAAATCTTTGTTATAGATAATATGGATCAGAAGCAGGCAGGGAGATAGACTTTTTTCAGGTTTTTTTACTAAAAGGAAGTAATTTTAAGTCAAAAATGGTTCTCTGTTGAGCACAACAGTTTAATTTGATACATGTATGAAGATCAGAACTTATTTTTATAACTGTGCCTCCCCAAGGCCCAAAAATCTATTGTCTAGATAGTGAGTTTTGCTGCGCTATTGTTAATCACCACAAACTGTTCCCATATTTCTTCACAGCTCTGGATTTGAGTATTTGACTGTGTGCTGTGCCCGTGGTATGCTCTCTTCTCTCCTAAATATGAATAACAAAGGTCCTGTCTGCATGTTAACTTTTTAGATTTGTACTGTCTATAGGAAAGACGAAGACTTAAGTGTTTGGTTTGTAGTTGTCTCACCCTCTAGTGGCAGAGAGGCTTTAGTTCTCGGAGATGAAGAAATGGGAGATAGTTTTTTTTCTTGTAATGCTGTGTTGCCTCTTTACAGCAGGCTGATAAAGAACTGAAATTGTTTTATTTGTTTATAAAGCTGCAGATCATTGTCTACAATGTGTGCCCGTCACTTCTAATGGAGCAATGTAAAATATGCTGACCTACAGGCACTGAAATAATTAAAAAGGTGCTAATGAAGGGGAGTTGTATGCTCAGATGCACTCCTTCAGTTATGTGAAAAGACTGCTATTAAAGCCTTCCTGTGCCAGCAGAATTAGTAGTAGTATGATGCTGCTGCCTGAAGACTAAGAGAGATAGAAGCTCTACTTTCCCCTAAATTTAAATTCCCTATTAAATATTCATTTAAAAGCAGAAGGCAGACACTAGATTATTTTTGTCCCCAGAAAGACTTAAAATGATAATGCACAGCTTTTATAAAACAGAACGCTAACCAGATATTAGATGACAAATTAATGAATTTCTTATCCTGCATTTGGGATAAAGGAAAAAAATATAGAGTATTGAGTAACATTGGCTTCTGCAGAATTTTATCTGCTACTTGACAGGATTAGATCCTTAGAAACAGAATTAATTCAAACCTGGGTCATGTGAGTTTTGTTATTGCTATTTGGTCTGTACAGCTGGAGCAAAACAGACTAGAGAAGAAAACATGAGGCATTGCCAGCACTTACTGAGAGCGAGCCGCTAAGTGAAAGGAGAACTCTGGAGATACTAATCAGCTGTAAGGAAAGGCCTTTGGCCATATTTTAGAGGAGGATGTATAAAGTACAAAACCACAGGGAGCAGTAGCTTAGCTGCCAGTACTCCAGCACATTTGTTAAGACAATTTTACCATTTTAAAAAAACTTTTTAAAGGCATAATTCTTACATGTAAATATGTTGGTGCCGATAATCAGGTAAAGTTCTAACGTCACCTGTAGCTGTGATTGTTTAATTAACAAGTATAGATTATGGTGCATCATTCTAATTGCCTGCATTCTCCTCTATAATGTTTCTTACACTCTGATCTCTTGCAATTCAGCCAGATTTGGCCAGTTGGATTTATTTTTCACATGGCAATACAAGACACATATTTCTGAAAATTAGGGTACAGAAAGCTACAGTATTCTTGCTACATCTAAAAAGCCTGTAAGCATTAAAAATGAGAACTCCTACTAATAGAGCACAGAGAAAATGGTGTCTAACCATATTTATAGGAGTGTGAAGCACTCATAAGAAACACAAAATGCCCTTATGGTTGGTCCTAACCACCAGCATCGGCAAGAAATTGCATAGGAATGTGAGCAACTTCAGGACTTGCTATATCGATAAAGCCCAAATTGGAGAATTAGGATGAAAAACAGGTCTAACAATCCAAGCACAGTCCCATGACAACACTACTATTTTAATAACAAGCATGAAATAGCATTTTTGCAAGGATACTGGCCCACATTTGCACTGTTATTTTGTAGGTACAGTGATCAACAGCGTCTTCCAAAAGACTAGTGGAGAAAGCAGACTTTCACAGAGAAAAGCTGACAGTCACAAGGCGCAAGATTTAGGCTCCAGAGTGAATCTGTCTTCTTTGGTTACAAAGTCCAAGTTTAACCTATTACCATGGAGCTGGCTTCAGTCATTGCTGGAAAAATCTGAAATTGTGCAGCCCTACTGTCACAGCATCTAAGATAGGGTGCAAATGCTGCCTTGGGTTCAGCAAGCTTGCTAAACCTACTGCTCTACACGTTCAGTACTTTCTCCATTTTCTTATGTAATTTAAAAGTGTCTAATAAAAATGTTTTACTTAATGTTTCCTCATATATAGGTCTCAAAGCATGGATAATGGGAAACAGATGACGTTAGAACATACAAGCAAGCTCATTTTGTATATATAAGAAGTAGCTTTCAGAAAAGAGATTGAATTCTTGTGAGCGGGATTGATTTAATTACACCACAGACTTTGATCCCGTTCACAATTCAAGTGTGAATTTGGGCAAAACTTCACTGAAATGGTACAATTACAGACAAAAGTAAAACAAGAAAAAGTGTTCCAAGATTCAGGGCTGCAGTAGAACATCTCTGAGCAATGAAGACGCTGTTAGACAGAGTGCACAGGTCATACCTGGGTACCAGCCTACCACCCTTATTTACTGCAAAGTCCACATAGTGCATCTTCTGGTCATGTAACTCCATTAGAAAACAAGAGAGCAATATCAGTACACAAGGAACCAAACATATAATAGTGTAATGATAGCTTCTTGCAAGTGTTACATTTGTCACGCATTGCTCTAGACAGGATTTCACTTTCACTAATACTGCATTAATGATAATAAATGTATTGCAGCAGCAGCATAGAAATGCCCTCATCCCCCAGCCACCACTCCTTGTCTGTTAAGGGCAACAGACAAACACCAGGTTAATGCCTGCTGCACTCCCTTTGACAGGCTGCCGAACCTGAGGGTTGCTACAAATGACGTTGATTAATTCTGATCACATGCTCCATGTGTGTAATGGCAAATACTCACCTATGATCCTATTTCCCTTTCAAACAAGGTGCAGTGCAAAATCAGGGCGCGTGAATGAGGATCACAGAGACTGCGGTTTGGAGCAGCTTCGTCTTGAAAGTTGCCCAAGTGTAATAACTTCTAACAGTTGAGACAGGAGTGGCCCTGATACAAGGTCACAGTGAGCTGACATTCATCACTGAAGAATTTACACACTGGACAACTCTGTCTTCTAGGGAGCTGAGCCATGAACCTTTCAGTTCATCACATGCCGTTGTTTGCATTCAAATATACAGCATATAGCACTTCCTTCTGGGGAGCACACAGGTACATTTACCTTTTTAGCCTACTATTGCTATCCTCCATTAGGAATTTTAATAGGGGATCAGAGCTCACCCTGGATTCGGGACAGACTTAAGGCTTTGGGTTGCCTGAATCTTTTTTATCTAAAGGGAAGGAGCAAGAAACCACTTTGACCTGTGAGCAAGGAAATCAGGATCAAAAAAACCCTAGAAATATTGACGTGAGTTTGAAACACCTTTTTTTCCCCTCCAGCTTTGTAAAAGCTGGTTCTTGCTTATCCTCTTCATGGTTCAAACACAAACTAAAAACCCTGGTGCTTTGTATTTATACACTGGCAGTAAAACCCAAAATCTGGGCATGCTTTATTGCTATCTCTTCCTCTCATATAGCTACTTTAAAGTTGTGCTGAATATTAAGTATCATAATTTGGAAGCACAGAAGAAATAACATCTGTTGTAACCTGAAATACCAAAAGCAGGCCTTTTCATTCCATGCCAGTCAGGAAACTAATAACATATGTGCAGAATGCATTTCATATATGGCAGTGACATATTTGCAAAACATTCAAATTATAGTTTCATCCTTTGAATATTTGTATTCTTGACCATTAATCCAACTGCTTCCATTCCTTCTAATGCTAATTCCTAAGCAAATGTAAGCAACTGACAGCAAACAAGGCGAAATTCAGAAGCTGTAGGGTTATTTCACTGGTATTCTACTAACATATCTGAAAATCTTTTAAATCGTTAAGAAGGAAACAGGCTTGATATAAATTATACACTAAACTCTGATTTTATTGGTTTATACCTCCACTTAAGTCCAGTCCTGCAAATAATCCCTTTTAAACACATGTCAGAGGTAACTCACAGGATAAGGATGTTAAAGACATGCATGCATGTTTTCACTACCAGGATCAGGACCGTATGGATGCAAGTTGGAATTAGAAAGAAGAGTTTAAATTAGTTTTTCCTGTCAGGATTCTGTTGCCCGTTAGCCTTGTAGCGAGTTCCTTGGGATGGTTGCATGAAGGCCAGGCTGGACAGACTTTGAACAACCTGGTGCAGTGGAAGGTGTCCCTGCCCATGGCTGGGGGGTTGGAAGGGAATGAACTTAAAAGTCCCTTCCAATCCAAACTATTCCATGATTCAAAAAGGAGTCTTCAACCGAATCATAAAGTATTCCTTTCTTATCAAAACCCATCTGTGCCTGACAGTCCATGGGCAGCCTGGAGTAAAGCCAGGGCGTGTATAATTTCCCCTGGAAGCAGGACTTGAGGCAGGTGAAGCACAGCAGAGCTCAGGGCTGAGATGGGTGGGGAGGGCTCAAGTGGGGCTGGTCAGGGGCTGAGCGCCCTCAGCCCAGCAGGGCTCCTGCCACGCACACTGTGCAGGCCAGGCATTAATAAAAGGCGTAGAAGCTGCTTGCGAAGAGCAGTCAGGTGTGCTCAGCCCTAGGACTGGTACCCAGAGCAGGATCTCATCCCCAGTGCAGGCAGTGCAGATAAGGCTGCCACAGCAATCCTGCGTGGACTGGCTTCACACAGGGAGAAATGGGACAGAGGAAACACAGGTGTTCAAAGGCACTGAAGGAAGGAAAAAAAAAAGAGTAAAATAATTTGGATGATTCAGCTTACTCAGAGTAAGAGGTTTTGGTAATGAAGAGTTATTTAATACAATGGCAAAATTCTTCAGAGAAGCTCAAGAGGCCTTTGGAAACTACTTACCGGAGATTCTGATCCCCAAAAAAATTGGGATTTTACTTTTCTTTACTTTACTTTTTGCTTTACTTTTCTAAAGAAATAAAGAAAAAAGTCCACACATTTTGAAACTCAATTCTGTAAAATCGTTTCTTCACAAATGCTATGAGTTACTTCATTTTTCATTTTTCCTAAAATAACGGAAAGTCCAACAGGCCATTATAATATTAAGTTTCTGTCTCAGCAAATCCAAATAAAGAAATCAAGGAATTTTATCCAAAAGCTCCAGATTTCACCAGAATTCAGCAGTCCATGTTGGAAACAGGATGGATTTAGACAGTTTGAGTAGGTTCAAGAGCACAAACATTCTTTTGAGCTCACCAGTTTTAATTTGATGGTGTTATAATACAAGGGAATAAAAATATCTCAGAATCTGGGTGTTACTTTAAAAAGGTCTGAGCACTACAAGTCATATAGTCTTTTAATGGTACTATTTTAGAGGTCAATTGTGACTTAAAGAGCTTCTCAATTTTGATCCATCCACAACAACAGAATTGGTTAAAATTAGTGTTTAAAACCACTGATTTCTATGTAGTTGCTGTCATGTTAGTGTTCTGTTACAGGCCAAATAGAGAAGAAATTGATTCATTCCAGTCAATTCTAACATTACTGTATGTGCTGAACAATTCTGGACAAATAAATTATTTCTAATAGAGCGTAATGGACTAACTTCTTAATTTGCTACAGCCAGATACACAATAAAAAAATACATATCCATCCAAGGGTTTGATGATTATTAAATGTTTTGACAATATGGGGTAGGTAATCACTGCAGCTAATGTAGTTACAGCTTGTCTGTGTAGCTTCATATGTAAGAAGCAAGGTATCTTCAAATTATAAAGCAGAAAGAAATAGGTAGCATCAGTCTGTAAGACTGCTAGGGCCAAAGCTGCAGCATTTTATATCAAATATGCTAGCAGGCACATAAAAGGCACACAATCCCATTAATGTAATTTTCAGTGTCTATTTAACTTTCTTTTCTGTAGCCCACTCATGCTTAAAACGTAAAAAATATTCTGCTGAACAGCCAGTAAAGAAAATGAGAGGTTTTGTCTAACACTTGTGGCTGCAGCCCCAGCAGTAACAATGCAAGTTTCTTTGCAGATAAAAATACCTCTGATCTGCCAAGTTGGTTGCTTTCTAAACAGATTTTAGCTGTCCCTACTGACATTACATGCATGGCTCCTTATTGTGGTGGGATATGTGTTTGTTTGGTAAAGGTAATTATCATCTATGAACTAAACAGAAATCATGAGCCTCCATATCTCTATGTCTAAGATTTAGTTGTAATCAGTGCTTTCAGCTTTCCTGAGGTTGCATTTCGTTTTACTGATTTTAAGACATTGGGCAACAATTTTTTATTTTGCTAGATAATAATTCCTGAAAAATTCTTTTTATAGGTTGTTGTCCTCTATTGCATCTCAGTCCTGGGATCAAGGTGCATGTGGCAAGGCAAGCTATATGATCATTTACTTCGTGGAAGGCCCAAATTCCTCAAAGAAAATGGTGAAATAAGAATTCGTAGGATGTTAAATAAAAAACTACGACATCTCTCCCAGTGACTGCTCGTATTTGCAACTTGATAACCATTTCTTAGCTTGTTCTTTCCCTTATTTATTTTCTGTATGCAGCACTCTCACCAATTCAAAATGCTATGTATCTGTTCAGCCTCAAAAATCTATACTGAAGCGTGCAACTGAGGTGCAAAAGGGAAGCATATATAACTTTTATTATCTTGCAGTAGAATAATTATTGACAATATTTTTATCCTCTGTTAAAGCCCAGTTTGAAAAGAGAGCAAACCGGAAAATAACACTGATTTTTGCCAAGCTACAGCTGACCTTCAGTCTAGCCCTCTGTTCCTAACAGTAGCAAATACCAGAAATTTCAAAGGATTGCTTTTTCGCAATCCCACTTCCAAAACCAGAGGCATAGTTGAGCTAGAAATGAGTGCAGCTAAAAAACTATAATTTCTAATATTAATCATATTAGTTAAATTTAAAATTGTCTGTATTTGATATAATTTGTTATGATAAAATCAGTCTGCAGGGGGGAACACCTTACAGCAACATGCAAGATAGGAATTCAGTGATTGCCATAGATTTGTTTTTCTAGATATTGCAAGAAAAGCTGGCAAAATAATCTGTACACTTAGATGCATCAAGCACTACAGTTGGGGCTTGTTTTTTTTTTGTCCAAAGCTATGAAAGGAAAAAAAAATAAACCATACAAAAGTACAAACTTGTAACATAAAAGCTACTCCAGAAAAATCTTTTATGGTAAAGGAGTATCAGAACAAAAATTATGACAACTGCCTTTGCTAGAACGTGGAAGCACGGCGAGTTGCTTCCTGTAGGTTTGAATGACTTAAATAAATATGAAAGTACTGGTTATCTGAAGGCAAGACAAGGATATGTGTATAGGTATGTGTCGAGATAAGTCTGTGTCAAGCGAGAAGCGCACAAGAATTGTTCAACATTGCAGAATAACTGAATAAAGTCTCTGACACTATAGTAGCTTCTGGAAATTCCAATAGTATAATTTGTGTCCTGCATTGGGCTGAAGGAGGAAGAAATATTTTGAAGTCAATTTAATGCATGTGCCAGGTGCTTGGATTAGCAGCTCTGAAGGATGAAGTCCAAAGCACAGAGCGGCATTGCTGTCCTAGATATTCTGTCTCATTCTGAAGGTTATGCTTTCTTTAGAGACAAGAGTGTAATTTAATCTCCATGTTCATTCAGCTCCTGGCTCAAAGCCCACGGAATCAGAGGGAGAATATTTCACCAATTGCAGTGGGCTGTGGTGTCATCCTTCTGTCATTTGACCCGGTCCTGCGAGCCATTTCTCTGGTGAATAATTCTGAGTGAGATGTTCTAGGACTGCACAATTTGACTTCTTTTTCAAGGCCAGGACAGCAAAGAACTGCTGTGTCTAGACATGGATATGGATCCACTAGAAAGACCCCCAACACATTTTTCACTCACGACAATACTGAAAACCTACCTTTGTCTTGTGTTCTCTCAAGTCTTGTCTGAGATGTTTCCTTTCTTTCTTTCTTTCTCAGACAATGCTGCCCTTCCAACATGTTTGCTTTCTTAATGCAGGAGACAGTTCTGTATCTTTGAAAAAATTTGGATTGTCTAATGCCACTTGTCGGGTCAATCAGAGCACTGTGTGCAGGACTGTCTCCAAACAAAGCTAAATGTTGTTAAGAAAAATCAAGCCTTAATGTCTCTACTCAGACACAGAGAAATAAAAATGTTCTGGTTTTATTTTAGGTTTTGCCAGTATTTCACCAGGATTATTTAACTCATTTATTTTTCTAATTTAAATGAGATGAAAAATGCAGCACACGGACAAGTATCTAGACTAGAAATATTTCTGTTAAGTATTAAATCAGTTGGAGAAGAAATCCAGCTTACTGAAGAATGCAGAGATTTCCAAAAGAAAAGCTATAGTGCATGGGGTTTTTTTTCTTGGTCCTAAGCACCACCAAGTTCTTTACTGATTGGAATAATTAATGGTTGTAATATTTTCCTAAGGACAATGGGAGGAAACCGCATTGTGGCTGTGATACGAATAATTGCTTTCCTACATTTACTTATTTTCTGCAGTAATAAATACACATAAGGCACAGCTTAAGAATTTCACAATATGCTTAAATTTCTGATCAAGCTGATTTGAATTAAGTCCACCGTGCTAACCTTTTTCAATAGAACTTTACAACATACTATAAAACTGTTGTTTAAACAATGCTTCCCATAATTACCACCAATAAATGATACCTTTTTATTGCCATTAGAACACTCTTAGTTACCAAAGATTGCTGCAGTAACCCGTACATAACTTTGTGTTATGTTGTTAATAACTGTATGGTTCTCTTTTTAGAATTTTGAAACTGGAAAGGTTTAAGAAAACATGCAAAATGCTGAGGATACACGTAAGTGAAATATTTAATGTCCATCATTCATAAAAGTTACATTGTTTACATAGGGTTCATTAGTATATAATAAAAATGTCATCTTAATGAAAGATTTTCTGGCAAGTCTTTTATATGTTAATTTGTTTAACATATGCTTTGGCTATACAGCTAAATAGGAATATATTTTTAAAAATCTTTCTGCAAATAGTTGCTCAACAGTTACAAAAACCTCATTACTAAGAATTGGTTATTGTTACACTTGCTTGTTGGCTTGTAAAAATCATCGGTGATTTGGACTGGGAATCTTAGGACCAACTTGATGTAGCAAACTTGCTCATTGCATAGTGACCATGTAAACAGCTCAGGGATCCACAAATTATATCCTTGTACTCTAAAGTCACTGAGAATTTTACACACTGTACTGCTCATGTTTTCTTATATTGATGAAGAATTTGGGGGTTGTTTTATTGTTTATGCTGGTGGGAATTCCTTTTTTAAAACATGTCAGTTTTATACAAGAAGTTAAAAAATTAAAAAATTAACACCAAAGGAGATAATTTTACACTGTGCAATACTATTGCTACCTCATTATTTTTGATTTTGGATATATATATATATATATAGCGTATTGGAACTGCACTTTACTGCTTCCTTTCAAAAGAAAAGTTTAAATTAGTTGGAACAATTAGCTATGTGTTTACATAAAGTTAACTATGTTTGCATCAAATAAAATGTTTATTAATGAAAGCTATTGTACAAGAAACATCAAAGAGAAATTCATCATACAGAAATGTACACTATATGTGACAGATGGAAAAGTGCATGCAGATTTGTCTCATTTTAAAAAAATTAATTCAGAAACAATAGTACTAAAGTTACTGGGTTTTGATTCCTATGATCTCAGATGAGTGAAAAGTTCTCCTTGAATTTACAAAAATCCATTTAACAGATATGACTAGTACACATTAGCAAGCAAGTGGAATGAATGCACTCAGATTTTATTTTACAAGTACTTGTGCTTGACAAATGTGATTTTTTTTTTTTTTTTTTTTTAAGAAAAGGTTTCTTCGAATGTGGGCTGGGTAGATTGCTGCCAGGTTGCTCTGGTTTTATACATAGTTTCTCTAAATTTGTTTTTGATACCACACAATTTGTTGAAGCCTTCAGTTCTGTTAATTAGACACCATAAAATAACATATGTTTTGTTAACATTCAGGAAATGACATCGAGTCTTTAATTTTTATTTTTTGGCTCAATAGATTTTTAAATGTATGATTATCATAACCTAATATTGTCTTTGTCTTCACTGCAGTGGATTTCCGATCAAACTTTTCCCCTTCTTTTAATACTTTAGGGAATTTTCAAACGTCGGGATGTTTGGCTGTAATGCCCCATGATTTGTTCTCCCTGAAAGAAATCATAGTGACAATTTATTAAACTACAGAGCAACCTGGCTTTTCGGGGTCTGCAATTCTATTTTGTGCTCAATATACCTAGCATTAAATCTTGATTCATTTCATCATACTATTTAGGTTATATTTGTCATGCAATTACTTTAGTTCCTAGTTTTCTGGCTTTTTTAGAGGGCTACGACAGAGTTTCGGTATCAAATCAGTGGGGCATTACTTTGCATGTTCAAAAAAGGAGGTTAAAAGGCTAAAATCTAAATTGCACCAGCAATAGCATATACATTGAATATGAAGCAATTGAAAACCTAAGAAGGAACCGTACTTTAAAATATTTAAAAGGCCGTGTTTCTGTGTTTAATACCAATTGTTCATAGGTACCATAAAAGCAAAGAGACACACAGGTATATGTAGACCTTAAATTTTAAAAAAGAAATAAAAAAACAACCCCAAACCAAAAAAAAAAAAAAGAAAAAAATAAAAAAAAACCCAACGAAAAACTGATGGGAAATAAAACTCCTTTGATTCAAAATGGTTTATTCACACAAATTTAATAGGATATATCACAATTGTTTGGTCCATAAATATTTAGGGGAAATAGTTTCTATACAATGCATTTATCAATAAACAAAGAAACATGGACAATTTTGCTAGACCACTTACTGTACTATAAACACGAAGCTCAATATATAAGATTATTGGATTTATCAACTATATCTGAAAGAGTGCACAACTGCTTTCTATGACATGTTTGTCCCCTCTAACAGGATACACCATAAAAAGAGTTTCAGAAATAAGAGGTAAAACAGTACAAAACTAGTGAGGTGTCAAAAGGGCTTAAAACAGTTAATTTAACAAACAACACATATATCCTGATTTTTCACACACTTACTCCCAAGGTATATCATAAGGCACATAGTAGAACTGAGTTTTAATTAGTCTACTTAATAAAGTAGATCTCTAGTACCATATATTGTTCTGTCAAAGAACAAAATTTATAAGTATCAATATTTTTACCTGTAAAAGTGTATTAATAAAGATCTCAGCCTTACCAAGGTCTTTTGGTCTGGTTAGTGGTAAATGCCCATAAGGTAATAGAAATAGGAAAAGTCAAGATTCAATATCCGTAGAAGATGATAACCATACTTGCTAAATATATAATGGCAAACACACCTTTCTTCTATTACAGTGTTAACATCTCTTCCGTCATCTTTTTTAAAAATAAGCTACTTTTCTGTGCTAATTTTCTAAAAACCCTGAGCAAAAATTACAATAATGCACTTTAATGTGGGCAGTGAACTGTCAATATGTAACCACACATTTATACAGCCAAAAAGGACACCTTTAAAATATATTAAATAGCCACTTTGACCACCAAAAAGAGATTTGATGGTGTCTAAAAAGTGGGGTATATGTGCAAAGTTATTCTTAACAATCCACTAAAAGCAAGACATAGATCTTGACTGGTTTTTGTTCGTTTTTGTTTCTGAGACTCTCCACAATCTAATTGGTGTTCAACTACAATAAAAGGATACAAATGAACATTCACCACTGCCCAGACCATTCAGACTTTTAGCTTAAATAAAACTAAAAAAAGAAAGATCACTATTGTAAACTAAGAAATGTATTCAGATCAGCATCCACAAGGCTTCTGAGTTTATCGGCTTTGAAGTTATTCACTGCCAATTCCTGGTTTTGTATGATTTTCGCTAACTTTTTTTTCTTTTATACAAAGTTTAAAAAGTTAAAGAATATGTTAGAGCTATTAATGAACTAAAGATTTTACGTTCCTGTGTTAAACAAAGTGTCTGATACAATCTCAGGAAACATCTAAAGTAAAGTCAAAATAGTAATGAATAAATTGTACTGAAAAATTTTTCCTTAAACATCTTAATAAATTATATTTTGCTTATTTCCATTTTCCCTGAAAAAAAAAAAGGTAGGATTTATCAAAAATTCATTTTAATAGAACATATGCATACACCTTCTTGAAATTTATTTTTGTGCTCACTACAGTAACTGGGCAACCTCCTATTTTCTTTAAAGGCACGGCATCGAAGCCGTGTCGCGAACTGCAATTTGTATCTTTTTCAATTCCAAAAATTCAGAGCTGCTTGACAGACAAAAATTAAAACCCCTCCCTAGGCAATATTTCAGACCAGTAGGACTCCCCACTTGCATTGTTACTCTGCTATTGTTACTTTAATGATATCCTTATGGGAGTTAGCTCACTCTGGAGGGATTTCTCCAGATCTTGCCTCCTTAAAGTGCAGGGCAGAAACTGGCAGACCAACGGCCTGGTCCTGCCATCCTCACCCACACGTGCTCTCAGCACTGGCTCTCTCTCCAAGTCCTCCATCCGGGCATGGCTTTCAGTGATGGCCAAGGACGTCCCAGCTGGGTGCAGAACTGGCAGGGGAGCGTTTAGCTATCCCAGTGAGACTCCCCAGTGCTCAGGGAGGAGCAAGCTTGTGACTAATGCATTGAGAAAGAGCACTGGTACTTCCAGTCTGGCTGTTTCTGGGATTAGTTTAATTCATTTTGTATTTGTTTTTCAACATTTAAAAAATAAATCATACAAAATTTTTGGATGCATTATAAAAATAAAATTAAATTTGGGGTTCTTAAATGCTGTAAGTGAATATACAATCCTGAAGGAGCATTCTTTCGGCTGTAATTAAAATGGTTTTTATCTGGTTATCGAGGAGGAATAGAATCTTTTGGGGGGGTAACAATCAATTTTTTTCAAGGTTCTGGAAATAAGTAACATACAATTTTAAGAGGCACTTATTAGAATGATTCATAACCTTCTCTTCAGTCCTTTGATAAATTTAAAGAATTTGAGAACAATTTAACAACAATAAATGTCCGTTTATTATAGCAACATATTACTTCAAACTCATTTGCCAGGTGGCTGCAGATGCTACACATCAAGCTGTTTATTTTCCCAAATATTTTGTGGGTTTGTTTGTTGTTTTGTTTTTTTTAAAAAAAGGCTTGAAAATAATAATAATAATTATAATAATAATAATAATGAAGAGTAAGAATTAAAAAAAANAAAAGGTTCGTTAAGGTAGTTTGTGAGGGGCTCCCGGATTCGTGGCTGTCCAAGTTAGAGGTCACTGATGTCACTACAGTGATAGTGGGATTGGTCAGGTCTGTTAAAGTGGTCGCAGTGCCGGGTGGAGTGAGTGCGCCGCTGTCTGCTGAGGGCGGTGCCGGGAGCGAGGTGCCGTCAGCTTTATCGACACCCCCATTCTCCTGCCGCAAAAGGTTCCTTCTGAATTTGGCTCTTGCGTTTTGAAACCAAACCTGCAAACCAATCCCAATGGATTTCTTTACCGATGCTTGTTTTGCTTTACTTATTTTTTTGTCTTTGTTCTTGCTTTTAAGTCATTTTTGATGTTTGATTTTGTGTGGCACATCACCTAAGTCATTCTATAGCTTTGCTTGCTACTGGTGGTACTGACTCCCTGTGTACAGGCCCAGTGCTACAGGTGCTTACAGCCCTCAGACAGCAGCTTCGAGAAAAATCTGCTCACTGGCACACCCAGAGAAAGCAGCTCTCTTGATGGCCACACAGAGTTTCTTGCGTTGGTTTGCTTTGGGGTCAAGACACATAAAGATTGAGGCAAAGGGTGAATGAGCAGATTTTTGCGAGGGCTGAAAGTTTGCCTTGATTATTTGAAAAGGCTGAAGAGGAAGGAGGGGTAATTACAGCATCCCTGTCATACAGATTGTTGATATGGGTCATCTAGCCTTTCTGCTCTGTAAGGTTCACTGACAATGTTTTAGGTGACACGTAACACGGACAAGGAATTGTCGCTAATAGATTCTCCTTCTACCTCGCTCACTGTCCTTCTTTGGCACTCTGCATGTAATACACACTTCGTTTTAACTTCACTGAGCTATCACACACCATATAGGGATCTTTTTTTAAGTAATTTGTTAGGCTGTCCTTCACAGGGAAATGCCTTTTGCCTATGTAGGCCCTTAATGAAAACAGTTGTCTAACAAGCATTGAGAGGGGGAGCCAGCTGGTCCTGGAGGATCACATTGGTTAAAGCTTGCTTCAAATACTCCAGGGGTCTGCTTACTGATGGGCCACATTAACTGCTTCAGGGGAGCCCAAAGGCTTCACCCATAAAATCAGTAGATTTGCCACCTGTATCTTTAGTGCAGTCACCACGGAGAGACTACCAGCCCTGGGATATCTACTGGGTCGGTGGACTCTGAAGACATTTTCCTCATGTTGAGGATGCAGCTAATCATAAACCACAGTTTGGTGTTTGGCTGCCTTGGGACAGTAAGGCACACATTTGGCACTCCTGCCATGTAACACCATACCCCTCTGCACACCCACTAGGGACACACCCAGCAAAAGTATTTCTGTGTATATTGCTATTGTTACACATAAGGGAAAGGCTATTGACTAGCAGGGGGATATTCTGTCAAGCCTGTGATGTGACTTCTTACCTGCAGAACTCTCTTGGTCAGGCCTGTTTTCTGGGCAAGCTGCTTGAGGTCCTTGGCATCTGGGTTGTGGTTGATAGCAAAGTAGGACTTCATGGTACGGAGCTGGTGGTGTTTGAAGGAGGTACGCATGCGCTTTGTTTTCTGGGATGGGGGGTAAGGCTGCTGGTCTCTGTCCAGGTGATCTGCCTCATTCTCATTACAACCTGGTGAATGAACAAAGTGGAACAAGGAGTTAATGACCGTGTGTCCTGTAGGATAAATGAATCAAGGCAAAAATCTTGATTAACATGAAGGAAAGGAGGGGATGGAGGGGAAGGAGGAAAAGGAGGGAGGGAGGGAGGAAGGACGAAAAGGAGGGAGGGAAGGAGGGAGG
>VZRN01000469.1:0-57546 GCA_013397935.1 Dasyornis broadbenti
TATATATATATACATATATCAGCTCAGTTACTGTAACACTGGTCTACATACCTAATATAAGTTTAGTTTTGCTAACAAGCATCATAATAAGCAGAGAAAATGTAGCAGCAGAGCGTTTATTAACCTAATTAGTAGTCAGAGGAGGTACCTAGGGTTTCTGGCAGGCTTGATTTACTTGCACAGCAGCCTGACTGATCTGTGCTCACTCTCAGCAGCTACATCAGGAACAAAATAGGTGTGAGGGTCTGTGTGCCTATGCTGTGACTGTATTACACATCCAGGGAGAATAATTTTGGAGGTAAATCTTGCAACAACTACAAACCCACTTAAAATTAGATACTTTATCTTACCAATGTGTTCCACAAAGATGCTATGCCAGATTTTAAAACTGTGTACTGTTGACAAGAACCATTTCCAAGCTATGACTATCACAAAAACATGGTGGGAAGAACGCAGACTAGAGCACCGAAAAAATATGGTTTATAGGTTAATATGACAAAACAGCTATTGTCACATGAGTTGGGCCTGATGAACCTTATCCTAGAAGACCCCAGACCACTTTCAGAACTATTAAGGTGTAAAATAGGCATGATATAGATTATTAAGTACATGCATATGTACTGAAGAAACTTTGCTATTATTTTATTTTAATTTATTTTAATTTTAGTAGAGAATCTATTAAATTGTAGGTCAGACATCTAAACTTCAAACCCATGCAAAATCAGCTTGAATAATGGTATAAAATATTTGTAAGCATCTACAGGATAAGATTCAAATTAGCAAGTCAGATCAAACCAAACTGAATTCTTTCTTTCCTTTCTGACCCTCTAGTCTTCTGTATCTTAGCTCTAGTAAGGCTCATAAAAATGTCTCCTATGATATTCTCAAAAGCAGAGTGACCAGCAGGTCAAGGGAAGTGCTTCTCCCCCTCTGCTTCACTCTTGTGAGACCCCACCTGGAGTGCTGCATCAAGATTTGGGGTTCCCAGCATAAGAAGGACATGGACCTCTTTAAGCCCAGAGGAGGCCACAAAGATGATCAGAGGGCTGGAGCATCTCTCCTATGAAGACAGGCTGAGAAAGCTGAGGTTGTTCAGCCTGGAGAGGACAAGACTTCAGGGAAACCTTCGAGCAGCCTTCCAGTACCTAAAGGGAGTCTGCAAGAGAGATGAAGGGGGACTTTTTACTGGGGCTTGTAGTGATAGGGCAAGGAGAAAAGGCTTCAAACTGAAAGAGGGTAGGATTAGATTAGAAATCTTTACTGTGAGGGTGATGACACACTGGAACAGGTTGCACAGAGAACCTGGGGATTCCGCCGTGCCTGGAAGTTTTCAAGGCCAGGATGGATGGGGCATTGAGCAACCTGGTCTAGTGGAAGGTGTCCCTGTCCATGGCAGGGGGCTTGGAACGGAATGATCTTTAAGACCCAACAAAACCATTCCAGGATTCTTTGAAGGTGAAGAAATATGATTTACAGTGAAAGACTGATTGGACAACAGTACCTGAAGAATAAATACCAGTGGGCTCCCTTTCAAACAGGAAGGAGGCATCTAGTCAAATTCAGCAGATAACATTTCACAGCTGAGGTCTTTTATGTTCAGTGGTTTTACTATTGATGTAGGGAAAGAAATGAAAATAATTACATTTACCAACAACTTAAATTTGGATTTTTTTGTAATTCATAAGGATATTTGGTTATATATATATATGAATATCAAAATATGGTTATATATATAATATTTATATAATGATATATGGTTTGAACAAAAACCTTTGTCATTGAAATAAAAGCTCAGAGAAAGAGGCAGATGTATTGAGGTTCACAAGAACAGAGGTGAAACAACTGGGTAGGTAGCTGGTCTGAGGAAAGTCTCTGAATTGCTGTGGATCACAAGCCAAATGGACCCTTTAAAGCCATGCAGATATATAGATCACTGGACTCAAATATGGTAGCCAGACTGGTGGAAAAATTCTTTAGTAATATTTCTTAGTGGTGAGACCTAACCCCATTTGATGTTTCAAGAACAACTTCAGGAAGATGTAGACCAATTAAAGTGCACTAAGAAAAACAAAAATCCTTTGACTAGAGATATAGAAGGCTTTATTTATGAGAAAAGCTGGTTTGGGTTTTTTAGCTGTTTTAGTAAACAGATGAAGAATCAGAGAGGAAGGTAACAACAGGCTTTCAACATGAAAAAGCTGTTGCAAAGTAAAGGAAATAATCTATTATTCATATCCTGAATGGGTAGAGATGAGATATAGTAGTTTTAAGCTGCAGCAAGAAAGATCTGTGCTAAATGTGAGGAAAACCTTTCACTTGTTAAGGGAAGAAGCAGTGAAAGAAACCATGCAGTAAGCCTGCAGAGTCTCATCACAGCAGGTTAATGAGAGAAGGTAATGAAGGAGTTGGAGGTGGCTAATACTTTCTCAGGGACTGAGGATAAATAAATAATGTCTCAAAGGACCTTCCATCTTTATGAAGACCCTATATTTCTTTTTTGTTTTAAAATAAGATTTTGAGTATTCTTCTTTTAGTTTTTCTAAGGCAAGGAGCACATTCATCATCTAGGTTAGCTTTTCATAGAATCACAGAGTGGGTTGTGTTGGAAGGGACCTTGATCATCTAGATCCAACCTCCCCTGCCATGGACAGGGACACCTTCCACTAAAACAGTTTGTTCAGACCCCCATCCAACCTGGCCTTGAACACTGCCAGGAATGGGGCGTCCACATCTTCAGATTATGGAGCTTTTTTAGGGAGGGAGTTAACTGAGATTCTGACAGTCTTGTATCTGTAGTTATAGAAGTTTATTATGTTCCAACATCTCTTCCACTCGTGTCAGCTCTAGAAGGCAGAGATTTTGCAGTGCTCATTATGGCACCTTCACTGACAAGTGAGAGGTTGAAATTGTCTACTGACTAAGATTCCTAAGTTTCATCAGAAATCTATGAACAATATCATCTTCATGGAATATTTCAATTATTTTTTTTTTAGCTTTTGATTGAATAGACTTCTGTGCTAAATTATGAATCAAAATGTTTGTCTTGTATAAAATTTTATGCGTATCTAGACACTTATTTGAAACTAAAGGTACAGTAGACATAGAATGTCTTGGTTCTCTGAGTGCTTTTGGGAAAAGCAGTCCCATGTTGCAGCCTGCAACATAAGATGGTAAAAAGTACATTTGTTTTTTAGGTATGCTCAGTGCCAATAGAGACAATGGGGTGCATTTGTAGCTGGATTAAAATTAGTCTCCTATAAATCAAATAATGATCACTGGATGAAAAACTGTAGAAAGATAGGAACAAATTATTGTTTACAAGCAGAGGTAAAATGAATCAGATTTTAGACCAGGGTTCAGGTGTTCATATATTGTTGTACTGCAAATTAATCTTTCTTTTCTGAAACAAAATCTTGCTTTTAATTCATTTATTTTTGTTATTATTTTTTAACTTTCATCTAACAGGCAATAACCAGAGAAAATTTTCAGGCTATAAACAGCAAAATCCTAATTCAGTGTTCTTAAGATGCAGCATTTAGTACATTCTCATGTGAGTAAATAGAGGCCAAAGGACAATTCCTTGACTTCATCATATTAAAATAAAGTTTTGCACAGTCAGCTGGCAACAAATCTCCTCATTTTCAGTGTTTGTGTATCATTGAAGACAATGGCTTACCGAGTGCAATCAAGATTCCTGATCTTTTTGGGGTCAAAAAATAGAAAAGATAAAAATAAAAGAGAAAAGGAAGTAAGCAGGTGGTAGGAGAGGGGGAAAAAACTATTGTATCTCAGATGTAGTAAAAAAAAATCTTACCCAGCAATTTCAAGTAGTAGATAAAATTTTGCTCTTCTAGTATAGCATAAAGTGTTTTAGTGATACAAAAGCAGCTTTCAGGTGCTCTTGAACAATGACAGATAACTACTGCTATTGGATCACCAGGCCAAGATGATATCCAAGGTTTCTGATGGTGTTTGAATTTGCAGTTACTAGTGCTGTCTGACTCATGGAAAATAGTTAAAGGCAGATAAAATATACTCAGAGCAGGCAGGTGTTTCTTGTACAATCCTCTCTGTGCTCCCTCTATTTTCTTCAGCCAGTCTGATTGCCACTTGGCTTCCTTTCTCCCAAATCCCTGGCTAATCTCTTCTATATAGGCTCTTTTGCCACCCTTATCACCACAGCATCCAAGTGGCTGCCAGTAGCGCATTAAGTTACACAGTAAGATGTCACATGTGTCTCATGGTCTCTTTCATCCGCTTTCCAGGGGGAAAAAGAACCTGTGTGGACAACAGGGTGTTTTAGTAGGATATTATTTCTTCTTTTCTTTTTACTATGTATAGTATAATGTTTGAGAAATCCTGGCAGAAAGAGCCTTCATTTGAAATGAAAGTGGGAGCAGTCACGTACGCTGATGAATTGGCGCGGATAGTCTCCTAAGGATTGATGACCTTTTTCCCCTCCCCCAGAAGTGGCAGAAATAATTAAGGCTGAAATATCATCCACCAGGATAAAACAGAATGTCTTTCCAGCCAAGGATGACTGGAGCCTTCTTTTCTGGCTTTCCGTTAACCAGAGAAATGCATTAGCATTTCTATGCCAAGAAACCCAGCTGACCAAAAGCACTTGCACTGTGCCCTTCCAGAAGCCCAGTTCTGTGATGTGTGCTGGCCCCATTCAGGTACTAAAAAATGAAAATTTAAGCTCCCAAATATGAAACTTTAAATGTTGGTTTTAATTATTTGCTTCAAAGTGAGTTTTCAAGGTCACACAAATACACTGTAGTCATGAATTTCATCTGTTTTTTTACAATTTTGATACTAAGAAAAATATTTTCTAGAAAATAAAAACCAAAACCATTATATAGTCATTGAACATGAAGTATTTGGGCTGTTGCAAGAACAGCTATCATTTCATGAAAACAATACAAGTAATTATGGACTCCAATTCATTTCTCTATAAAGAAATATTTCTTTGTATTTTTTCTGTAAATCCCTATATACTTTGGAGCTGTGGAGTGAAGCAAGCAGTATTCCTACTTCAGGCTGCAGTTTCAGACCACACCAAGTAGCTCACAATTGCCTGCCATGTTTGGAGATGTCCTACCTGTGCAGAAAGACCTCTCAGGGCTTTCTTCATACTTCTGAGTCCTTGACTACTTTGAGGAATGACGAGATTTAACTGTTGGAAGAGAATGTGGAAGAGAATGTGGGTCTATCCACCTGCACATCTAAGTGGAGATAGCACAGAAGACTTGTAGCAGTCTAAGAGCTGAACTAGCATCTTACTTGTCATTAATACCCTGCAAAGTTTCCACAGTGATCACCAGCTGATGAACTGCTACTTGAAAGAAAAATCAATAAAATAGATGCCTTTGTTATCCCTGTGGATTAGCACCTATCATAATTAAATTTATAGTTTAACACCTTAGCAGACACTTAAATTGCTTCATTACACTTATTTCTGCCATCCGTGATGAGTCAAGCTCACACTTTAGGTAGGACAACCTTCTCTCATACCTTTGTAGAATTTGATTTTAAAGTTTAAAACACAGGAAAATTTTCCCCATGATAAATAGAACCAAAGTGTGTTTTTAATATCTATCACATCTCGTTTGAAAGGAAAGGGCTACCACTTGTACCATCATTCATATGTGATAAAGCTACACCATCACCCAGTCTCTGATTTGTTTTTATTTAATTTTTAAAATAAGAAATTACACTCCTGAAGTACAGATAAAGTGTCAACAATCTTTGGTGGCTTTAACAGACTTCTGAAAAAAACTTATTGTTCAATATCACTTTTCCATACATCATTCCCTCCAAGAACATTTGCTTAGAGGCAGAGACAGTCTTTTCTAACAACGATTTTTTTAGGGATCTATTTTACTCATAAGGATTTCTGGAAGAAAGCTTGTCTTCAGTGAAAAATAGTTATGAGCTATTAGCATACTCCAATTCACTTTCAACTCGTTTGCATTCATCTTTAGGATTACTGTTAAAGAGTAGAAGCGAGGAATAGCAAAGTGTGAAATTTATTGCGTGGCAATACAAAGCTGCTGTCTCTAGAAAAAGCTTAGCTGAATATGAAGTGTTTCTCTGCCTTTTAACAGCTCACACAAATATACGTAGTCCTTAGTAGAAGAGCCTCTCAAGATACAGAAGCCAACAAAGAATTGTGTTTGTCCTTATGTACAGGAGTTGAATAAATTTGGCATATTTAATTCATAATTCCTAACAAAGGTGATTGAACTATATTTTATGTGCATTAAACTCGTTTTCCATCTGTTTCAGTTTCTCACATTAACATAATCAAGTGTGTAAAAGAAACCCGAGTTTCTTTTACTAAAAAGTTTAACATGCCATGATGAAAACAGCATTATGAAGGATTTGGGTCACGCAACACAGAGAGGTGAGATATGTCAGAGGGCTGACTTCTTCAAAAGATCAAATACATTATTTCACTTCTAAGACCACGGGTGCACACATACACACACACACAAGGAGTATTGAAGACGCCTGGAACTAAAATTAAATCACTCTTGCTCAAAAACTAAATATGATAACAGTGAGGTTACTCTGCAGAATTTCTAAGCTCAATAAGATGGCTGAAACAAAACTAATTTAGAAGAAAAGCACAGGCAAAAAGCCAACTATAATATTTAGCCAAAACAGAGAAACTGTGACTCTCTGTTGTAGTATTTCTTCATGTCCAGAAACAAGGCATTTGTAAAAACTTTTTCTAAAATAATTGCTGCTTAAATATGCCTCAAAATAAACATGAGACTAAATGAAAGTACCTTTATGTCTGGCAAACTACAAAATCATGTTTTGGACCCTTGTCTAGGTTTTATGGCATATTGCAGTAATTATTAAATCAAAATCTAATATCAGAAATTTTTTAATTCTTCATGTTGCACATTAGCTTTGTTGAGTCAATCAAGCTTTTTTTTATTTGGCAAATATTAGAATTTTCCATACTGTAGTTCTCTAATATTTTCAGTGCAGGTTTGAACCATAAAATTAGAGAATTCTTTGAGCCTTTATTTTGGAATACAACTTTTTAACATTGTTGAGCAGAATCATTCTACTGTGATCATTCATGGTGAACTGAAATCAAACTATTTCCTTGTGCATACTTTTAAAAGAAATATATTTTTTGTCAAGTACAATCATAGAATCATAGAATGTGCTGAGTTGGAAGGGACTCCTGGCCCTGTGCAAGACACCCCAAAAATCACGCCATATGTCAGAGAGCATTGTTCAAAGGCTTCTTGAACTCTGTAAAGTTTAGTGCTGTGACCACTTCCCTGGGGAGCCTGTTCCAGTGCCCGACCACCCTTTGGGTGAAAAACTGTTTCTTGATATCCAACCTAAACCTCCCCTGACTCAGTAGTAATTCAGTTTTTTTCAAAAAACTCATCTTTCACCATCCTAATTAGAATGATTCAGAATGAAATCTGCTGAAATTAACTAATTAAGCATGTTAACACCTTTCTTTCCATATGTTAAATCGAAGGTCTTCTTGCCCTTGCCTTTCCTAATCAAGAGGTTATTTATGAAATGTTATTCTTAGATTTCAATTTCTTCAGCACTTTGTAGATGCTATTGTCAATTATCCACAATATTTAACAAAATATAAAGTGATATTTTATCTTCTTTTTTCCAACTAAAATTATCTCTATTGTTAATCAGCAGGTCAATATTTTATATGGATCAAGACCACTACTTCTCTTCTGCCGTCCCCATTCACCTCCTGTTGTTGAGTTTTTAGGCTTTCAATGATACAAGAGAGACTTGATGGGCTAGTATTTCTAATCTATCCATCTGCACCTACACCTTTTATTTGGCTAAACACCACCAAAACCCATCTTGACTTAAAACAATTTTATGTTTTTAGGTTATCCAGTTAGACACAATCTTTAAAAGAAGGGCATGTAAAGTCCATGGGTGGCGTCGTTTGTTGGGTCAAAGTGTAGCGCATTTTCATAAGGCAAGTCTTAACCCTGAGGACTTCACTGAGTATTGCAAAGCCTCCTCTTACAAGGATAGTTTAATTAGCAGATGTAATACTGAGAAAATATTATTTCCAAGCCTTTAATTTATTTGCTAATGCTTTTAGCATAATCTCCTGTTGCCTATGAACCTTCTTCACTTCTACCTCTGCTTCTTCTCCTGTTGACCCCTGCACTCTTTGCATCAACCTAGATCGTATAATTTAATCTATGTATCCTTTTCTAAAACTGCTATTTCCACCTATTGACACATGGCCCTAAATTCCAAGAGATCACTGACAGTTATTCAATCAAATACCTCTAAACTCACTTTGGATGCCCTTAGCTTTTGCACTTTTCTTTCACATGACTTGAATTCCTTTCATTCTACATAAAAGAATGAACAAATCATTCTGTCATGATCATCTCTCATTTGTTGCTCATTTAAGTGAGCATTGTCTATTATTTTCTGGGGATTTTGACATCCACTAACTAGGGATTTGCTTCTGAAGTTCTTGGAATAAAGTGACAGGAAGTGTGTGCTGTCATCTTTCCACAGAACTTTGTCACAAGCTTCCCTTATCTAGGTGAACCACATGGCTTGAGGATTTTGGCATTTAATGGGTTACACCATGATTTCTTACATACCTTCCAGTTTACAAATATTTACCACCACCTAGCCAGGGCTTTCCTAAACTGGAATGAAAGAGAAATGGTGTTGGATTTTTTGGGGGGAATGTTTTGCCTGAGGTGCAGTGTACAAAAAAGAATTCTGCACGAAAATTAATGGAAACAATAGAGCTTTAAGTGGTAGCATCTCTGTCTCTGCTCTTGTTTCCCAGCTTTTTCCTGTTTAGAAAATACACTGCATGAGTCACCAGAAAAGTTAATGACTACAGGATTTACTGTACAAGGAAGATATTCTTGCTCTTTTATAGCGCTGTGTCTTGGATTATGCAGAGAGGACATTTTTGTTGTATAAAAAAACCCAACAAACACACAAAAACCCATAAAACCCAAATATGGAATCATAGAATAATTTGACTTGAAAGGAGCCTTAAATATGATCTAATTCCAAACCCCAAATGTATTTTAAAAGGTATTAAAAAGCTGGCCAAAATATTGCATTTTTAAAATGTCTAATTATTTTCAATGTCTGTGTTATATCAATAATTTAAAATCTAATAAAAATATCCCTTTTTAAAATTATCTGATTAATCTTAGTACCGTGAATTTTTTAATGTATCACTCTAACCTTTCTAAAATGTACTTACCAAATCGAATGTGTTGACAGGTTTCCATTTTCCATATTTGCTTTGCCTATGTTTTTTAACAATTAAAACACCACTTTACTTTGAAAGTACCTGTAACTCAAGAGTTTTCAATTCACAGGTGCTGATACTAAGATTAGTTTCCCAAACAAATGCAGCATGACTTAACTTTATACACTGAGTTTTCACTATTTTGTTTTGTCGTTCAGAGCATCTAATCTTAGCCAGAGCTCTGCAATACCACATTTAAGAAGAAGAAAGAATGTTGTGGCTTGTAAATGACAAATATTACTAGGAATATGGAGCGGAATGGATCACTGCTGAGATTAACGATGGCCATTCCAAGCTTCAGAGCTATTCTACAGGTGAACTTTAATTCTTTTCCTGACCCTAACATTTATCAGAAGTGTCTAGGATAATAAGAAGAAAATTGCAGATGCAAACATTTCCTTTGCTGGAAAATAGAAAGAATTCACATTGCTAGGTACATCTTTCATCTTTAACAAAAAGATAACACTCACTTCTTCTGTAGATATTTTGCTTCAGAAAATTCAATAATGTCTTAAATTTCACTCTTGAGCAAAAACTCCTATTATAGTGAATTTTTCCATTAGGAAAGTGTTCTAGCCAGAAAAGGAATTATTACCCAATAAACAAAATTTGCCATTTAGAGTATTCAGACAATGCACTTTAAGATAACAGCTGTAGCAATTTGGATAAGGCACTTGTGTGGAATTTGAGTCAGCTGCAGGGTTTAATATTTCAGAAATACTTGACAGTATTGGCATACTAAAGAGAAGAAAATGCTATCTCTACTTATGTAATCTAAAGGAATTTGTAGTTGTCTCTGGCCAGGTATGAAACCCACAAGACTACTTTCCAATAGCAGTAGGGGAACCTGTGCAATTCCTATCCACTTGCGTGGGATTATCAGTACTGATGTCCCAAGGTTTTGTTGCCCACAGAAATGATCCCAAATGGGATCGTGGATTTCAGGTTCCTTTCAAAAAACAGTGGAGATATTTTGGAAAAATCCTTTGGAATGATCCTTAAATCATGCAAATTGGTCTGACATGAACCGACAAAAACGTTGAAAGTTGTAAGAAGTATGACGTTTTCAGAATATAGCTAAAAATTGTAATGTCCAGAACCAAAATCCTGGCTGAAAAATTCCTAACCTTAAGTATTAGGGGTCCAAAGTATATGGAGACTGATTATACACAAAACTGAAAATAGCAAGGGAAACTTCACTGAGATTGAAGGACCATTGTCAGTGGGATTATCTGCAGTTCCCAAAGAAAGCCTGTGGAAGCTATTGCTCATCACTCGAATTCATCTGTCCCGTTCCAGAGGTAATACTGAGTTAAATCAGCTTCCAGGTTTGTTAAGCCAGTTTAAGAAATGGACCAGGCAGCAGAATTCCACAGAAGGTGGATGCTTGATGAAATACGGCTTTTATCCCCATTTGTGTGGATTCTCATCAGAAAACGTCTCAAATTTTTATCTGGAAGACATATTCATTAGACTATTTTAAATCAGTTCCCTCCACTTTTCACTATTTTGCCTATTGAGAAATTCAGAAACAGTTCTCTGTGGAAAGACACATGCTAACAATTCAGATATACAAGACAAATGTGTGTCTACCTCCCACTAACGAGAAAAATTACGTCAAGGTACAGATTTCAGGCAGACAGGCAGCCTTGCCCCTGTTGCTACAGCTGCTCCTGCTGCTGCCTTCACCAGAGCCAGTGGCACCAACTGGCATCTGAGGCAGCAGGAGCTAGAAAAGAGGATCTGCAGTTTGAGAAAAGAGTATTCAAAGGATATGTGACTATTTCTGCAGGGGCTCTCTAACCTGGGCATATCTCACGGCTGCTGGCCAGAGCTCTGTGTGAATAAGGTTTCTATGGTATCTTTAGAGAAGCAGAAAGAATCAGAACAATGCGATATTTCAAAAGGGAAACTGGTGAATAATTAAGTACATGCTTAGCTCTAAATACACAAATAACTTTGATTTTTTTTTTCCAAGTGAGTAATCAAATCACATGTGTTTGCAATAATATGATGTTTTAAAATAGAGATTGTATATTGCTGCTGCTTTTGGCGTGGTATTTATAATTGGCTTTTAAAATAGAAAGTCTATCATTTAACAGGTGTTAATAGTTAAATATATAATAGAAATTACAGTAATGTAGGGAACAGTACCATCAAGTAGGAGAAGAAACTTTAAGCTAAAGGGTGACTTACAAAATACCCACTGATTCAATTTAAGTCTTATTTTACCAGATCGCAGTCAAACTGAGGAACTGTGAAACTAGAAGGGGTGAGGAACATTTGTATTTCTCAACAGGCAGTTTGCTGGCAACTAACAATTGAAAAAGAAGCTGGAAAAAATGAACTTTCTGAACCACTTACGACATTACTTCTCTAAATCAACTTGAGCTATGCCATTTAATGTGTCTGACAATGACATGAAAGAAAACACAAAAAGTCATTAGTGAAGGAGGGGGAAATCATGACAAGGACAGATCTCTAATACAAAACAATATGGGTAACTTGTTTTATAGGTAGAGTAAACCACTAGGTGCATCAATAGGGGACAGATGGTTTTTACATCTGAAGCAAAGATGTGGACAATCATCTATGACAGGAGACTCCGCCCCAGGGAGCAATGACTCTGAATAAGATATTATGATCATGGTGGTAGCTAATTGTAATTCCAATAAGAAACTTGGTGTAATGTTGTCCTTCGGGATGTAACTATAATGGTACAGATGTGAAAATTACTGAAACATGTTTTGCAGTTTAGGTGTCCATATTTCAAAAAGGATCTTGAGAAACTAACCTGGGTTTGGAGAAGAGCCCAGGCACCATTAAAGAAATGGAAACTATACCTTACAGGTAGAGATTTAAGAAACTCAGTCAATTTAGTTTATCAAATACAGGTACTTGTATTAAAGAAGTACTTGTATTAAAGAAGTACTTTTATCAATCTTGAAGCATTTTCAAATCAGATAAAAGATAATTCTGTCTAGAAAACAAAAAAATAATAATACCAAATATCTGGAAGTAAACGTAAATATAATGATACTGATTTTTTTTGCCATTACACTGAGATCAAACTAATGTGCCAATTTGAGGGGACATTTATTTACTGGGACTTGTAACCAAGGCCTGTGATGAACTCTGCACAAACAGTAGTTCAAAAATCAACATGAGGAGCTTTTCTGGAAGGTGTGCTTAACTTCAGCTCTGAGAATTAGTTAATGAACACAAACAGTGGAACATCTGTGATTCAGATATTTGGAAAAGCTTACCTACATTCTCTGAGCTGGCCTTAAGAACATTGAGAACTGTCATCTTCATTGCTAAAGAGTTGAAACACCCAACCAAAATAATAAAATAGAGGTAGCACTAGAAAAAAAAAGGTGAAATGTGAATTGAAAAATGCCTTTTTAAAAAGAAAATTCAATTTCCTTTCTGATAAATATAGCACACTAGTTGAATTCTGATTCTTAAGAGGAATGATTCATCAGTGTTTTTCAACTTCTGTGGGGCGTTTTGATAAAAATTTTACCGAGAAGTGTTTCATGTCTGTCTATTTAGATAGAAAACTAGACATAACTTTGGAATAGAAATTCTTCTTGGCTTCAGAGAAAACTGGTTACTAAAAGTTAAATGAAATTACCGAATTAGTCTATATGTTTGAAAGAAGATTTCTCTGCCTTAGTTATAAAGGATAAAAGAAGGGAAAAAACCCAGTCAGACTATCTCTTGCCATTGTTTTGTGAATAGCTTATTGGTTTAGATTAAATTAAACTAGTGTATTTTAGAATGGAAGTATTCTTTTTATAAATACAAACCAATGTGCCAAAAACTGTTTTAGACATACCGACTTTGTCTTGATTTCTTCTATTCTAATTCCATTATTCTTTCTTAATTTATTAAATTTCTTCTCCTTTTATAAAATGGTAAATGAAGTAAAGCAAATTGGTTGACCTTTAAAATGGAAATTCTGTAGTGATTAGTTTCAAGCTTGTGTGTGTTACTGTTTTGTTTGATTTTATTTCAGCTAGCTGCAAACAATTAGAAATACTTGTTGAAAAAATAACCTTTTATGAATATCATTATAAAAATTCCAAAGTCAAGCAGTTTTCTCCTCTGACTAATTCTGGGAAGTAACAGCTAACACATCAGTTCTGTGTCCATATAGTCAAAATTATCTCTATGGAAATGCCTAAAAGCTGATAATGTAGTAGCATATACAGCTTTTGCTGTAGCAAAAAGATTTCAAATCTAGGATTTTTCTCCCTGATAAATGAGAGAAGTGCCCACAGAAGAGGTTCCATTTAAAATGACTCAACACCTAAAAATTGCAATAGATATTATTGAGCTCAGAAACATCCTGGGGCTTCATCCTCAACGTTTGTGATAGGCTTCTTCCTAGCAAAGAACTGATAGAGCAAACAAAAATTTTCCAAGAGAAACTGAGATTGGATTTTTAAAACTGTATGTGTAACTTAATTGTGTGGGAATCTCTTGTCCACAGAAATTAACTGGGAGGACTTCAAGCATAATAAATTCTTCAGCTTCCCACCTTTTTCAGAAAGCTATAACAAGGTATTTTCTAATTTTACCTCTCTCAGAAGAGCAGAGGAACACTCTAACTGGCCTAATTGGCTCATATTGCAAAGGTCAGCTCCTTGGGAAAAATCCCATGGAACTGAAGTACAAATAATATTACTGTTCTAATATATGTAAGCATACTGAAGAATTTCAAATACTGTTTAGAATTACTACTTATGAATAAATAATATAATTTAAAACTCTGTTCATACCTATAAGCTGGCCCCAAAAAAGTGCAAATTAAGCAGAAATTACATATTTTGTGATCAGTCAATGGTAGTAAAAGTCTTAGCTTCTACTGAAGGAAAAAGGAACCTGAACTTGTGTGAGAGCATTACAGGCCAAGCTACCCCTAACAGTTTCATGCATAGTTATGAAGTAGTTAGGATAACATCAATAAAGAAATGCATTATTGCTGAGAAAAAACAAACAAAATAGGGAAAGAAATATTTTATGGGATATCATCCAACATAGCACTCTCCCATTACTTTTACAGTTTCTAGTCAGAGGCGGCTTTAATCCTGTATCTGAGTATCAGGTCTAGGAACTCAGTAGAAAGCTCTGTATTTGTTAGGAACATAACCAGCGTAAGGTTATGTCTAAAGCTTGCACAGGACTTAAGTACTTAATTTGAATTTGCCCCAAGTATTTTGATTCACTTAACTCCTATAAGAAGACCTAGAAAGCAGACTTAGCACACAAACGTTCACACCAGAAGGTGAAAGCAATTCCTTTTACCACTGCCACCTCAGGACTTTAAAGCTGACATATCACAGCTATCCCACCTATGAGGTTACTGGCATGTTTCCTCTTCCATAAATGTCCTCATTTTTATGCCTGCAATATCTTCTTCTTCATGGATGCAGAAGAGGTCAGGGCTTTTTTCATTTGGGGAGAATAATTTTCTTCAAACCTCTCTCTGTCTGTGGTGTCTCTCAGAACACAGTGGAGGCACCACTTCAGGAATAAGGCTAACTCAGTGTGGAACTATCCCTGTTACATTTACATCATGAAATGTTGCCTTATCAGGATTCTGATTAAAATTTGGCCAAATTATTATTGTCACCGTTGTTGTTGTAGTTGTTGTTATTATATATTATTGCAAAGACTCCTAACTGATTTTTTTTTACTCACTACAGAGTTTTGAATGTTAATGTATATTGAAATCAGTAAATGGTGAAAGTTGTCTCCTTCAAACTTTCTTGCCACCTGGAAAAAGTACAGAATAAAAATTCAGGAATTTTCAATCCAGATGAGATACAGGTGGTAGGAATAGGAAGGGTGTTTCAAGGAATTAGTTGGATATTCAACATTTCTATAAATGTACAGCTACTTCAAATTCTAACAGTGTGTAAAAATGTATCTAAAATAACTACAGTGTGCCAGGAAATGTCAAATTTTTATTTCTTGCCATGAAGTATGTCTGCTCTCATCTTTTTCAGATTACAGTTCTTCAGTGTTCTCTAACTATGTAAAGACCACCTGAAAAACATATTTTTAATGACTAAGCAAGCCATCCAGGCCTAAGATATGTTGATGTATTCGTTGTAGTCACAGTCAGATGATGTTTAAAAACTGATTTCTTCACAGAATACTTTACCCTGAACATCTTTTTGTCCCTAATTCACATTCTAAGTGGTCTCCTATTTTATGCTATGGTTAATACTATACACCTTGAAACCACCTAAGTTCATAGTCAGTACACGGGGGAAGTCTGCACTTACAAAATCATCTGCTGGTGGTGAAACAGTCACCGTTAGTTCAACTCCTCTATAGGCAGAAAGGTTGTACACAGAATACCATAAGGTTGTGTATGTAAAGAGAAATCAGGTGAAGGAACTATACACCCTGGAAACCAAGAACAGCATGAAAAGAAGTCAATCTTGCTCTTTTTTTTTTTTTTTTTAATAATGGGTGGAGATAACATTCTTAATTATGGCCAGGCAAAGTGAGTGAATGTGCGTGTATGTTCGCATTTAAATAACTTCAGTCTGCTAGAAAATTTCGTCTCTCACTTTCTTGCCATAAAGTGAGTCAGCTCAGGTCACTTCCCAAATGCTGGTGCCACTTCAGGAGTTGTTAGAAAATGTTTATAGCAAGTTAAACATCTGAATAACTAATAAACATTTTTTTTAGAGCCAGGAGCCTTTTTTCAGCCCACATACTATGACATGATTGCAATCCTTTTACATTAGACATTCTTTCTAAGCAGCTCTTCCATTGTTCCCATATTTATTAGATAACAATTTCCCTTTCACTTAGATTCCTTCAAATCTACTCCTATTGTTCAAATTCCCAAAAAGTCTATGTAAAGCTAAACATAAATTCAAATATGTTCTGCTGCCAGCTCAAACTATGTTAATAAAGAAATTCTGATTTAGAACCCATACAACCTAATAAATGTTCAGTATAATAGTTCTCATTTACTGCGTATTTATTTTTGAGTTTTGTTTTTATTACCATGAACATTTTAATATTTATTTTATTAACTTTTAACAACCCTCCTGGGAAATGAACACTTTGGAAGACATCCTCACATGATCTGTAATAACTTCTAAAATGTATGGAAAAATGTCAGGAAAAACTGAGATGTACTGGATAGTTGTATTACCAAGGATCAATTCTGCAGGTTCCCTATGCTCTCTCATTATTCGCTATCTTTATTTCTGTTTTCAATATGCTTTTAGTAAATAGCATGCAGTTAAAGTTTCATTTTCTTTCATTGCACAGTTCATTTTTCCCATCTAGTCACTGCTGAATATTGTAACAGTAAAACTGAGAATGGTAACTTTGCATTTGATTGTAGTGGAAATGCAGTGAACAAGGGACATTTCAGTTTTCTCCTGCAGAGCAGCAAGGTTCTAATTTACTCTGCTGTTTGGTTATGGTTTGCTTGTTTGATTTTTTTTTTCCTAAGTTTTTTTTAACATGCTAATGATACTTTACAATGGTATCTTTGTATTTAAATTATGAAGTTAGAAGAATCTTCTCTATGAGATACAGTTAGCTAAAATATTTCTACCAAGTCATAAAATATACTTCCTCTGCTTGATTTAAATAAAAAACCCCCAACCAAACAAAAAGCAAACAAACTAACAAAAAACCCTAAACAACACAAGACTCCAACCAAACAAAGGAAATGACATGCCTTTTTGTGGCTATTTACAGAATCAGAGAACACTGTTAGCCTCTGAATGACTCAAACTGTTGGTTTTAATGTACTGGTTTTCTGTACCTGGTGAATATACATAACCCACTTACTTCAAATAAATAACATAAATTATCTCTGATGTCTCTTCTAAATTATCCCTGTTTGTCCTTGCTTCTATTTGCATGGATCTACTACCTTTGCTTTCAAAGACAGTGTGCTAGGGTATATGCTACCAGCCGAATGGCAAAACTCTGTTAAAAGGAAAACCCTTCTTTGACATTAGCAATGTGAATCTCTCAAAATACAAGCCAGTCATAAGGCTACTTCTTTGCTACATAAACACAAAGACATTTTTAACATAAGCTCTTCCTCTGTGTTTGTCAAATTTCACTTAAATGAATTATTCTTGCCTGTTTATTTTCACACCTTGTAAAGATCATTAGAATGATTTAGCATGCTTTGTTGGGTAGAATAAGGAATTGCAGAAATATCACACAAGATGATTTGTTACATAATTTTATAATCAGACACACTTTTGTTTTCCATGCCCCTGGTAGTTTTAAAAAAAAAAATTTGCAAGTTCACTGGTGTCAGGAATAATGTCTTTCATGGGAGTGAAAAAATAAATCTGTGGAGAACCATATTCATTAAATTGTTTCTCTTTATCTCTGTATCTCCCTTTCCTAATTTCAATTGAAACTTTTTTTTTTTTAATATAATAGCTTTGACATACACAAATTCAAGCATTATAATCTGCATCTCCATCATGTATAATTATTTGCTGTCTCTATTGTTCCAGAACAAGTAGTGAAATGAATGACTCAGGGTTTGACTGAGAATGAGACTGGGGTGAGAACTAGCTGCATGAAATAAAAATGGAAAAGATTAGAACAGACCCTGAAGTTGAAGAAGGCCACTGGAAGAATTTGTATGAGTTATAATGTTACCTTTTCTGAGGACACAAATTCTTTATAAAATAGCTAAATAGGTCAGAGTTTTGAATTTGACATCAAAATTCTCTTTTTCAGAGGAAGGTATGGGCTTTGGTGAAGGGCTTCGTGTGCCTATATAGAATTTAGAGCTTTGTATCACGTTAGTGCTGTAGAATTTAGTACTTGAACACTGAGGGTTTAGAAAACTATTATAGTCTAAGGGAATGGAGATATTTTACCATATTTCAAAGCTGAAACTAATTTTCTCTTCTTTCAGTGTCAGCTTACTCCTGGAAAGACCAGATTAAGGCTTTTCTTGACCCTGGTGTTAACAGGGGTATGGAAGAACAAATCTGGCAGTCTTGACATGGCAGTGGATCAGTTGTTGCCAGTAAAGAGAACAGCAATTCTTCCTCTCCGGCCAATTCAGCACCTTCTGACAGCTCCCTGGAGCGAACAGCCTCATGTCGGTTCAAATTGGCACCTTGCCTCCATGGAGGTGGCAGCTCCAGACACTTGCCGAGTACCTCTGGAGTGAGATGTTCTGTACTGCAGCCCCAGTCACAGACTCGAGATTGTGGAGGCTCAAAAGTACATATTAAGCTTTTCCGATAAGTCGCTTAGGTAGGGAGACAAATTAATGTCAAGTTAGCTAAGCACCACGAATCTCCACTTACGAGCTAGGAGCCTGAAGATTGGCTAGATGTGGAGTGAAGACTGTCTTTTTATTTTATAAAGTATTTATGTGTCCAAAACTACTTGAAAAGTATTTATTAACTTTTTACTTTCACTTTATTTCACCATTTTTTTCACCATGTGTTAATAATGTCTCGAGAAATTGGTCTAATAGTGATTAAAGTTTAAGGTTTAACACTTAAAAAGGCATTAATTCCCTTCCTCTGACACTGCCTCTGGATACAGGGATGTGTATTCTCGTCTAAGAGAAAATAGAGCTAACAAGGCACCAGTGAAGCCAGCAAGAGAATGGCAAGTTGATGAACTGCATTTTGAATAGTGGTACAAAGAGCTTCTCAGAGGGCAATACTTAGAACTGCAAGTACTAAATTGAGAGTGCATGCTCCAGGACAGAGGCCAAAACCCCAATTCTATGGGTGTTTATGTGCAGGTTCCACCTTATACCCTTATGAGTAACCTTGCTGCTGTCACTGCACTGAGAACCTGTGTCTGGAACGTGCTGGGCACTGGGCACTCACAGCTTCCAACTCTCAATATGGATATATCAATATGGATATATGGACAATAATGGGACTTTACGGGTGGTATTCTGCTTGTACCAACCAGCAGTGAGACTTTGTATGTGCTTCACTGTATAAAGAAAACATTCCTTTATCACACAGAAAAATGTGTTATGCCCATTTTACAGAGGGTATGCAGAAAGCTCCTCAGCTTAGGACAATAAGGTTATTTTTCAAACCCCACACAGCTTTTCTCCCTGCCCTACCACCTCCTGCCTAACAGTCCTGCTCTTGAATGGACCACTGTGTACAGCTTTTACCTTCACCATCGTATTTATTACATATAACTGAAACATTTGAAGGTGTAGAGCTCCCTCCCAAAGTATGTGAGCCCCTGTGGGAAAACCTTTCCAGCGAAGCATAAACTTGGCCATATATACCCGCTTTCTGTTCTCTTTACACTTGATTAATGACATGGCTGTAAGAACATATGCAAGCACTAATTCTGATTAATGTTTATTGCACTGTTAGCATGTCCTTAACTTCTAAAACTAATTGGCCTTGTTCTTGAGTTTAGATGTTTTATAAAGCATACCTGTCTGTGACTCTTGCTGCAACCTTTCAAGGCACATGGCTTATGCAAAATTTTCAGAGCAATCAGCTGGTTGAACTTTTACCCAATCCCTTACCCAGATCAAACCCTTCTTCAACAAGGAGAAAATTTTGAGATGCAAAAGTTTTTGATATGTTTCCATAAAATTCATTTCATAAATGTATTTTGTAAGTGATTTCTGGATGTTTTCCCCTATATTTAGAAGCTGAAATTGATGCCCTGAACCCAGTTAACAAATTCTCAATGATAATGTCTGAAATGAAAAGAGTGTTCTATTAGCTGAATGAATAAGTTGGCCTTAAGCCTGTAGTCCTCCCTCTTTGGTATACAGCTAGTTGCAGAGCTAGGCTTTTGTTACCTTGGCTAGCTTCAACCACATTCTTTCCTTGCACGCTCTACTTTTCTGTGGGATTCTTCTAGAATCATAGAATCATTCACAAAGATGTTTAACAGTACTCGTCCCAATACTGACCCCTGAGGAATGTAAATTGTCACTGATCTCCTCTTGGACATGGAGCTCTTGACCACAACCCTTTGAGTACAACCATCCAGCCCGTTCCTTATCCAGCAAGGAGTCCATCTGTCAGATACACAACTGTTTTGTTTAGAGACAAGGATGTCTTGTGGGACAGTGTCAAATGCTCTGCAGAAGTCCATGCAGATGAAATCTGTTGCTCTTCACTTATCAACCAAGTCTGTAACCCCATCACAGAAGTTCACTAAATTTGGAGGGTGCAATTTGCCCTTAGTGAAGCCATGTTGGTTGTCACCACTTATTCCCCAATTTTCTTCATCTTCCATCCACAGTCTTGCTCTCACTTTATTAGCTCTCTGAAAGACACTGTTTTGTTCTGTATTTGCAAAGCACTTGGCACCGGAGAACTGATCATCCTGAGCATAGTTGTAGGCATTCAAACGATATGAATATTAAACAATCTCTTTTCTTTAAAGCCTACTACTGAATTGGGGTACACCCTTCATGTGCAGAGAGTTGTTTTGAGTACATGGGATGCAAATGGATGAAATTTGCACTATATAGTCCATAGTATGGTCACAGAAATGTCAAAAAATAAACAGGCACAGCATCACAAGCAATTGAGAATATATTTCTAGGATTCATGCTACCTTTAAGTGGCACCCGTTATCTTATCTTATGGCATGTAATTCCAGGAGGAGGAGAATGTATGTCTTTCTACTCTCTGCTGACAGCAGGAGATAATTCATCATCCAGTAAAGCTCTTTCCATCCTAGTTCTTGGCCTAAATCCAGATTGTCCTAGGTCCAGAATACACTGGCTTTAGCTAGATCAGCTTGTAATTGGCCTTTGGCTAACTCCTCTATGAGCCCAGTCTGATACTGGGATGTAACTATTCAAAGCTGGTTTATTTGATGCTGGTTAGATGAGTTTGTTTTCATGGAAAAGGAGAAGACTTGTACTTTTTTTCTGAGATTTCAGGCTAGGTTGATCTTTTTCAAAAGTAAAGGGAATTATCAGACCTTGTATAGGAAATTAAAAAATGCAAATCTGTATAGGAGGCCACCTTAACAGCTCTGTTGACCTTAAACTCTATTGATTTCTTTCCTGAATGAAACTCTGTCTACTTCAAATAGACACCACTTGCTTCTGTTAGGGCAAGTGAGAATATGGTTGGTAGTCTTGGGTTCAAAGTCACACCAGCAATTTAGAACAGCTCATGAACATTTAGAGATGGCCAGTTCTTTGCTCCTATAGTCTGCCACTTCCCATTAAAGAATACTGGATGATAAGAGACTGCAAGGAGAAAACAAAGTATTAAATTATCAGGATGGAGTAGCACCACACTCATCTGTCACAGAGGTATTTATAATAATATTTTGCAATCTCTAGAATTTACTCTATTTTAGGACTACAAGTCTAACCATTTAAATATACAGGAAAGTCAATACCAAAAAAATCTTTATGTTTGTATAGGTTTATTTAGCTACTTTGGGAGAACAAGAGTATAAGCTCAAGTGCTTCCTTCAAAAAAGTGTTTAAAACTGAAGAAATAGGACCCTCCCTCAGGAATCTCCTCTAGAGACTAACAGAAACCCAGTATAGATGAAGTAACAGGTCAGATTGGATATATCTCATTTTTCTTTCCTTCCTTTCTTGCCCAGGTGTGTTTTCTAGTGCATTCATGGTAGTAAATGAAATATGATGAAATTAAAACAATGGCATTTTTCACATAAGAATTCTTTCTTTAAAATTATAGCTATTATTCTTTTGAAAGACAAAAGCACATATTACCACTTTTTATTCTTGTTAACCATGCAGAAACAGTGTATCAGTGACAGATAGAAATGGTTTATAAGTGGCTTAAAGTGCAGAACTGTTAAGTACTACATCAATGGCATATTCCCAACACTTTCTTTCCTTCAGTAATGCAGAAAGAACCACACCTGGGTTTCAAGCCCAGTTTCAGTTTTCAAGTATGGCATTTAAAAAAAAACCAAAAAAACCTTTGAATAAATAAATGGAGACAGCATTGAGAAGAAATCAATGCAGTACCCTGTAGTGCTACTGGTAGTAACGTCCTTTGGTATTTTACCTGTGCTTAAAATATTCTATTCCCTTGTTGATCTCTGTTCATCCTGCTGGCCTTTGCATCCTCTTGATCACAGCAACACATTTAATTATTATTAGATATCATAATGTGATTGCTTTATGATCAAGTTCAAAGTGGCACTCTTTCTCGCCTTCAGCTTCCCTCTGCAGTAGTCAATTATACCTTCGTAAGGTCTTCATGGGCTCTCTGTGTCACTGAAGCAGCACAGAGAAGCTCTGTAGCCGAGGGTCTTCCCCCAGCTGTAACTCATCACCAAAGTGCTGACTAAGCTGTGTTGGGGCACTTTTTATAAGCTGAGGAATCTGCTTGTGATTGGCCAAACTCTCTTGCCCTACACTATGGTGCTAGACGCTGTGCAATTTGCCAGTTTAGATTTTCCCAGGAGTTCCTGCATTCAGAGGTGCTGCATTGCGCATGCATGGTGATTGACTCAAGGTAGCTTGCTGTCCTCTATCTACTGAATGCCATTTTGATGTTAAACTGAAATTTAAGGAGTACTGAAAAAAGAAGCAAACTGGGCTTTTTTTTTTTTTTTTTTTTTTTTAAATTTATAAGCTTCTAGGAATGAAATGTTACCAGGTCAGCTCAAAGCTTTTGGTATTGGAGTTCTCTTGTGCAGGAATGATTTATGCAAGAATGCTGTCAGATATACTTTATTGTGGCCTCCGAACAACTTTATAAAATATGCTGAGCTACACAGCACTTTACAGGCACTTGCAGATTTCCAAGGCGGTGCTAGCTCAGCTGAAGACAGATTAGTTTGCTGATTATTAGAAAACAAAAATTTCTGAATAGCTGGTGGCTAGAACACTGGAATGGAAGAAGTGCATTTCCTCTCACAGGAAGATTTCTTCTTACAGGAGTTATAAAACTTGCCTCTTCCTGCACATATGTGTCTGGGGTTTTTTGTGCTTCAGCTGTTTGGATGTAAGCAATAGCAGGAGTACACTGAATGAACTGATGGTGGATGGCTGCTGGGAATGGGAAAGGGTGTTGTCAGAGCACAATTTATGGGGAATAGGGCAGTGCTGTTCAACAGCTGCTGGTTTTCTCATAAGGAGAAAACTCTCTGAGGAGAGTTCATTCAATCATGTTGAATAAACTGTCCTCCTTGTTTTTTAGGGAATAAACACCACCATCCAAAATACCTGTCAGAAACTGCCACAGAAAATGCAGAATGGAGTCACTTGTTTTCAATACACACTTTTTTTCCATATCCATTAATAGTGAGCATTTGAAAGCGGTGTGCATGATTTCCCATAACTGCTGTAACAACAGGAAATATGTGTATGTGTACTTATATATACATACATACATACACATATATATATATACAAGAAAGGACTTCTCTGAATAGTAGAATTCAGTTTACAACACGCAAATGTCTGGGGGTTTCAAGAGATGTGAGACGCCCTCTATTCTTAAATTGCTCCAAAACTTATGGCATGGCCTTCCATACAAGGACCCTGTCTTGTGAACCACTGTAGATTTGTATCACTTCCTGAAAACTTTGTTCTACTTGAGACTAAAATATGTTGGAATATATTCTCATACATTTTAAAAAGTATCATTAAGTAGCTTATTCCTGTGTTGTCTTTCATTTGTCTTTAACTAGAGACCTTCCATGAAGGAAGATGCTTAATTATAATTACACTTAACTGTTATACACATCCTAGTTTTGGGTACTTTACTGATCAGAGATGGAAAAATAGAAAAGAATATTTCCCATATTCTGATATTATCTTACTCTGCTGCAATCTTCACAGTATTACTCCTGTTGACTTCCATGGGAGGAAAAACAAGCCTGAAATATCCCTGTATGCTGCCTTCGTTGACATTTTTAGCTCTTTATTGTGCCTTAAAATAGTTTCTTTCCCATACTTGACTGACAACTTTATTGATGTCTTAATTATTGGTCTTTCTGGAATTTAACTCTGTTAGAAGTTCTTATTAAAAGCTCTCCTCAAAAACACCCTACCTGCGAGATATCAGAGTATCTTCCAGACACAAAGTGGAAAATAATTGAGCCTGTTGTAAAAATGTGGATTTAATCTTGAATATTGGGACCTTTTGACAACTGTGTGGTGTTTACTACTTGATTTATTAGGATTCACATGAAAGGATCATCAAAAATGGTTAAAAATCCAAATTGTTGACTGCTTTTCCCATAATATAAAATAAATAAAAAACCAAGCACAAACTGCAGAGAAGAATGAACAATTCCGTCTCAAAAGGTTTGGATGTCTTTCCATCTGCTTTATTGCACATTTTATGCTCAATTTCTCTCATCCTGGAATAGGCTTAAGAAGAAGGCAGACAACTGCTATCTCCTCACTCCCTTTTTTCTACAAATGACAAGACTATTGCACAACATCAAATCTGGACAAATCTAGCTGTCACTCTTTTACATCCAGCCATTTAAGGAGAGGGAGGGAGTTGAATTGTCATATCAGAAAGCCCTGCTGAATGTTTTTAGGACTTCTCTCCAGGACACTGGTGCTTTGTGTGAAGGACTCTGTTTTAAAAATCTTTTAGTGGCTGAAACAGACCAAGGTAGATGCAAATGATAACCCTACTGTTAAAATCTAAAACTAGAATATAGGAGTCCAGCTCTTATTCTGCTTGTATAGATACTCAGTTCTCTACCTGCAAAATGGAAGTAATGTTTTCTTTTTTCCATCATGCTTCATGTTGTATGTGATTAAATTACTTTTTTATTTATGAAAAACATTGCTTACAATGGTCTTTTGTCTTCAACAACGTTTGAATTAATAGCACCACTAAGAAAATGAAACCATGCTCTCAGTTTGGCTCTCAGTTTGGCTCTCAGTTGATTGTTGTGAGCTCTTTGATGTGCAGTTGGTCTGAGTAGAAAAGAAGTATCTTCCACTATTACTTCTTGTAAGAAAAGAGTAATCCCATCTCACACAGCACAGAATGATGGTTTCCTACAAACTAGTCATGGTAGTATTCAGATAGGTCTGATTGCTTTGTGCTATTTGTGCTGCCTGAAATTAATGCAGATAGAAAATACTTTTATCTAAAAATATCTCATTTAAAATCTTAAGTTAGAGACAATTTTCTACATGATTACTAGTCTCCTCATTCACAGAAAGCTCTTATAAAGCTTTCTCTGTTTCCTCACTTTTCTCTCAAAGGCGCAAAAATACTCCTTTTGTATTGCACTTCACTTTAGAATTAGATGCTCATACTTAAAAAACATGATATCATAAGTTATCATAGCGCTCCTTAGCTAAGAAATTGAAAGTATGTCCTTGCTGCAGATGTTTAGAAACGAATATGCACTTTGCCATTCTCCCAGGGCTTTCGATATATGAGAAAATATTTTCATTCTAGTGAGGGCATTTCAAGGGTTTATTGGTTTGAACTGATTTTCCCTCCTCTCTGTGTTTATACTTAACATTGCTGTAGATACCACTGAAAGGCATTCTGGTGTCTGAAAGTCACAGCAGCTCGCTTGTTACTAATACCAAACAAAGATTTTTTTGGGCAGGGGAAAGATGGCGTATTCAAATTTTCTATCTTGTTTCTTTCAAAAGTGAGACCCTGCTGAGAAGCCTCTCAAGACAATTTATTTCCTGACAGAGGTTGAAAGTCACAGGTTTTGTGGAATTATGTGTTTGATAGCCTAAAGATCACAAGAATAGTACCTTCCAAAAAGTACTTGTTTTACTTCTAAATCATAAAATAATATGTAGACTGCCTTATCGTCCATATTTAACTGTTGAGTTAATAGTCAGTGTGGATGTAGAGGGTGAGCTGATGCCTGATTACCTTTCCCTTGGAGGACATCTGTCATTTAGGAGTCACTCTTTGGGAACAACCTCTCTACTCTATGCCCTATTAATTTCTTCATGTTCGCCATTAAGATAGGGGAAGGCATTTACTGCAGAGGTTTTTATAGCAAGTAATCAGGTAACATGAAATGAGGCAACCCACAAAATTCATCTACCTAGGACAATACTATCTTCAGTGCTGCTCAGTAAAATACAGCAAACAGACGTACAATGGCTATGGTGAATATTAAACCTTTTCAGCAAAAAACATTTAAAACATTAGGAAAGTAAAAATATTTTAAATTAAATTTTCTAGGCAGCTGTCTGATTCAGGGTACTCAGAGAAGGAACACAAAGCAGATTTTTAGGCTCAAAGGCTCTGCCATTAATCAGGTTAAATGTAGAAGCCATCAAAACTGTTATTTTGCCCATATTGTACAAAATTTTAAAACATCAAGGTGCTGGAGAGAGTCCAGAGATGGCAACGGAGCTGGTGAAGGATCTGGAGCACAAGCCCTATGAGGAGTGGCAGAGGGAGCTGGGGGTGTTTAACCTCAAGGAGGCTCACTGGAGACCTTGTTGTCTCTACAACTGCCTGAAGGGAGGGTGTAGCCAGGTGGGCATCAGCCTCTTCTCCCAGGCAACCAGCGGCGGGATGAGAGATCACAGCCTCAAGCTGTGCCAGGGGAGATTCAGGTTTGACATAAGGAGGAATTTCTTCATGGAAAGGGTTGTTCAACACTGGAATAGGCTGCCCAGGGAGTCACCATCCCTGAAGGTGTTCAAGAAGCAATTGGACATGACACCTAATGTCATGGTCTAGTTCACAAGGTGGTGATCAGTCCAAGGTTGAACTCAACGATCTCAGAGGTTTTTTACAACCTCAGGGATTCCAAATCTACCCTCACAGCCATGGTCAAAATGCCTTCTTGCCTTGAAGCAATAACTGATGCCACGAGGGAATGAGAAGAGGATCTTCATCTTTGTACGTGTGACCTAGATGTGGCAAAGTTAAAAATGAACACAGAAGTTGGTAGCATCTAGTGGGTAGAACACATATTTTGAGTTGGATAGTGAAAGTTTATTTCCAGTATGCTCTGACCAGGACTCATCCTTCACAGTTCTCAGAGTGCCTTGCTGATGCATGTGTCCAGACAGCTGGAAAACTCAGTGCATTCCAACAGTAACTACTCTGGATGTGTATGGGTTGTTGTGAGAGTAGATGGAGGAAATGAAACACTGAGGAACGGAGAGAATATCACTGCTGTGCTCTCCATGTTTCAGTTGTTCTGCTAATGCCCAGCCTGGGAAGAAAAGGAAAATATAACAAAGATGTTGTACTCTGCCCGTATTGATATAGATTGCAAAAGGCAAGCATAGAGGCATGATAAGTCAGACCAGAAAAGGGATGGAGGGCAATCATATTGTAATGCAATGGAGAGTGAACCAAAGAATTTAGATATGAAAAATGATGAGGTTATCTACAAAGCTATAGGCAAATACTTATCAAAGGAACACTGATCAGTTTTCAGCATCTCGGTGACGAATTTAGATGCGTCTTTCACAGAAGTTAATGGAAGATACATATCTTTAAAATCTCAGCCATTGCTTAGTCATCATTTTTGTCTGTGTCAATAAACTGCAGACATTAAATTACACGGTCAATTCTTTGAACCCACGTGGAAAAGGAAATCATTTTATGGATGCTGGCCACCCAGATCTTTACACCTTTTTGCCTTGGTCATAGAAAGGTGACTCACCAAGAAATGAGGACCACCAGCAGCTGCCTGGGCTCTAAGGCTTCATACTGAGACCTGATGGAGCGGTTCTGACCTTCTCTCCAGTAGAGGGCAGCGATACACAAAAACTCACTGTATTTTCAAACTGAAAAATTTGTACCGTAGTAAATGTCAGCTTATGGAAGGAGTTCATTAGAGCATGCAGATTGTTTAATTTTGGAGTAATGACGGTCATGATGACTTCTTTCTCCATCAATCGAAGTAAACTTCCTCCAAAGAAGAAAGAGATCAAAGTGTGAGTATTGTATAAGTATAAGGACTTTTGCATTTGGGGTCATTTGATAAACTGCAGAGAACTGAAGATATTCATACTGAACTATCTCACTTCCCCAGGCCACTTAAAATGTTTATTTTCTGATTCCTACTTTTCTGATCTAAAAATTGTTTTGGAACATTTTTTTTCCAGGCACTACTTTCTTCATTTGTTTCTGGTTCACCTACATTAATTTCCTGTCCTTCCTGAAACCCTCTGCTTCACAGCCTCTTCCCAGTTTTGTTTGTGCATGCCGTATCTCACAGAGCCAGGAGAAGAATCTTTGCGCCTCTCTTGGAAATCTCCCCTCCAAACCGCACATCTTCTGAAACACTCAGGAGTACTGGGACTACCAGTACACACAACTGTTACGTCTGAAATTAAAATAACTAGTGGCTCACAAAGACCACCTACATCACTACGTAGAACACCTTGAACTAATTTCTCCAGGATGCAGACTCCTCTAGAACTATCAGGAGAGAATTTATAACAAGACTTCCCTCCTCTACTCTCTTGGCCCAGCTAGATTGAAGTCAGGCAAATAGGGGGGATCCAGAGAATTCATTAAATGGTTTGTATTCACATTAGGGAGCGGAAGTAAAAAAAATGAACAAAAATCTGCATGCTGGCATTTACTTTGAGATCAGATAATTTTATGCACAAATATCTCCTCTTTCCTTCTTGCTCTTCAGTCTTCAAAGGAAATTGGGTCTACTTAATTTTCAGGAAGTTCGGATGAAGGCTGAAAATGTGTTATCTGTTTTCATGACTACCTAGTTCTACTAACTAATGTAGTCAACTTGTTTCATATAAATATTTTCATAAACTATCACATGTAACATGACTAACTCTGCCTTTTAACTTCACAGGCCTATCGAAGGCAGGCTAAATATTCACGTAATTGCATAGGAAATATTATATAGACTCTACTATTAGGTCCTCACACACCATCATATTTTAAACAACAGATTACGGCAGATTTGAAATTGAATTTAAAATACAGTTCATGATGACAAGTCAAAAAATTCATGTTAAGAGATAAACTAAAATACTGCATAGGATAGTGCTGTGTATACAAATGCTGAAATAAAACAATGAATCCTCTGCTCTTTAGCTTTTTTACCTGATTTAGCTCAGATTCAGCATCTGTGTTTCAGTTTAAGAACTGAGAGGGTAAGTGTACCTTTATTTTATATAAACAAACAAATTACATGGCTTTAGGGTGCAATTTGGTTTTTTAAAAATGTCATGCTGACTTGATTTGTGCAATTTAGGAATGACAAATTTAATCTTTTTCATTTTATTGCAGGACTTCCGGGAAGTCACAAAATATTTTATTGTCAGCAGCTAAATCTTAGCAAGATGAACAGAATTTCAGTGATTTCCCCTCTACACCACCTATCACACCTACAACTAAAAACACCACCAACAATTAGTTTTAAATTGATTGACCAATTTTTTCCCAACTCAACTGGTTGATCACTTGCTAGTTAACAGAATTATCAATGCATCAAGATTTCCTATCTTATATAGCCTGTAGATATGACCCATACTTGTAATTAAAAATGTCAGTAATACTTTTTCCTTTCCTCCTTTTTCACCCCTGAGACATTAGGTCTACCTTGTCCATTACAAACAAAAAAAATAGCATATACAGCATACCGGATATCCCCACTAATTTGTTTTTTCATGCTTGTCATATAATAACCTTTCTCTATGACTAATATTATCTTTCAGTCCATATGTATTACTTCTTTGGTACAAAGAATAAAATATCAAGTGCATTTCTCACAAACTTTTCCTGGTTTGAGGCTTAAAGAAATCACACCTTGAAACTTGCTGGTACAACTCTCTAGTAAACATAGGACTAAAAGAATAATATGAGCATTCTGCTCTAGCTCTTTTGTGACTTGGATGTAGAAATGTCGTTTACACGCATATATACCACTTTACAGCCAAAAGATGGATATAGTATTTACTATTTAGCAAAAAAAGTGGTTTTGAACTGTCCAAACACCTTTTAGCATGTCGTACACTGTGGCTGAAATTTGAGTGTACCTGACTGGACGCGCAAGTACCAGGATGCCTGCACCGTGGCCTGGACGAGCATCGCCTTTCACCGCGTTTTCACTTTCTATACTCGCTAACACCAGCATTGATAGTTACACCTGCAGCTCTCACCGACGCCCAGCCCACGCTCCGCACCTGCAGCCCCCGCGCTCCCCGAACCACAGCGATGCCGCCGGGCGCCCCACAAGGGCAAGGACCGCGGGCGACCCGAGTGCTTGGGTGGTTCGCCTGCCGCGCCCCCGCCTCCGCCCCCAGCAGCACCCCCGGGGAAACGCCGCGGCCCCCTCTCCCACTCCCCCCGCGCTCCCCGGCGCGGCTGGGACCCCTGGAACGGACCCGCATCCCCGTCCCAAGCGGGGCATCCCCGCTGCCCAGGGGCGCTCTCCGGGAGGCATTTTTGGGGCAGAAACGTGGGGGTAGTTTTTTTTCCAGCTGCTTCCCGCCGGGCTCTGGTAGCCCAGGGTGCAACGGGATCCCCGGGGACGCAGGCCCTGAGGGTCTTTCCCGAAGGCATGTCCTTGGGAGCGGGCGGGAAGGGCGGTTGGGCATGCGGGGCTGGCGCGGAGGGGCAACCCGGCCGCCGCCGTAGTAAGAGAGCTGCTCCTCCGGTGGTTGGGCTGGGGAGCGCTGGGCTCCTCCTCCTCGTCCCCCCCAGCAGTGCACAGCCGGGCGTGTGACTGACGAGTCTCCCCTCGTCTATCTTTCTTATTTTTTTTATTTTTTTTTTTTTTTCTTGCCATGGGTACACACACCGAGACACGCACATGACAGCACTTGGGTGCCAGCGCCGGTGCATCGCCAGGAGGGCTGTGCTTCACTCCGGGCACGCACACACGCATGCTGCTGCTGCTTCTGCTGCTGCTGCTGGAAGTCTTTCTACACGGGGATTAGCAGCCGCCTCTCGCTGTCTGTATTTCCCTGCCTCTTTCTTCTCCCTTCCTTCCCTTTCTCCTTCTCTCCCTCAAACGCCTGACTGACGGACGGCGGGCAGGAAAAGGTAAATGCGGGCGTGCTGTTTGCTGACGATACCGAGGGGTGATGGTGTTAGCGGCGTGCTGCGCGGTACGCCCTCGGCTCGCCGGGCAGCCTGCTTGCTTCGCTTGCCCTCCCGCAGCGCCGGCGGCTGCCGCGGCCGCCGCTCCCCGACACTCCGCGGCTCGGGGGATCGGGTTTTGCCGCGAGAGGTTTGGTTTCCTCAGCACCCTCCCTGCTCTTCCCCTGGGCTGCGAGACAGAGAGGTTCCCCGCTATTGTGCTGCTCGCACTTGGCAGCGCGGGTGCGAGCGTGCGGGAGCGCTTAGCCGGGGTTTCTCGGGAGGAGGCTGGCTATTAATTGCTGTCTGCGCGGAAGACGAGGGCGCTTCCTCTGGCAGGGAACCTGGGTATTACTTATTCATCGGGGCTGGAGAGTGGCAACGGGAGGGCTAGTCGTCCTCCCCGCGTCGTGTCCCCCCTCCCTGTATGCTGCATCATTCAAATGAGTAATTCCTAGCTGGCCTTGCATTGCGGGGCTCTATCCCCCCATCCTCGGGGGCTCTGCCAGCCGCCGTGGAGTGCCATTCTCCTTTGCCCGGGGGAGCTTTCCTTTGCCCGGGGGAGCGCCCCCTTCCCCGGAGAGCCCGCGGGCGAGCGATGCGGGGGCATCGCTGGGTCCTGCTCCGCCGTCCCCCGCAGCCCCGCGCGGGCTCCATAAATAGTTGTCGGCAGTTGTTCGGGCCGAGTTTGCCCCGTGTCCCTCCCCGGCAGGACAAGGACAGCAGGGTGGATATTTTCCTCCCCCTCGGCGAAGCCCGCGTGGTGCGGGGATCCCGTGGAACCGACAGGTCTGGCGCAGCCCCGCCGAGGGGACCGCGTTCCGCGGGGCTCGCACGGATCCCGATCCAGACTTCCATCCCCAGAGGCGCGGGTGCCTGGGAGAGAGCTTCAAGGCGGCAGGGGACAGGAGGGAGGCGGTGTCGAGGAGCCTACCCTCCCGGGCCGCTGGGGCGGCGCAGCGCACCGCGGGCAGCGAGCCCCCTCCGCGGGCCGGCCCCGGGCCCGGCGCGGCTCAGGTGGGGGCGTTTAGCGGCGAAGAGCTCCGCTGATCGCCTGGGCAGCCCCCGGGCCGGAGGTTAAAGCACCCCCCGAGAAAGGCAGGCTTCCCTCCGCCGTGCCGGTGCCCATTGCTTGCCGGGCAGCGGGACCGGCACCGCCGCTCCCCGCCCTGCGGGTCCCGGAGCGGAGTGAACCGGGCTGCCGCCGTCCCCCGTTCCTTCTCCGCCGGAAAGCGAGGCATTTAGCGAGGTCCGTTATGTAATTACCGCTTTTTTTTTTCCCCCCTTCTTGTTGCTGTTACTAAACCCGGCTCAGGATGCCGGCAAGGAAGCCGTGCTTTTTTTCTGAAGGAGTATGATAGTTTTATTTGATGTCGGAAAAAAAAAAAATAATATTTAAGCACTTCGGTTTCACACATGACTGATTTTTGAATAATACTGTCTCGTTCGTGTTGTTTTCTACACCTGTCAGAGGTTCCTAAGTATGCTGTTAAGGACAGAAGGCCAAAATAAAAATAGTAAGAGAAGCAAACCCGTGAGAAATGTAGTGGACAGGGTAAGAAGTTGGTTATTAAAAAAAAAGAAAAAAATGGAAGTAGTTGTTTAACTTACAGCCTACTTACAAGTGAAAGGTAGGTGTGCTTACAGGCATGGTGTATGCTTAGCTTGTTGTATGGGATTGTATTTCAATGTTAATGCACCTTTAAAAAGGCAACACTAATTTCTACTCCTGTGTGGGTCCTGTGTAGATGCTTAAGGTCTTTCCCCTCCCTTAAAAGACATTGTGAGTTTGAGCATTGTTCACTGATCCAAGGGATTCAAAAGTCTAAATGCTGCATATTCAAAGATAAATAGGGTATGTATTTGAAGATCAAATTACTGCTGATAATAATGATTACATGAAAACTAGGAATAGTTAATGGCAACAACACAGTTTCTTGTTTTCTTCTGTTACATCTTACTTGTCTGTCTAATGCTGTGTATTTCAGATAACGATATAAATTAGGTAACTAAATTACGTATTTAAATTAGGTAACAGTTTAAACTAGTTTGAAATAATTAAAACATGGGAGCAAAATACACTATTAGAGAGCTTATAAATTTAAAAGGTTCAGTAGTGTTTCATTACATATATGTGTGTGTATATATATCCTTCTGATTTAGTTTTCTTTTACTTCACCAGACTCCTCTACATAGTTTAATTCAAGGCTCGTTCTGGTCTATCTCTTGTGGGATTAACACTTGGATGCATATCAATGTAATCTGTTTGTGTTAAGCTTTGTAATGTTGTTCTTACTGTGAAGGTGGTGCATCTCAGTGCAGCTCTGGCTGGTAATGTTGCGTCCAGGAAATACAAAAAGAACTGCATAAAAAATTCATGAGGTAGTGTAATATATGACAGTAATCCCATACCAAGGAAGAGTAGTAAGTAGCCTCCATGGAATTTTTTCATTGTCATTTTTACCATGATCTCATACCATAGAGTAACTAAAATTTTCACCCAAATTGTAATAGACAGTTCCGATGCTCTGAGACTGGCATTGCCGTTTTAAGTAGAAGAGAGTTCAAAGCACTTTAAAGTGAGATAGTTTATTCAGCCCTTAATTTCTGTAACCAGACTTAATTTTTACTGGCTCCGTTGTATTCTCTCTCAACATTTAAGAAAGCTATTTTTGTCAGGGGCCTGTAATTAATACTTGTTCTCCTCTTATGCCAAATTTTGCACTTGTGCACAAAGCTCATCCAAAGGAACCTGAAAAGTGGATCTCCATGGTAACGAGAGAGCGATAGAGAGAGAGAGAGAGGATTTTCTCCCTCACTATAGGTCAAGACTAGACGCCTACCTATTCCTTAACTTGTAGCAGCATTCATTGGCACCTTCCTCTTTGTGGTTATTTTGTCTCTTGGGGTTTGCTTTTACTGTTGCCTCATGCTTCCAGAGTGAGAACAATGCTACGCTGGATGAGCGCAGCCTCTGTGTTTCTCCCTGCTCTAATTCTTCTTTCTGCTTGCATTGTGTTTAAGTGTTTCTGTACCTATATGATTTTACTGCGGGATTTTGGGAATTAGCTTATTTTCCCCATCAGATTTTTGATTTGAAGACCTGTCTTGTCTCTAACTGTGTGTAATAGCTGACAGAACCTTACTTGTTAGTCCTCTTCAGATGAAAGTGTGTTCATCTCCTTTTTCTCTATTATTTGTCTGTGCTATTTTTGGAGTTTCAGATGTTTCATAGCAGTAAGAGCAGTCTACTCCTTCTCACCTGGGAGCAGGGCTGAACTTCATTTTTTTAAGTCAGCATGTGAGATGTGATACTGGGGTTACTGTTTGGAGATGTTCAGCATAAAAAGAGTTTCTTTTGCCCTGACTCTGTTATCACATTGCAGCAATATGGAACAACTCTTTCTGGGGGAATCATAGGGTTTTTTTTCCCTTTTCTCTTCTTTGAAGAACTGTCTACCTAGACTGTGTCTCTGTCAAAGCTGAGATGAAGTGAACACATTTTATTCTAGATGATCTTGTAGTCAGATACTTAAAACTTTCACCGAGGAATATAACATATTTTCTATTTCCATTTTCCTTTCTGTCCGCAGTTTTTTGTATCTACGGTCTCATGAGAGCATACCAAATGGGTTTTTAAATGGCTCCCTTAGGCTGCTAGTGCACTAGGTCTCTCTGGGCATATTTCCAGCTCTTTTGCCTTTCCTTGTGACATATCTCAGGATAATTTGAAAACATCTGCTAAAGCAACCATCTTAATATAAGACAGCAGTCATCGTTTGTCACTGAGCAATATGTCATTTGTGGCTCTCTAATTGGAAGACAGATGCTGATGCTGACTTTGGCCTTCTTGACATGTCTAGTTGGCAGATTGTCTGGAGAAACACTTTGCAGTGCTTTGAAACCACACAGTGTATTTCTACTTTTCTGTATCTCTGTGTTTCTTAAAGAATTGCCTGTGCCATTTGAAAATCTGCTCAAGAAATGGTAAGGATAGCAGCTAGTACATTCATAATCCAGCTTTCCAAGTCAACTTGACTTTATGCATCTCTCCAGTGTCTTCTGGCTAGATGAGAGCCATTTTCAAGTAGTTCCCTGTGAAGCTTTTTCTTTAGCCTTTCTATATGAGAAACTTCCAATCTCTTGCTGCCTGATGCTCTGTGTTGGTGGCATTTCAATGAATATCACTCATTCCAGTTGCTTCCCTCTGTTTGAAAATTTAGCATCACCTTTAACTAACCTTCATCTTCTGATTTCTCATGGTAAGGAAACTAGGGATTTGAGAAATGGCCTTCTATCTGTGTGAAGGAAATGTACACTTCTAGATGCCTAGATCCAGGTTTTGAACCTCAGTTGCCGCGGTTCAGGTGGCAAAAATGTGTGGCATCCGCTCATAACCAAAGATCTCAGTAGTTAAGGTTGGTGTCTTATACCTAGGTACTTTTTAAAGCTTTGTGGGTTAATTTTGAATGTAGGCTGTCGTAGCTTGAGTTGACTTGCAACATCTTACAGGTTTGAACATCTTAATATCCTGATGTGGTATCTCTGCTGGATGCAGTCAAGGAATTCTTGGGTTTTTTTTTCCTGTTGTGGAAAAGGGAGATAAGGAGGTAAGGATCCCAAGAAATTTTGTCCAAGAATTGTGCTTCAAAGCCTAGTAATTGTTCTGGGTGTGCATCTTCTCTGAAGGTATTCCAAGGCATGTGATTGTAGGATGGTAGCTGAGTTACTTTTTTCAAATGGAGTGGGTTTTTTTCAGGCAGCTTCCCGAGTGTGACTTCAGTTGCTAATTCTGTGGTTATACACACTTTCTTCCCATGTGTCTGTTTAGTTTTGCAAATGGAACAGGATGATGTATTTGACTGGAGGTCAATAACAATGAGACAATGATTAGCAGTCTCACCTACCTGCGTTGTGGTAACTTGTTTTAGCAGCACGCATCCAGCATTGAAAGTCAGCACTGAGAATTACTGTCTCACTACTGCTCTGTGTGTTTCTTTAGTCTTGTCATCAGGGCAAAAAAAATAAAAAGGAAGAAAAAGAATTAAAGAGGAGTGGAGATAAAGTCCAGGTGTCTGCTTTGTGGTTGTGGTCTCAACAGTATCTTTTCATTTAGAGCTGGTCAACAGGCAGTGTGCAATTGCCTTTGTCCAGCCAGAAGTCTTGAGAGTCAGTGTGCTCCATGCATGCCAGGTGTCTCACAGATGTCCAAAATACGCAAGAATCTATTTTCTTTCCATCCTGCGGCTGAAAGAATTTCAGAGTCCTTGCAGCATGCTATTCACCTAGGACAACCTTCATTTCATGGTTCACAGAGGAATGTAGATTCTGCTTTTGTCATGCTGGAACTGCATTGGTGCAAATATTTCACAAGGAATTCAGAGATCCCTTGTTCTCTTCAGTCTGTGTCTCCTGGCTTTCCGTTCATTGGGTGTAATGCTCAGGGCGTGGTTTGGTCCTTTAAAGGTGTCAACTAGTTTACCTCCATAATGTTGTAGGGTTTTGTTTCTCTCTCTTTTTTTTTTTTTTTTGGTGTGTGATTGTATTTTAGAACATCACTAAATTCTGTCATCAGATCCCATTTTCTAAGAACATACCATAGGACAGGATCTGAGGAACCTTTCTACTAGAAGATGTCCATTCTCAAGGTGGGGATTGGAATTCATGGTCTTTAAGGTCCTTTCCAACCAGAATTATTCTATAGATCTATGATTCACCTAACTGTTTCTTCCAACAGATCTTGTCAGAGAAGTGCTTATAGCCAAATTTATAAACAGTTTTGTAAATAATATTGATGAATATTCCAGTGGAGCTTTTTAGTGGTAATGGGATGGCAAAGTAGAATTAAAAGGGGAAAAAAAATAACCACAGAAAGGAATGAAAGAGGTAGCATTAGGAGAATTTATTGTTATTCTGTATAAATTAAGTATTGCAAACATCATCATGCCAAAACAATTTAGACTGAAAAAAGGAATGGTAATTTGGCAATTCCATTCATGGAAGAACTGTAAAACTATAAAACATAGTATTTGAGAAGATGATTAAAATTGTTTTCTGAGGAAAATACCCCAAATATCTGGATGACATCTGTCTTTTAATAACAGCAGGAAAATAAGACTAGTGTTTTCTAGATTAGTGTTATCTTGAAAAGTACCATATGTATATCACCATATGAAATTAAATACTCTAGAAGAAGAGATGCAATGTCAGTTTAGGAAGCACTGTAACTTTCAGTAAAAAAGATTAATTCCTTAATTGTGATATGGATAAAATAAACTGATAAAATAAACAAAATAAAAATAAATAAAATAAAAATAAAATAAAATAAACATGATAAAATAAACTCAAGTGGAATTATAAACTGGAGATGAAGACTTTTTCTCACACATTTGGATCCCAGTCTTCCTGGGGACAAAAAACAATGCAGGTTTTTTGCCTTAGCAACAACAACAAAAAAACCAAAATAAACCAAAGAAAGAAGCTACTGATATTACACTGAGGAGAGACTATTGAATGGTATTCAAACCAGCTGGCTGTCCTTTTAACTCAGGAAAAAAAAAAGTTTTTAATTCCTGAAATGTTAGAAATTTATTCATGTACAAACTATAGTGGAGTCTTCCTCTTTGTTTTGTTTATGTCTTTTGGGGGTTTTTTTGATCCATGATTCTATGACAACTACTTCAAATATGACATTCTTTGTAGAGCTGCTTCAATATCCATGTAAAGTCCTTTACAGAATTGCAGTGGCATGGTAGTTGATGAGCATTCGCTTCACCTTGGGTAGAAATGCTAGAGTTTTTTTGTATATAACCTGCAAATCTATGTGGTGTTTCTTACCATACTGTGATGGTGTGTGGGCTGACTTCCAGAATTACTTGTATGGTGTTCTACATCTCTATAGCACGGTAGAATTGTCCTTACTGGGAATCTTCATGCTGTTTGTCGCAGGGGGAGTTGTACAGCATGACTGTATATGAACAAAAGCAGAATACAAGGATGTTCTGCAGTATTCAAGTACTTTGGTCATTTACAAAGCAGATAGTATAGAGGTACTTCTAAAATCAGTGCAACATGCTGCAAGATAACTAATGTGTTGTGTTAAATTACTTTCCAGAGGATGTTTTTGACAGAATCAAGGCAAAATGTGAGAGTATGCTCAAGTTCTTGACCTGATCCTTTGCTCTTTATGCTGACTGGCATTTTGAACATGAACTGCAGGAGCAAACTGCCTGCCCTGTATGAAATATTAATTGTTGAACACCAGTTGGTCAGGTCCATATTAGACGGGCTTTTTTAAATGTGAAGAAATGCTGAAATGCAGTAGCAACGCTTGTGTGTGTTACACTTGTAGAGCCCTTCTGAAGACAGAAATATTAGCTAAAAGATTACTCAAGGATCACAGCATTCCTACACGACCTAGGAGATATTAATTACATCGTGTTTCTTTATTCTAAATATCTGGTCCCTCTATGACAACACACAACAAAGTATGGTGAGAGAAAGATGAAGGTTCATGTCAGTGCCTGTATCAGTTTTCTTTGGAACTAAAAAGAAATTTTGCATACAATGAGAAGAAAATAGTCCAATAATCAATTTTGCTTGCAGACTTTGTTCATTTATAGAAACTCTAACTTGCTTTTTGCTATTCAACTTTATATGTAGCTAGCTTCAAGCTGCTGTAGGACCAAAAATAACTGGTCCATTTTCCCAAGGACTTACAGTCTAAGAACAGAGAAACTAATATCTAGGAAAGCCTACAAATGTAAATTTTATTTGTTTAAAAGCTTCAATATTATTATTCTGAAATGGTGTAATGCCAGATTTTATTTTCCTATTTAAAATAGTACATAATTCAGAACCAGTGCTACCAGTGGTCTGTGCACAGCTCCCAGTGATCTCTCTGCAATATGTCCCTGATGAAAGAAAAAATGCTTGAACCTGAGGCTATTACAGAAAACCCCAGTATTATTTTATTTTATTGCAAATTAAGAGATACTGATGAATAAATTGGATGTGGATTTTTTCTTGTTTCAACGATGATTCTCGTTTGTTTATTTTTATACAAAACTGGGATCATTAATTATTTGTGGTATAATTAATTAATTAATTGATGAGTCTGCCAGATCTAGTTTAGTCTTTCTGGCTTTGTTAGCATACAGAGTCCTTGCAGCTGATTTATACATTGGTTTGAACTGTTGCTGAATGAAGCAGTATCCTGGTTTTGAGCATTTGGGTTAGGTTTGGTTTTGGTTTTTTGCTGCTTTGTATTAAAATATGAACATTGTGTTGACTCTGTGTGCTCATGAGAGCTTTGTGTTCTCGTAGAACATAAATTATTTCAGTTTTATATGATGATTTTGCTTTAACATTTAGTCTAACCATAAACTAATCTGAAGTCATCTTTCCTTCCATATCCAGCTCATGCCAGCTACTGCCCATGTTAGCAATATGCTTTATAAATGTGCAGTACCTCTTCAGGCTCACACATGCTTTGAATTTAGTTTTAAGTCAGGATTGATCTTTTGATGGGGATTTTTTTTTTCCCTCAACTTCAGGGAGAACAAAAGTAAGTGAGTGAGTGAGTTCTTTTCAAACTCCCTTATTCTTGATGTTGATCTCTCCCTGCTCTTTGGTTTTGTAGGGAAGGCTGAAGAGAAGCCGAGATTAGCTGTTCAGGCACATGGAACACTTGAAAGAGTTTTTCTTGCCTTTCTGGTGGAAGCAAAGAGAACTTCAAGGAGGAAAGGTGAATTCCTTTCTGGAAGGTGTTGAAGGCAGTAAGTGCACTCCTCACTCACATCTCAGGGCTGAAGAGGCCACTTTAGCTATTGTCATCAGGTAGCCTGGAGAACAATTTTGCAGACCTGGTATCTTAAGTCAGCAGCAGACTGCACAAAGCCTAGGTCAGGTGAATGCTCGCTTAACTGCACATGGGGCAGAACCAACTGTCACAAGTCTACTTCTCAAGAATACTCACTCTGTGTGTATTATTAGACAGCTCTTCTGCATGGTCACGGTGACTGGCCAGAATTTTGGGGGCCCCAGTGGCACAGTTACACTGCACTCGTATTTTTGGTAACGGTAAACACCCCTTACTCCGGGTAAAGGAAATGGTATTGATACAGGCAGGCACATGCCTTCTACAGAGTGTATGTAGCCAATATGTAATTTAGTATATCATGTTGTATGGCTGAATAAATAAGTACAGGATGCCTATAACAGATCTGAATTGCTAAATCTAATATGATAATGGTTTTCACACCACTAGCAGAGCTCAGTAATTTATTACTACAATTTGGTGTCATGGATATGATTCATTCTGTTTTGGTGGATGCAAACAAATTGCTTTACATTCATGTAGTAATTTATTACTCAAAGCTGAAAGCATGCTTTGTGTAATACTGAGATAGTTGAAAAATTTATATTTATTTTTACTTATATATATTTTTAAAGGGGAAAAAAAAGTAAATTTTTCAGCACATACTGTTTAAACAGTCATCAGAAAATGTTTAATTCAGCCATCAAGAGGACAAGAACAGTTCTTGATCCAGTTTAATTCAATGACAAATCATCCTGGAGCCAAACTGGGTCCTTCCAATATCTGATACTAAACTTGTGTGTAACCCAAATACTCCGTCACTTTCCAGTTTGTTTATCTATAATATGATTTTTATTAAGCTAAGCTGCCTGCTGTGTGATTTGTGTTGGAAAAAGTTAAGCCACAGTGTTAGAAAGAAAATGTTTAAATACATTGATCAGTATGTGTGCTGCACATCTTATCTCTTTAAAATAGATAAATAATGAAAAAAAATTAATTTTGCTTCCCCCTTTGAATTTGCAGATTAGTCATGGATTGTTGCCCACAATTTTATGGAGCCTAATCATGTAGTCTTTTTTTAATAGATTCCATTATCATCATTACAATATACCACCTAAAGTAAGTAAATTAATTCAGTGGAGTCTCTCTAGAGCTAAGTTTGTGTGTGTGCTGGAAAACTGAGTGTGGCAAATGTAGTATTAATGGTTATTTTGTTAAGCATATTCTTAGAGTTTGCATGAACATATTTTAAGAAGTAGGATTAATTTTTTGGTATTTATTGCTAGGTCAAATAGTTTTTGAAAGTAGGAAGAAATTAGTCATGCTTTATCTAACAACTACTTTTAACTAATTCTGCTTTTGCCTGATAAATAAAGGTGAAATGAAACAAAGATATACTGAGCTAAAAACATTGGGGAAAAAACCCCTCAAAACTGTATATTTTATCTAAATAGACCAGATCTTGTTCCTCTTTATGCACCAACTGGACAGCCTTAACAGGAAGCAGAAATGTATTTGCAGTAGAGTTTATCTTTGTAGCTGCAAAGTGCAGAAAACTAGGTTTTGTGACTGGTGTGTTTACAGGGAGGGAAGTAGGATGAAAGCAGGAATGGATTTGACTTAATGCTAGATTCAAGTAGGTGGAAATGTGAGTAACATAAAGCCAAACAAAAACCTGTTTTTGTTATATAATTTCTTTTTTTTGGCATCTAGTATTTGGAGATTTTTAAATTTTGCCTCACCCTGGACTGTTTGGGTTTTGGGTTTTTCTTTTTAGGAAGATGGGGTAGAAGTAAATCATCTGGATAATGGAGCATATGGCAACTGGAGGGAAGAAAAGACAAACAAACAAAAAAACCCAAAAGAAACCAACAAAAAACTCAAGGTCATCACTTTCAATAGTTTCCTTAGCCAATTAAGGAATGAATTTGAATTTTAGGACCTTAAGGTTTAGCACATAGGACATGAAGCCTCAGAATAGTCCATGGGTAAAGTGAGAGCAGAATGTGTGTAAGAAATGCCTTAACGCATATCGCAACTGGCAAATCATTTGTGGAGTTCAGGACACAGTAATACATGAGATGTGTTCACTGTCTCCTCCTCAGTGACCAATGCAATATTGCCATCCCTGTTGCAGTAACAACATTGTCATTATTTATTTGGTGGTAATGAGTCTGAGTTTAGCAAGAAGGAATGAGTTCATAGGAAAATTGTTTTAAATAACAGAAAATCACACCAAACTGAAGTAGTACAGATAATTTCAGAGTTTTTCTTGCAAGCTTAGTTGCAAGTGAACACACAATTTGAATTAATTTTACAACATAATGAAGATGTATAACCAAGGACAAAGATTAAAGTAATTAAAGTTATGCTTTTAGATTTGGAAATACTTACACTTTTATTTTTCACATCAGTTCCAAATGCATTTCCTGTTTCCGATACGGTAAATAGACCTTTCCTCCTTTCAGACCATGTCTGGTAATACAAGTGAAAATAGCACAGTAATTTGAAACAGTAACATTGAAAAAAAAATTACAGTCCTAAACAAATTGTAACATGCTGCATATTCCCTAAAGGATTACCTAGTAGATGAAGTCAAGACAAACTAAAATATGCTTGTAGTTCTAAATTATAATTAATTCTCCATTGTATTTTGTCAACAAATTTCAATTTATATTATTGTCTGAATTTCAATTTATATTAACCTTTCCAACTATCCTGTGAAGTAAAAGTTTATTGTAAGTTTTTTACTGGTAGAGTGGTATCTTTTGTGCCTGTCAGAGTTCAAGGAGCTTCTGAACAAAACTCTTAGTCATTTGGTATAGTTTTAGGGAGCACTACAGAGAACTGGTCTTGGTGATCCTTTTCAGTCCCTTCAAACCTGAGATATTCTATGATCTTTGTCAGGGCAAAATCAGAACACTCTTTGAAATAAAAAGCAGATTTAAATGGCTCCAGATTTCAACATCTTCAGCAAGGTGTGTAAAAAGAAGCCTGTCCATAATCCAGCATAGCTTGAGGAAGCCTCTAATGTATACCCATATAATTTTTATTGTTAAAATGTCTCATGATTGAGCATAGCTAGAATAATCCATAGGAGCCTGATCTGCTACTCATTGCAGTCTGTGGCTCACACTGTGAGTGTAATGTCTGTCATTTCCTTAAGCAGGCGTTGGATTGTGTCAATACATGGGCATAAAAATCACATCTCTTTTTTTTTTTTTTTTTAAACTTTGAGACCTGCTGGGATATTGGCACTTCAGAATGTTATCTCCTAAATGCTTTGCGTCTCCACATGAATCATTTGAAAGGCAGACTTTATATTGCTACTTGGTCTCCTTTGTATGCGGTTAATATTTGTGGGGGTTTAGACATTGTATGCGCACAAAAATGACACTTTTGAAGGGACAAAAAAGGCTATACGGGTTCAAAAGTGTGAATGTGCATGGATAACTGAAATCCCAGTTCAGGCTTGACTTTTTACATTGTAGACAGATATTCCAGGTTTCTTTCAAAGAAGAAACTTAATCCCCACTCGGTAAACCTGCACACAGCCTAGGTTTTATCTCTGTCTCATGTTAGATGTATGTGTAGTACTTAACAGAGGTTGAAGTAGTGCATGAGATCATCTAAGCTGACTTGAATTTTACATACAGAGGAGAGAAACTGGCAGTTAAGCTAAATGTTGGAGTATAAAGACATTATTTCTCCCACTAAGGATTCATAGTCGTCAAGACTGTCAAATACATTTGTGTGTCAATTACAGTTCCAGAGGTGAAAAGTCAAGCTACTTTTCAAGACAAGTTTTTCTAATTAGAGTAATGAATGTTTGATTAATATTCCATTAGTAATATATGATAATTATACCTTGATGGGCTGTCACTTTTAGTACGTACAGAGTAAGATCACAGATGCATTTTTATGTTGTTATGCCTTTGTCAGCTTTAGTTCCCATCAACAGTCAGCTTTATGCAAATGCTCGCTGAAATATTTTAGAAATACATTTGGTCCGTGAGCCTGTTAAATGATGCTACATGTCTGCTTTGTGGGTCAATGCCTATCTCTTGCTTTGTTTAACATTTCACCAGGGTTCTGTGCTTTGACATTCACTAGACTGAGCTTTCAGAGAGAAACTTTACTATTCAGGAAATGTAATGCGTGAGGAAAATCCTGATTACTGTCTGTGGATAAATCCAAATCAGGAAATAACAGCAGCTTCATAGAACTATGATGGAAAATGTATATATTTTGACTTCTGGAGGTTAAAAACATTTCCCTACAGTAATAGGTGTTGTAGGGATGCATGCAATTAATGTTCAGAATCCCTGAGTTAATGTCATGTATCTCCCTGAGGGTGACCGTGGCATTCAACATAGCTCTTAGGGATGAGAGCTTATGATGCTTTCTGGTGAACCTCATAGTCTTCATCTTGTGAAGCAGTTCTGGAACTCGCTGCTAACTGTGGGGGCATCCTGGTATGTGAGGCATGTTAAGAGGGAATAGGGGAAAAAGAATTAGATGCAAGGCTACAAACTGCATAGCAGAATGCTGGAGCAGCAGACAGGGACTGTCTGGATGCACATCGGACCGAACGCTCCTTTTTTCCTCCTTGTACTGTTTTCCATTTACACTAGATCAGTAGACCATTTTCTTTGTATTGCAACCTTTACATTTGGCTGAAAGCATGTGTCACAGAGCAAGAATGAAGCTTCCTTTCACAGCTGAAGAAAGGAAACCTAATTGATGCTGGCATACATGTTTATATGGGCCATGTGTTAATTACCCAGGGTTACAAAGGAAGAGAGATGTACTCAGTTGTGTATGTGCATGCTGTAGTGTATGTAAGAAAAATTACAGTATTTGAATGTTTCATTCATTCTGCACTGAATTAAATTATCTTTTTAAAACACTTTTAATCTTGGAACACTTTAATGTTATTAAATAATGTATTTTTTAAACTAAGCAGAATTACTTTTTTTGTTTAATAGTATCATGTAGGGATCCCAAGAAGCCAAGAACTATAATGCAACGTAGTCTGACTCTTGGAATAGTGAAGGAATGAGATACTGTAGAGGAGTGTTGCCCTTTCTGTGTCCAGCTGCAAATCTGTGAGAAGAGCTTTGCAATTAGCTTTTGTAAATACTAGCTGACAGCAAGCAGAGGAGGGTTTGAGACTTTGGTTTCCTGGGCTCCACTCCAAGTTCTGGAATGAAATACACTTCAGTGACTGCATATCTCCCTGCCCCTGTCTCATCTGTCTCCCCTAGCCTGACTACTTTGTCTCCTCATCTTGACTCATGTTCGTTCTGTGTGCACCGTGCTTCTTATGGCCCTATTTCTGCATTGTGGTGAGCGCGACCTCTGTCATGCTTTCCGTAAAGCACGGATGGAGGATAGAAAGTACCAGAAAAAGTAAATTTTAATCTCATTTTTAGCATTCATGCAGTTGTGCCCCATTGAACAGCAATAAGCTATGACAGTCTCTTGCTCTCCTGCAGGTTCAGGTGTGTTCCGTGACTGGTGCAGGCAGAACATGTTCTGTGGGACTGGGATACAAAGAGGAGTTTGATTTCAGCTTCTAATGTACTCCTGTTGGGTGAGATGAAACAGCAGATTTCTAAGGCCACCTTTTTGTGAGTTTTATTGCTTTCAAGCCAGAACAGCTCTGTTGCCCTCTTTTTAAAAATGGGAGCGGTAGCTTTTCAGTGAGATATTTTTAAGAATTTAACTTGAACAAAACTTTTTTTTAAAATTCATATTCTCAGCTGTCTCTCAGCTGCCCTTCTTAAAAAGTTTAAGAACTCTGAACAAAGAATTTTCAGTTCATTCATAACTCAGATTATTTCACATTTTTTATTTGAACAAAATTAGTTAAATGATGAAATCAGAACTAAGATCAGTCTGTCTGTGGCAATAGCTGGGACTGAAGAGATTCAGCCAATTGCCATTTCAGGTGGATTTCCTGTTCATAGGGGAGATTGTTTTACCAGGAACTGCTTCGTAGGATATCATGGATGACTCAGGAATGTGCAGAGTCTCTCTGGCACTCATGTGGAGCTGCTTTCAAGGCCACTCTACAGAGTCCGTAACTTAGCAGTGGATGGTGCTGAGTGCTCAAAGGAAACTTGAATCCAGAGACAGAGCTGAAAAGTGCTTTGATGGGTATGGCAGCAGGAGAAACTTGGCCAGTAAAGGCAACTTGGAGTTGCCAGTAACAGGAATTACCAGGACTTTTAATACAAAAACTTCTTATGGCAATGAGCCGAGAAACTGAGATCCTAACACAAAAACAATTAATTAGGATTGTGTGGGGAAAAGATGACATAGCTATTTGGAAAAGCACTCTTAGGAAGGTGAAGGTGACCTTAGAAATAAACTGATGTGCTCAGTGTTGTATCCCAGTTAAGTTTTCCTGACAACAGAGGAGATTTTGCTTTAGCCATGTACAATGTACACTCCATAATACACCAGCAGAAAACTACACAGGGTATTTCCACATTATTAAGAGTAAACTGGCCTTGTGACAGGAAGCATTTGTAATTCAAGAGAATGTTCAATGAATGGATTCCCTCTTTAAAAGAGAGAGGATAAATGTTACTAAATACTGCCATTTCTTTATGGAATAGTGTTGGAGAAACTGCAGTAGGTCCTAAAAGGGTAAGGAAACAATTATATTGCTTGCTGGTTGCTGTGACATATGCTGGACTTGAATATGGTGAATACATTCATCATCAGCTCATATTAAAGCCTCCTGGTTTTAGTTTTTTGATGCCAAATAATAATCTTTTTGTTTTAATTCCTGTTAGAACTCTAGTGTTCTTAAAACATACTATCTTAAGGTTGTGCTGGTAGCTTCATCTCCTCATATATTTCCTCATTTTTCCAGTTTAAAATGTATTTTTAAATATTTACTTAATTTTCTGTGGTTTTGTTGTAATAAATATGTACTTGCAATCTGCTTGAAATGGCTTTAAAGAATTTAAAGTTCTCCTTTAATCATTGCTAGTAGTTGAACAGAAACATTCATTAACTTGATTTGATCAGATCTGGGCTCCTTAGTGCAATGAAATCAAATGTAATGTAACATCAGTTTCTTTATACAGGGTAAGTAATGAGATTGTTTTCACCCAAACAGAATGTAATCTTTTTTTTATTATTTTAGCTTTTATTTTCCATTGGAATTCTTTGCACAGAAATTATGTACGTTGCTCATGTTTTGGAGGCCTCTTGGTAGAGAGTACAGTTTATTCTATTGCTAATATTAAACCCACTTTTCTTTCCCATCTGCACCATAAAAATGTGATTCATCTTCAGTATCACCATGTTTCTCAATCATATTCACAGCTAAAATACTGTCGTAATGGTGACACCAAACACTGTGTATTTCAGTATCTTGAGATGATTCTAGTGCTATCTGTAAAATAATATTTCCTATGTTCTCAGTTGAAAAGCTCTGGAAGCTTGTATGTGGTGTGTGGGAAATTGTGCTTATGGATATTTTTAATGCTTATCCCCTTATTCTGCATTAGTACTGCATCACAGAAGCAATTGCTTCAGGAACAATACCCCTACTCAGCTGACAATTCAGGAGGTGTTGCTGTCCCTCAGAGAAAAGATTAAATTATGTCTTTTTCTCTAGGCTTTACTTGGATTTGTGTGTTCTGTGGTGCAGCGGAGGATATGGGTGTTTTCCTCTTGTGGCAGACAACCCATTAAAAGTACCTAATACAATTGAAATAGCTGTTCCTAAGAAGAACCAGTTCTTGTCCAGTTAATTACAGCTTTTTGATGTGTCATTTATTTGAGTGTCTTACCGCAGCATCTTGTTTCCTACAAAGCTCAGAGGCTGTCTGTTTTTATTAACTGTGGGTGTGGCACATTGCAACAGAGGGAAATCATCATTGCTTGTTTTCCTTGATGTTAAAAATGCTACATTAATAATCTCACTTTTTAACAGTATTATTTGGTTATCAACTGATTTTATAGAGGATTAAACTACGCTCTTGCTGAGAATAAATGGATTTTAAGCTTCAACAATTAATATAAATGTAATGTAATTTGACAGATCCTAACATGGGTTTCAAACAGACCCAAATCAAGTATCTTTGTGATCATTTTGGTGGTTCCTTTGTGGATTGAAACTATTGTTCTTTTATAATCACATCTTGTTAAGGACCATAAATAAGTTAACTCTGCTTATTTTCTAGAAAAATATACTTTGGATATTTAATACTCCTGTGTCTTTCATAGAGTTACAAAAGACTTTTGCAAAAATATTAGGTGAAAATTCCTGCATGTTAAACAACTGCATGGAAATTATGACCTATTTTCAGATCCTTTTTAGGCAAAAGGTAAGATGGAAAAAAATGTATTTCAAACTAGTGTAGGAACATGGTTTATTACAGTAACTGTGTAATGGTAAGGCTTGAGGAAAAACTGATATATATGGAAACTTCAGAGATTTGTTGAAATTCAATGGATTCCAGCTTGTCTTCTGTTTGAAGTGCTTATGTCTCACATTTGTTCCTGTAGACCTTTTTATGGGAATGCTTCAAGAAGGACAATGACTTGGGGTTTATATCTACTGCATGCAGAATTACACCAAGAAAAGGTGTGGTTTTTTTCCTACAAATGTATGTTATCAAACATGTGACAGAACTGTTCTTATATAAAACATTTGACTGTTGAAAATAATTTTTGTATTGTTGATGTGGTTTGTATCGGATGACTTTTTAGACTTGGTAATGTGGAGTTGTGTTGTAAGCTGTGACCTGGGTTAAAGCCCACCAGAACAACATCTCTTTTATTGTGGGCCACTGTGGCCGGAGGGTGCTGCATTGGGACCATTGCATTTGGTAGCCAGAAACTCATTAGTGCTCTCTTTTCTCTCGCTCTGTGTATGAAGATTTAGGTTTCTGACATTCCTGAAAGGTCTTCTCCTCAGACCTTGCAAGAGAAGTTCAGTTTTTCTTGTAAATTATTGGATGAAATGTTGGGATGGGAGCTGATACCTGGCTCAGACTGCATACAGGTATACAAATAATTGAGGATTTTAAAATAAGGACAATAATATGCCACTCATAATGCAAATGCAATAGGTAACTCCATGCCTTTTATCTGATTTTAGTGACCCTCTAAATTCACTCCTTATTGTTTGACCTGAAATTTTGTCATGAACAAAGTGAAGTATGCAAATTTCGTGACTTCTGTTTATGTTGTGAATTTGCATATGTGTGTATATAAATAAAAGTTACAAAACCTGCATACAGATAGACAAATGTTGTCTCAGTATCTGTAAACCCATGTTTGGATATTTTGGGATTATGTTGGATCATAAAACTAAATTGAGTTTTCATGCAACTCTATATGTTCTTGTGGTGCTGCTCAGAGCTAACTTAGTTAAGATTTTCATCTCCATTCTATACGTGAGAGGAGGCAAGAATGGAGGCCAAATTCTGCTTCCTTTGATATGTTACAGATTATCTGTAAATTTTCTCTATTTTCAGTTAATGTTCACGTTGTCGCAGTGCCACTTCCAAAGACTGATTGGTATTGGTGCCTTCTTGTAGAAAAAACACTATTCCTTTTGCCCTTTATTATCCCTACCCTGTGAAATTATAAGTGAGTAAAAATCCCCAAATCCAACAAATTAGGTTATAGCTATGCATTTATATAGTCAGACAAAAGACCAAGTTGTGTTTTACATAGCAATCTATTTAATAATCAATATATGTGATTTTTTTTTTTTTTTTTTCATGTCAGACTGTACTGCCTGAAACTTACCTTTTTGGATTATTTAGGCTAATATTTAGAATATATTTTATCTTCCTAAAAATTTTGCTGACCACAAGAAAAATACATCGTACAGACATTTTCACATATCTAAATGACAGTTTTCAGGGTGGTCATGTACTCTCCATGGAGGCCAGCAAGACAATCATCTTATTAGTATTTTCTTTTGTCGGGTGTCCTACAAGTAAGAGATACAAAGAAAGTCTTAGATAAGTATAAAACTAGGTCATCAGTGATGTCCTTGCATACAAGGACTTTGAGGTGTAAAACTCAATTTATTTCCCCATATCACTTCAGTAAAAGCCAACCTCCTGTTACATAAAACCCCACAGAATTTCTGTCTGATTAGACTTCCCAAAAATTAAGCAAGTTCCCCTAAGGTTCTTGGGTGCTTCATGCTATTACAGCTGTGTTGCCTAATGAATACCAGGTGGTGTCTCCTTCGAGGACACATTTTTTTGAAAAAGTCTCCATCAAGCAATAGTGTGCAGTACTCTTGTAAAGACTGTTAGAAGGTTGGCAAAGTTTGACTTCCTCCCTCATGTAGCAGAGTTTGACTCAATATGGATTTATGCTACATAAACTATTCCCCAAAGGTTTTTATGAGCTGCTGTACCAGAAATCTCCACTCCTTTTTGGGTAATAACCACTTATGACTTCGTGCATTAAGGGACGTGTGTGTCAAAATGTATTGACCTGAGAAGTTCATGTTGTCTGAAGAGCAGCCCACTTCAATATTTACTTAAAGCAAAAGTAAACCCTGTTGATCAGTAAAACACAGAGGCAAGAGTGAAAGTAAAGTTCCCCCCCACCATCACCACTTGTGCCAGAAGTAATTTTCTGCAAGTCTGTCTCTGGATAAGTGTTACAAACAAAAATTTTCATGACCTTTATTGCAGATTGAACTCCCGGGGTGCTCTGAATTTCTGATAGGTAGATTTTGAATTTGTGGACAGCTCTTCTGATGTGTTATGGCCACGTTAGAGCTATTGGAAGGACTCGTATGAACAGTTGGTAAAGTGTCCTTGAAGTTTGTTAACAAAGTCCTGAAATCTTAGTGAATCACCCAGGACCTTGGACTTAAATGTGTATATGTGATCAGACTGGATATAGCATGGGCTCAGGGAAACCTATTATTGTCCTCTGAGAAGCTAAACAAGATGAAGTCATGTGCAGGTCTGATCTCATTAGTTAACATTGTTCCTGATCTCAGTGTTGACCTCTGAGGAGGCCTAAAAAAATAAAAGTGAATTGTCGTGTCAATTCACAAGTCATGCTTACACTAGCTTTTTACTTTCCTGGTAAAGTTCTTGGTAATTGTTATAAATGGAAAATGGTGTCTATTAAAAGGGAGGAAATGGTTTAACTATTTGTAACATCAACACCTGGTGGCTACAGTTGTAGAGAGAGCTTCTTTGCAGCAGTGTAATAGGACTTGTTTTGTTTTTATGACAGAAAATATTTGTTTTGTAGAGGGAAATAGGTAGAATAATATTCCAGGGTTAGTGTTTTCTTAGTGTGATATTTCATATGTTTTATGCTCTGGGTACATTGTGTAGTTTGTGACTGACCACAGTAACTTCACTGAAGGATTTAATCATGCAGATCTACAAGGGGTTTTTTTAAGAAATAAGTGACTAGTTTATTGAATGTATAGGTGAGCTAAGGGAAGTCAAGCAAGAAAAATGCAATCTTCCTTGCCCCAGTGAAATTTTTGTTTTGAGATCTCTACCTACAAATATATCTTAAAAGAAGAAAATCAGAAGGAAGTATGTCTAGATCATAACCTACTGTAACAGAATGTCCTATTTTATTTCCTGATCCTTTTTTCTGCTTATGTTTATTGCTCACCATCTTCTATTTATTTTTTCTTTTTGAATAACTTCAGAATATTAAAGAAGCTAATGTTTAAGTTAATGGCCCTCTTTGAGGAGGAAGGTACAACTTTTGTGTTAGGGCTATTTTCCTTTCATTTGCTTGTTTTACAGATCTGTAATATGACAGTCCCTATATTTTGTGAATATTTTCATAGAAGGCTCTTTGACAAGTAGCAAAACATAAATTATTAGCCTTAAAGCTGTGTTGCTTTAGCAATAATTTCTTTTGTAGGGGAGGAAAGAATGATATGACAATTTATAAGGTGTGTGCTCTCCACTTTGTCGATATGGCTAATTCTAAATAAGAGATGTGTTTACATCCATTTTCCATATACCAGTTTTACATCCTAATAGTAATAATTAACATTTCATTCTGGTGCCCTTAAAAGTATTCATAAGTTATGGATAAACTGCTGCACTATATAAAACTTCTTCAAGGTCTTAGATGGGTGTGTTTAGTTTAAAGGTGCCAAAGAGATTTTGAGAAACAATATAACATGGATAATTGACGTTGGGAGATCAAATGTGCCCTCCTTATTTAACATGAAACAACATCTTATGGGATGCTGGAGTGCACTTCTAATTTCTTTTTATTATTGGAGTTCATGTCAATAATGACTTTTAATTGTCCGAACCATAACACAAATTCTGCTAGATATTACATCTATCGTCTTTTTCAAGGCTAGATTTTCTTTTTACCCATGGAAATAATATGCAGTATCTTCATTAAACATACTGGCAGCTCCTAAAATGATTAATTAGTCGTGCCATGGACTTGAAAGAAAGAGTAGCATAAGTAAAAGAAGCTGTTAAAAATCCTTTGGGGAGGAGCAATAAAAAAAACTGTGTTGGTTGTGAAGGGAGAACTACCTGGAAACTCCAAAGGCAGAATTCAGTGTGGATAGAGATCCCTATAGTGTTAGGAGGAAAGATAAAACTTGCTCATAGAAATTCAGAAGTGGAGAATGGGGAGCATATACTGTTATCAGTGGGACAGCCTTAAATGCTTTGCTCTATAGTTGGCAACTTGACATTACTAGAAAAATTAATTTTATTTTAAAATAAAGTTGTAAAAACACCTTTGAATTGAGTGTTCACAAGCTCATTCATTTTGATTTAAATAGAAACATAAATGGAAGTGTATTAGCGTTATGCTTCAGGTCTTCAGTTTCAAAATAGGAGATTTGGAAGAAACGGGAAAAGCACATCAGGAAGTTGCTGAACAGAGAAGCTCAGGATTTTTTAAGAGGGTGGGGAACACCATCACCTTTATTGTGGAAGAAGTTGTCTGAAACTAATGGCCCAAGAAAAAAACCCAGGAAGAGATGTTTCCTCATTTAACTGGATGAAATGATAATTCTCCACAATGTTTTTAGAATTAGAGAGTCTGTCTACTCCATTCCTTCTAGGCTAATCAAAAAAGAAATCCATGAAAAGATAGAATGGAAACTGCTAAAAGCAGAGGTTAGTTACCGATAATAGGAGATGTTTTAACAAGGAGCTTTTCAGCCAAAGGAACAGGAAAAAAATAAGGAATGAGATTTGCCAAGGGAAGATTAAATACCGATTTCGTTATAGGCTTTAGGTGTAGACTGAAAGGTGCATTAATATTGTTTCTTCTGTCAGTAAGGGTGATATAGCTGACTGTGAGAGCAAAGGTGAGGCATAACACACATATAGTGACTGCAGGACATAGGTCAAACTCCAGTTGGAGTGATATGGGAAGTATGGAATAGTAGCTGACGATTTCCCCTTTCACTTGAATATTACGTGCAGCTGCAAGACATTTATTTTGACTTAACATTGGTAAATACCTAAAAAAAAAAAAAAAAATTGCTGGAGAGAAAAATTAGAAATGTGGAGGTCAGTAAAAAGTTGCATGAAATTTTGTATGGACTTGGCAGAAACAGATGTTGAACAAGCTCTACCTTTAAAAGAATAATCAGTAAAGAGTGTTTAATGCAAGAAAATATAGCACATATGAATATGAGCTTAAGTAAAGCACTTACCACATAAGAACTTGTGAAATATGAACAGCAAAGAACTGAGATGGACAAGATACTGGGCAAGGGAGACACCACTGTGGTGAAAGGAGCAGCACTGGATAGGGGGAATTTGCATTCATCAAAGTTAAGTCTTCAGATTTGTTGTGGTTTAGTATTTCATTGTCAACCCTGGCATAAAGTGTAGGAGTATGCCAAGGAATGAGTCAATGTTTTGGAGAGATCTAGAGTTCAGAGGAGGACGGGATTTGCAGAAATGGAAAGAAGTTTAGCTTTGCAATGTACAAGAGATCAGTGTGCAAGTGTGCCAGTGCTTGATGACTTTTTCACATTATTTCTGAATATTCTGAATATTCAGATTATTTATTTGGGAATTCATTGTTTGAGAGACAAATTGGGGTAACTAATTGAGTACAAAATGACTATGAAGGCTCATAAAAGTGGTTTGAGTGTAGGTGAAGGTGAGTTGTAACCCAAAACATGCAAGGACAGAAGTTTCCTTAGATGCAGACCAAGCATGGTGTGTGCCTGGGAAGCCAGCCTGCTGGCAGAGGTGGATGTGCTGCTCTGCCTGCAACTGAAGCATGGCTCAGTTGCAGTTCGGTGCCATGGCTCTGAGCCCTGTATGTGTCCCAGTCACCTCTTCTAGAGCTGCCTGCTCTCAGAGCAGCAGCCCAGATTGCACAGGGGGTTGAGGCTGGGATGAGTCAGACTGACAAGTAGCTGCTGCTGAAGAGAGGGGGATGCTTTAGGAGGAAGGTAGGGTTTATGCCTGAGTGGACAGGGATGACAGAGATGTGTAGGCTCTGTAAAGTGCCATCTGTAAAGAGGAACGTTCTGCCTCCTCTTGTCTGACCCCAAAGTTTTACTTTGTGTGCTTGGTTCTTCCTTCTTGCCATGGAAATCCCTGCATTCCTACCAACAGTCCTTCTCCCAGAGATCACCAGATCCTGCAGCTTTCCTCTAGTCTTGGTTATCATTGTCACTGAAGATGATCAGAGGGCTGGAGGAGGACAGGCTGAGACAGTTGGGGTGGTTCAGCCTGGAGAACAGACTGCTCTGGTGAGGCCTTAGAGCAGTGTTCCAGTACTGAAAGTACTGGGGGGCCTAAAAAAAGTTGGAGAGGGACTTTTTACAAAGGCATGTACTGACAGGAAGGGACAGGCTTCAAACTGAGAGGGGGTGGGTTTAGATTGGAGGTTAAGAATAAATTTTTTCCTATGAGAATTGTGAGGCACTGGGGTGGGTTCCCCAGAAAAGCTATGGGTAACCCATGCCTGGAAGGTCAGGTTGAGTGGGGCTTTGAGCAACCTGGTCAAGAGGAAGCTGTGCCTGTCCATAGCAGGAGGGTTGGAACTGGATAATCACCTTGAAGGTCACTTCTGACCCAAACCATTCCATGACTCTATGATCTTCACTCCTCTGAAGACCTATGATCCCTTCCAACCCTCTCCATTTGTGCTGATGAAATTTCCATGACCCCTGCCACTTTCTCATGGTTGTGAAGTGGAGTTTTAATTACATGGTGAGAATGCTTTGTTTGACATGGAAGGGGTAAAAGAGTATGCTTTATTGCAAAATTATAGTGGTTAAGTTTTATCTGAAATAATGTGTAAATCTGATCACTCTGGCTAAAGAATGTTCGCATTTGGCAAATGGACACGTAAAAGAAAAGAATATATTGTAGGGCTGAAAAGGTCAAGCTGTTCCTAAGCCTGGAAGGTGACAAAATGGCTCTCTATGTGTGTGCAAGGAATTGAACTGAACACCAGGGAGGGAACAACTGTTTAAAGGATAGTGGTGGTATGTACATGAGATGACCCACACATGGATAGTTATAGGTTGGAAAACAGAAAAAAAATTACTACTTCCAATTGAAGGGGGTTTTAGAGCAACAATCCAAGATTGATTTTCAAATTAAATTTGCTAAGTTTATCTAAGAGCTTATATGATTGGGTTATGTGTGATAACAAGGGAGAAATATTTGTGAACCTAGAGGCCTCTTCCAATCTAATTGAGGAAGACTTCTTATAATACAGTAGACATTAATGATTTTGCAGAGTTAGTTCTCAGTCTCAAGAGCTTCCTTAAGAGTGAAATTTATGTCCTTTTTTTGTATAACAGAACTTTTTCTGAAATATCATGTGGTTTCCTAGGTGTTTCTTTATTTCTGAATTACCATTTTGTGGTTTTTGAGAATACACTCACGTATCATTGTTTAACGTAAGAAAATTGATCTTCTAGCTGTCTGTGATGAAATATTTTATGAAAGATTACCATGCTTGAATTGTTGTAATGGGCAGAAATGAAGCAAAGTAATTCTTCAGAGGAGGCAGAATGAACTACAGGAGGTAAAAACAACAGAAAGATCAGTGTGAGAGAGAAATCTGTTTATGTGAACCTAGCTTCTGAATATTATCAGTTATCTATGGGTAGCATAGTTTGGTGATAAAAGTACACAGGCTTCATATATATCCTACCCTCAATTTTAGGATTAAACCTGTGCTAAATTTTTGTCTGCTTTGATCTCAGTGGGACTCTTCCTTCTTCAGTGGAATCTGGTTTTGGAACTGTGATATGAGAAACCATCTCATTTTAAAGCATACTCAGGAAATCAATTTAAGCCAATTTAGTCTGGTGTCTATAGGTATGAAGTTTCAAATCCCTACGCAATGTTTGTCTCTGTAACATCTCTTTTTAAGCCTGAATTCTATTACCTTTCTAAACTCACCAAGTTAGAAATGTTTTATGCAACATTTTATTCCTGACTTACAGACTGAACTGCAGGATCTGCAGTGAAATACCAATAGTTTAACTAGGTTGTGCCAGTAGCTGTTATTATAAGCTTGGTCAGGGTTTCTAAGTAACTAAACTATGATATTCGTACATTAAATGTATAATTTATAAGTAAATGTAGAAATATAGTAGAATTTTATTAGTGTATTAGCTTTAATTAGCTAACAAAAGGGTATTTTTCTCTTTGGTACTTGTGTAAATTAATTTACTATTGAATTCACTTAATCCAAACTGCTTATTGTTGATTATTTTCTATATCTGAGGGCCAAATGTTGTAGTCTTTAGGGAAAGCATTCATTCACTTCACTTGACATTTTACTTGGATGAATGCCACCAGATTTGCCCCTAAAAGCCATTGAATATATACCTGCATCAAGCTTTAACAAATATTTCTCTGTTGCATTAATGAGCTGCCTCTCTACACCCTGAGTGTATTCCCTTTGCAGTCTAAAATGCTTGTCTATCAAAATATTTTTCCATTATGAACATTCTTTGCTATGTTTCATTTGCTTTACTCTAATTCAGTTTTAATTTAACATTGGAGTGCAACAGAGGAATACATTTCACTTGGTCCCAGTATTTTGGCTCTTAGAGCTGGCCATGCTAGCATATAAGAACAGGTGAAGTTTGTAGTGATGTTTTCTGCTATGTACCTTCAAGCTTCTTGACTCAGGAAAACATCTGTGAGAAGGCACCATGAGATCTGAAGATTTGCTTGACGGAAGATTTTCTGTTGTAATTCTTTCTTTAAGGTTCTTTCAGATTTGTTAATGTCCAGGACACCAAAAATACACAGAAACAAGAGTTGATCCCTACCTATGAGCCTTTTAACAGTTGTATCATTTTAGAACAGTTCATTTATATATTCCGTGGCCCATTCTAATCTCTGTGACAGTTTTCCAGATGCCAAGTGACAACAGGTTGTTTCTTTTTTTTTTTT
>VZRN01000469.1:57583-84600 GCA_013397935.1 Dasyornis broadbenti
TTTTGTGAAAATATAACCCAAAGAGTTTACTTTAAAAGGAAAAGCTTAAAACCTCTCCAGGCTGTATTCCTCCTTTATGGACTGTCTCCTGCTTAGGAGCTGCAATGTGGCACTGTATCATTGCACCTCTAGTTACAGAATTTCTGAGCCATGCAGAGAGATGCCTCTTGAAAAACAATGCTTTTCTTCTTGGGCAGATACAGTAAGAGTGTACCTGAGTTCAGTCATGCACCTACAGCTGACCATACTTCTCCAAGGGAGTAATCCAGAGGCAGGTTATCTCAGAAATGCATTGCTGACTTGGGTTTTTAGTTTGGTTTTTTTTGTTTGTTTGTTTGTTTTTTGGTTTTGGTTTTTTTTTTTTTTTTTTCTAAGAAGCAATTTTCACTTTCCTTAATAAGAAGGGTGTTGTGTGCAGGGCTTAAGAAGGATACACAGTTTAAGACTGCTGGCATTTTGGTAACTATCTTTTCAGATAAGATCAGTCACCTGAAAATCTTGGTTGCTGCTTTTGTGAATCTAAACATCCAATGTAAATCTGTTACTGTGAGCTTTCTTGCTCCTCACTTCTGAACAGTTTCATTTTTATCATTGTCATCATCACTGCTTGCCTTACTTGAATCAAGATGCTGCTTGCCACCCCAAGGGTAAAGAATGGAAAAGTCAGTCTTCTAGAAGAAGGAGCTGAGATCTTTCAGAATGGAGATCTGTTCTGAAAAGCTCGCATTTCCTTCATTTGACAATCCCAATGTGTTTTCTCTTTCTTCTCCATCCTCTGTGCTTCATATGTTTCTCTATGCATTTAAACTGTGTGTTTTGCTTAAAGCCTGCACACATCTTGCCTCTATTACATTGATCCTGATGGGAAAAATTCCTTTGCTGTCCTTCAAATCCCTGGTCATTGCACTTGTCACTTGCATTCCATGATGAATAGATGTACATGGCTCAGTTGTGTGGGATGTAATCTGCTTCTATATGGAGTGTAGTCCAGTCCACTAACTGAAGCAGACTTCTGAAAGAAAAGTAGGGAAGATAATTGAATGCAATGAAACAAATAAACAAAAAAACAGATATGCAAGATGCAATTCTATTTTACTTCTATTTCTTTTTCCAAGCATGTAGAGCATAAACTATGTAATTCCTTCACAACAATATCATTTTCAGTAACTTACTGAAAAAGTACAAATAAAATGTCAGTTCCCTTGGGAGCCATTAGCCTCGAGCAAATTCATGATGCAGTGGAAATAAGAACATGCTGTGAAAGCTGGTACATGAAATGCATCAAACTAAAACATACGTGCTTTTGAGATTCAGAATATATTCCAAAGAAGTATATGATTTGGGAGGCAGCAATATTTTTAATTTATATCTTGTACATGCATTATTGTTATTTATGCTGTCATGCTCTTACTCATAACTTAATAATTGAATTTTTTTAGAATCAACGATAAGAAATCTCTAGTCATATCCATCTGGCATAGAGCTCCGTGTCTGGCTATAGTGGAGAGAGGTGTGTTGCGTGTTGTGTGTTGGGCTGACCCTGGGAGTGGTGTTAAACGTGAAGGCTGTTTAGATAAATGCTGAGAGTCCCCAAGGGTCTGAAACATTCACTGTCTTCACATATTTTTAGATATTCTTTCCAACGCTATACCAACATAGCTTCTTTCCTTGGAGAACTCATTTTAACACGTTTGATGGCACAGTGTTTGGACAACTGGCCAGTATTGACAGATATAAACAATCTCTGACATGAATCTCATATCCAGAGTTCCTTTTGATTTGTATGTGTTCTTACAAGGATTTTAACTGTATATCAACATATAAAATGTACAAGTATCCTCTTAACACAGGGCATAAAGCTTCAATAGTTTCTGTGCTGTGAAGTTTAGAGGTTAGACAGGTTTAATTTAACAATACTGCTAGGGGTTTTAAAAGCAATCCTGAAGATGGGAATTATGTCAGATTATATGACCTCATTAATCTTGCTATAGAGTCATAATATTGTCAGTTTATCTTGATGATCCAAGTTCTTAATTTTCTTACTTCAGAGTATCATTCAGGGGTTTATATTTTAATGTTTGTTCCAGCAGAATCTGGCTTGCACAACATGTGCTCAGTAAGCTTGAACTGTGATTTGTAGATACTTTTCTTGATCCACAGGCTGCAAAGCTATAGATCTCGCTTAAACTTGAGTACAAAAAATATTTTGGAGACCCACTTTTGCTTAAGGTTTTTGTGCCCTACTGAACATTTCTCCCACCCCTTGGGATTTCAAAATAGATTTCTTGTATGGTTAAAATAGTGCCTGTCTTTTCTCATCTCATTTTCACATGTGTTTTAGTTACCACTCTAATTTTAAGCACTGCCGCTGAGGTACAGATTTCTTGTAATAACCTGTAAATGCAGTAGTCACTACTGTAGCCTTCCATTTTAAGAGCCTCCCATTGATGAAGCAAAGACACTGATACTGCTGCTGACTTTATTGGCTGTGAGCTCCCTTGCTGCCTTAGTGCTCTTATTTGCTCATTTTTCGCACCTTGGCGAACAGCAGAAGTCAGTCAGTAAAAGCCTTTTGGATAACATCTGATATCAGAAGCCAACTCATCTGAATTTGGGGAATATTTTGCATTGTATGTTTTAATTCTTCTGCTTAAAATAGTTTTCTGCTTAAAAGTGTCTGGAGGGAATCAGATTAGAAAAGAAGTGAGGGGAGTCTCTGAGCTGAGACCAAAGGCAGGAAATTTTCTGTTGCAAAGGAACATTTTTCTGCAGTTGTGCAACTGTGAGCCAGTGCAGCAGAATAACTGTCCTGACAGAATATGAGCTCTGAAAGGTTTTGGTGTGTGATGCATCTTTCTGAGTCATGTTAGCCCAGTGCACACTGTTACTGCTGATGTGATGCACAAGTGTTTCTCATCTCTTTGTTGTGCCTGCTCAGTGTTTCTGGAGACTATCTAAGGGCTTTTGACTCATTGGGTTCCAGAACCAAATTCCTCTATGAGTGTGCATGTTTGATAAATAATATTCTCTGCATATCCTGAAAAAATGTGCTTAAATGCTTACTGACACTCCACAAGGGCTGCAATCATTCCATATTCAAAGTATATTGAAATCAATAGTAAGAGAGTGTGGCATGGTAAGTTCAGTCATTTTTATCTTAGATGTTAAATACCAACACTGAGATTTTCCTAGTTTAGCTATTAAAATTAACAGAAGGTAGATAACCAGATCCCTCTTAGGACTTTGAAAACTGTTTTCACTCTCTTCTAGGAAAAAAAATTTAGTTGCCAAGGAAAGCCACTAGGTTCAATATTACTTTCTGATTTGTATTTTGTAAAGAGTGTGAAATATAAGCTAATGTGAGCAATAGAGAGTTGCTGGCATATAGAGCTTTATTTTTGTATGTTTGGTATTTTATTAAAATTTGAGTAAAACTTCCAAGAGGCAGTTGCAGAGCAATGAATGCTTCCATAGATTTTTTTGTTTTGTCATTTTGATTAAATTTGAAATGTCCAAAATTACTACAAGGCAAAATTACTCTAAGGCATAAAGTTTGTTCCAGTATACTATAAATTCTGTTTTCCTGCTTTATGAATATTTTCAGAGCTCTAAATAAATGTTAATCTTACAGAAGAGAATGACTTCTAAACCAGATTGGTAACTGATTATCCTCATTATTATGAGAACAGTAACATTTTCTCCCACTTAGCTAGGGGTTTGGCTGTATGAAAGATATCTCAGTAAATCCTGGAGCATCTAGTATTTAAAGTGAGAAGCAATGTAGCTGAAGGAGTTAATTTCCTTTGTGAAATTGTACAATTGTGTTAGTTATGTAAGTTTTCTAAACCAAAGTACACGATAAATGATAAATACCGGTTTAGATCATCTTTGAAAATAGACTGTTCTGTCTAAAGTACCATACTTTGGGGAGGCCTGACCTGTGGATTGAGATACTTTATTTCCTACCGATGTTCGTGAGAACTGAGAAATTTTGGAACCTGCCATGAGATGCTCAACACAGTCTCACATCCCAAGTGAGTATGGACCTACACAACCCAGAGACCCAAGACCTTCATAACCAAACCAGAGTGTATGCTAATCTACAGATGGGGTCAAATTAATTATTTTCACATTTGTTTTGAATTAAAGGTCAAAAGCTGGCCACTGCTTTTCAAACCAGGGAATAATAAATGTACAGTAAAAATATTTTAAAGTACTGTGCTTTAAAATTCTTCTGTTATTCGGAGGAAGTTTTAAAGAAGTAAATTGCTCAGTCACATCTGAAAAAGTTGTTCAGCAAATTTCTCCCTAATGGGTGCCATAGCAATAATGTGAATCATAGGACTGTGGGGAAGGGGAAAAAAAAATAAGCACCAAGCCAAACATTAAAATTATTACTTTTCACTTTTCTTATTAGCCTCAGAAGCACATAGGTTTACAAAACAAATAAAAGAATTTTCTCTTTTTCATGTCTCCTGCATGTCATTGTTATGTATGTAATTTTTATTTGCCCATTGTAAAGGTTTAAGGACAAAAAAACTGTGAGGTCTTGATTTCAAGCATGTTTTGATTTGTTGGTCAAGTAATTGATTTTTAATTGAGTTGAGAGTGAACAAAGGAAAAATTGGGAATGACTTTAAAATGAAAAGTTTAGAGTTCCTAGCTGAAGGCTGATAGACAAGTATTCTCCTTGTGTGGATAGAGGTAAAGGGACAATGTGACACAAACTGACAAATTGGTTACATATATACTTTAAAAAAAAAAAAAAGATGTGAAGGTCAGGGTCTAGATCATATATATTTCTAGGTATATACTGGACCCTGCAGCAAAACACAGTCAAGATGTGGATTAATGAGAGCTAATGGGGATTAACTGAGCTTTTGTGTTGTTTCTGACTCTTTTAGCCTGGGTTTTTATCAGATATTCCATTTATTCTGTCAAACAGAACTTTTTGCCCATCTTCCGTCTGCCAAAAATGTACCTTAAGCTGTATTAAAAAATAACAGAAAAGTCCTGACAAACAGTAAACAATCCTTGAGCACAGAGGTTTTGACACGTAGCAAAACTGTCTTGCCAAACGTATCTTCCAACCCACCACCTTTTAACAGATGTGCTAAGACTGCACAGCCTTGTATTTTTTCGTATTCTAGTGCAGATTATGCGTAGTATATCTGCCTTTACCATGAAGTTACAGAGACTATGTTAATGTGCTGTAAAAATGTAAAATAATTTGGATGAATAACGGAACATGAATTTAATTCAGAAACCCTTAGGGGTATATTCTCATTTCAACGAGAGGCGGTTTAGCCTTAATGAGAGGCTTATGCATAGCTGTCTGTGCACTGAGATGAGAATACGCTCAAAACTACTTAAACTCGAGAGCTACGAATAATCTATTTAGAGTTTTTATAGTCAAAAGAGATGGAATTTTAAAAGTAACTAGTTAGCCCTTATTTGCATAAGAAAATTAGCTGAAATTCAAGTCGTGAAGGAAAATTCAAAGGGCTTTGTCACCTCTATTACATGCTATCTGATCAAATTGTACATGAAGGCAAATAGCCTGATCTTTTTCCTATTTAAATCTTGCTAAGTACATTTTATAAAATTGATTATTTTTTTCCCCTAAGAATCTTGTTAGTAAAGAAAATAGTTTCGAGGTGTGTTTTTTCCTGAATGAAATTGATCATAATTACATTGCAAAAAGATGTTTACCAAATGTTGATCTTTGTCCTTTTAAATGCAAATTACTATTGTTCTTTTAAATGCAAATTGAGGGTTGTATCTTACTTTATTTAGACTCTTCCTCAATTATTCTTACTATCAGTGTAGTCCCTTTGGTTCAGACTTAAGCAATTTCTTATCTCCCATATAGAGCAAATCCATAGACGCTCCACACCCTGGATTTGCAAGGCTGTAGCTACAGTCTCAGCATGCCTTTTTGATTCTCAGAAAGACCCTGGATATTTTGGCTCTGTGTTCAGAGTGTAGTTTCAGAGCAGAAGGAAAATGCTAGGTCAAGACAATAGTGGAGGTAGTAGAGGAGAAAGGGTTTACACAATAAGAGCGCGTGCCAAAAATAACTGCTGGCAGTACTGGAGAAAATGTATTTTGAAATGTTGTGTAGGAGCATCAGTACTTTAACAGGTGGCTATTGCTTGTGCCCACATGCAGCGTTTAAAATAACTGCAGTTTGTGCACTGAAGTTTTGTACACATTGGGTTGGTCAGGAGAGTGATTCAATGACTTCGGTTGTTTGTGGTTTAAACCAGACTGTGCAAGTCTTACCCATTATATATTCACCTTTGTAAGATGGAGTTGCATGAATTTTCAGGTAAAAAGCGAATACAGCCCACTTATGGTGTTAAAGACACCGATGTTAAACTTTTCTAAAATATTTTCTGCCAGTTATTGTTTAGCAATAGCTAAAATAAATGTAACTACTTTTACAATTTCACTTGACAGTAGAATATTTTTTTCTGTTGTGAGATCATAGGCAAATAATATATTTCAGTTCAGGTAGAACTCATGTTGATTTCAGAACTAGGAAGAATACTCAGCATTTTAAGAAATCCTTTGGGTTCCTACATGGAAAAATATTGCTGACTTCAGATAATTCTTACTTCAGTTGCTCTATAAGGTTATTGCTGAGAATAATAATTTTAATAGTCATATTCATTTTTTAATCATATTTAGGATTGCTGTTGAAGTTAAACAACTTTTTCTGCTTCTTTAGGCAGTGGACACTCAATTTATTTGCTTAAATGCACCCATGCAGTTTAAAATACCACTTACCTTTTACAGGAATTCATTTAAGTTGTTGGGGTTTTTTTCTTTTCGGAGAAGAAAGTGCAGGTATAAAAACAGGAGCAAAAAAAAGGACCAGTGAAGTGAATCAGTTTTGACAATAAAGTAGGATCAAGAATTTTGTTTGAAAGGTACAAAGGACAGTCCATGGAGAGCAAAATCCTCTATGCTGAGATTGCCTCTGAGCTGTTGGGGATGTTTCTGACAGTTTAATTGTGTGCATGTTGTCATTCGTTCTCGAAATATAAAGCAGTAAGGCATGTGGCTGTAGAGAGTGGAACTTTGAAGAGCGTCAGTCCCAGGTCTATACCTTCTGCATCAACACTGTAGAAAGACTCAATTGAAATGCTAAAATATATTGTAGCCCAGATGGAAACCAGACCACGTGGATCATCCCACTGACTTCAGTTTTGCTTCTAGGGATGGCGCTTGCAAGTTCTTAGAAGCAGCCTGAGTTGCCATATCTGAAATGATTCCTGAGCCACAGTGTCACTCAAAGCAGAGACTTCCTTGCAATTTGAGACACTCCCCTCTCTTGGTATGTTTTTTGTCCAGTTAAGTAAGACATGAAGGAGAAAAGACTATATTTTTATAAATTTTTGTGAGGACTTTCAAACTAAAAAAAGTTACCGAAGGCTAATTGCTTTCAATTCTGCAACCTCTTCTGAACTCCCTTTTCCTGTCCTTACAATTTTGGTAACTGAAATTTGTGGACTAAGCTTCCAGTTTTGCTTTCACTGTAAGCATGCCTCTCTGCAGGTTTTCTTGGCTAGAACGTGATGAACTTAACCTTAGTTTGCTGTCTTCAAGTCTTAAAGTAGATGCTTTCTTTGTTAGCTGTAGCTGCCAAGATACATTATTATTTTTCTTTGAAGCACTCTGTTCTGTAAGGCAGGAACAAACAGAACTATGCTCAAAAGGGAAGAGGACAGCTCTCTAGAAGAGGTGGAATTCTTTAAAAACAAGTTAGAAATAGACACTCCGTCACTCCTGATCTGTGTCATAGATATCAGCTTTTAGTTTCATGCATGTCTATCTGAGAGCTGATCCACAAATTATTTTAGTAATGCTTTTCTTTATTCTTTTTTTAACAGTGTTGATAGAATGAAGGAATATGTGATAGGACTGAAAAATAACAGAACTAGTGCAAAATGTGTGTATTTAAACCATAATTATTTTTGAGATGTCGATAATACTGCAAATAAAATCAAGGGAGGTAACCAGATTTCTCTGCAAGGGAATGTGAGGAAATGGGTACTATATTAATTTACAACAGCAGAGCAGGATGAGTACATGATTTCTATGTATATATGGCCATGCTGTGAGAAAAATACCCTGCCTTGCTCCTTCTTCATTGAGCCTCCCAAGGTCATGCTGGTTTCAGGCGGGATCATGCCAAAGGCATTAGCTGTGCATAGTTGTTGCCATCCTCAATTTGGCTTAAAGCAAGGACTGTAGTCAAAGCCAAAGGCAGGGTAACATGCTAATTTTTATCTGAAGATCCAGACCTGCCATATTGTGCATACTTGAAGTACTCTGGGAATGCTCAATGTAGAAAAAAATACGACTTTTTACTCAGGTACGAAAGCCATTTAAAATCCAGGAGATGAATGGCAACTAGTAGGATAAGGGACTTAAGCCGTAGAGCAAATGAGCGTATCAAATAAATGGTTTGAAGGAGCTCAAAGGTAGCAAAGGATAGATTTCTTTAGCTAGCAAAGGTGACTACCTGGAGGCACCTGGACTGCATTGATGTTGTTCCGATTCAGAAACAGATCACAGCTGCTTTTACGAACTTGGTCTTGGGGAGGCCAGTGGTCTTACAGTTGCACATGCTAATGGATCACCTGAATTAAGGGACAAGAGGGAATTTTTCTGAAAAAGGCCACACTCAGCACCTGAATAACAGCTTTTCCATTTCATTAGTACCTGGGAATAGGAAGCATAAATATTTATTTTTGTACTGTGTTGAGACTTGAATATGTGGCTGAAGTACTCTGTATCTTCTCAGGCTTCATGGTTCAAGGAGGAAGGTTGATGGTTGTCTGGTGTCTGGAAACAGTGGGGTGTCCTGTGGTCAAGAGACTGCATCCCACAAAGTAGTGAGATGCAGCTGGGAACTGAGAATTTGGGGAAGGGCTCCTGGATTCAAATGGGCCAAGTCTTTTTTCTCTTTATTTGCCAAAGAGTGTGTCAGGTAAAGAGCAGAAGCAATTTGTTTGATACCAGACTGGAAGCTGAGCCATAGCACCCATTTCTGCGACAAAGCTGACCCACTGTGGTGTTGCTGTGTGCCAGAGAACTCTGAGGTTGCTGGTTTTGTGCTTCAGTAACACAGGGAATTGGAGAGGATCTGCCGTGGGCTACTGGCCTGCAAAAAAGAAACTTATGTCTGAGTTAATGTGACACCTAATGGTTCTGGGGTTTTTTTTTTAATTTTGTGACCTTTTTTTCTAGTGCATCTCTAATGCATTTCTTCTAGAGGTATAGTTACAGGATCTGTTACACTTGCTCAGTGTTTAAGATTAGTTTTCAGTCAGTGGTTTTGAAGTTAGTCTCTTATAATTTAGGTCAGTGAACGGAGTGTATATACATTGACCTAACAGCTTTCTGAGCTTCAGCTGATACTACAAACAGGATTTTCTAATGTTTGTTTAAATATTTCAGAGGGAGGGAGTCGAAGAAATAATATAAATAGTATAATTTATGAGTAGTTTTATCACCTTTTGGAACAAAATGGATATTTGCTATTTGAACGTTATGATGTATTTACTACTTAAGTTGTCTCTAGTAGGAAGCTTCTAGTAGGAATAGGAAAGGAAAGGCTTCCAGCAACATGAAACTACCATGAAAAATGTATGTGCTTTTTTAGTCCTCAAATTCTCATTCACTTTTGTGAATCAAGCATATATCTTAAAATAACAGTTTAATTTCTATAATTGTAAATGCAAGGAACTTTTCAGTTTTTCCTGTGTAATGGGAAGAAGTGCTTATGAAGATAATGCTGGCGAGAAACTTACACTAAAGTACTGGGAAAAGTAAATGTGTCTTTTTTCCTGGTCAGATATATTTGTAACCACATATGGTCTGTTGACCTGCTGAATATTTAAACATATTACAAATGATGAGCTCTCAGTTGTCTTTAAATGAAATCAGTGATCTACTCCATGGAAATGCCTTTGTAGCTTAAAGAAAATATAGGAAGGCATGTGGTACATGTGGGAGGAAAAGAAATGGCCTGCTGCTTAATAAAGAGATTATTGCTATCACCATAGCTGACTTTATTTCAAATTAGTAGCAACCAAATAATGCTAAATGTTGTCTTCTTCAGAAACCTGCAAGAAGGATTGTGCTTTGTCCAGCAGTCAGAAAATCCAAACTCTATCAGAATAAGGAAAGAATAAGTTACTTTATTGAAGTAGATTTTTGGTGAAGGTGCCCTTGCTGGCACTTGCATACCACCTAAACAAATATATTGACTTCTGGACTGCTTGTGTGGTCTTGGTGGTGGAAGAAAATAGTGAAAAGTAAGTAAAAGGGAGATACTAGAATGGAGGGATTAGAAGAGGTGAGGCAGCTGATAAAAATGGGGCACGAAGTAGCAGAGGGATGCCAGGGTCTCTGGTCAACACAAATAAATTGGTATTGTGTAGGCTATCACACAAAATTTGACTGTAAAGCTTTGTCTTTTTTTTTCACAACTAGTACTGAAAATAAGTCCACTGCAGAAAGGGTAAAAAAGAGTGGAACTAGTGAAAAAACTTAGAGAATTTTTTTTAATTAAAAAAAGGAGAGAAAAGTAGCATTTTTTCTAAATTTTCCAACCATTATCAAGCACAGATGGCTGTTTCCAAATGGTTTGCCTCTACAGTATTGCCTACTTCTATGCTAGCTGAATTTTTCAAATATTTTCTAACTTCAGAGCAGATTGCAGTGATCCAAGTGGAAGGGAAGAAGAGAGAGCTAGCCTCAGTAATGTCTATTTCTAGAAAAAACTGGCAACACGTCAGCCGTATGTAGATGGAAATATATTTTACTGATTCTTTACTGACACCTGGTCAGTAAGGCAATTGAGCAGCTCCAGTTCCTGAACTAAACTGAAATAAACTTCACAAAATCTATTTTTTTCCTTTCCTTCACAATGTTATCAGTGTTGCCTCAGTCTTATGAAACCCCACATTGCATAAATTGTACCTAAGAGATCCTCATATCACCTCTTCTCCATTAAAAAGAGGAATGTGAAAAATACTGCATCTAGGTCTATGTGTGTTGTATTGATTCTCTTGTCATCTGTGACCTAATTTGGAAAACCTCTTCAAGGTCTGCATTGCAAATAGTTTGGTACATATGGTTCTCCTCCCCCATGTCTTAGTCATATGCACACACGTGCTGTGTGGTGATAATACCAAATGATTAATATCTTTTGTTTTGTGTTTGAATGACAGCTTGTTTTTTATTTTCTTCAATGTGCACAGATTACCCAGTTCTGTGACATTAAAGGATCTTGTTAAAGTCTCGGACAAAGCCCAGCAGGGCACTAGCACTTCTGAGCTGAAGCAGTAGAGACTGCTGTGAGGAGTTTGGGGTTGAAGAGAAGATAGAAGTTGCTGAGCCACCAATGGGCAGGACCAGTGGTACTTGAGTCAGGGCTTCTAGCAGGGAAGCCCTGACCTGTAGATGCTGCCTGCCCAGGGGAGCACATACTGAATTGAATAAGAAAGAAACTTGAGGAAGTAGAAGGATGAGTGCATGATTTGGGTGGGTGAATGGATTTTCAGAGCTGTATATTATCTGGCTCTGACAAGGTGATGGAGTGTCATAACCACTAAGTGAACTTTTATGTAGTTGGTTGTTGGAGTTAAAAACATGAAGTTTACAGAGGCACTAAGAGCTCTCAACTGCCTTGGAACATAAGGGTGCACAGAGCAGTAACTCATTTTGGCATTTCCAAACGTCTTCACATTTTAACAAAGGGATATTTGTGAGTATAATACCTATTAAAAATTTGTAAAATACTGTAACAGTCTACTGCAGTTGGTGGATTGAGTGTAAGTAAGCTGGAACATCTTGTACATGCCATTCGTATGAAAATCTGTGAGCACTTAATATAGCTTGCACAACCTAAATTGCCAAGTGATGCAAAGCAGATGAGGCCCAGCATGATTATAGGATCCCAGATTGAGATATTGGAGTGATTAAAAAAAAAAAAATCTTTTTAGACCTACTGCATATAAAAGACTTGAAGGCAGTAAATACCAACCCACAAAGACAATTTTTGGACCTGTAAGATAGACTAATGGACACACGTCTTTCTGGCTGAAATATGTAAAACATGCTGTTGCAGGACTGAGGAAAGATGTTTACATTTCATTTGCAGTCTTAGATATGAAAAAGTTTGCAGCCCAAAACCAAGGACATGTATTTTGGGGGAGCTATTTATCAGTTAATAATGAAAAGAAGGAGCGAGATGACTGATAAAAAGTCAAGAAGTACAGACTGCCTCTGCCTCAGGGAGAACAAACCTGGCTAATGATTCCAGACAGAAACTCCTCAAGAAGGGGTGGTGGATGTTTTCTGATTTTTATTTTCTTTTTGTGTAGGAATAGTGGAGATGATAGTAATAGTTTGTAATCATATAAAGTACATAACTCAATGTTTCTAGGTGATGCGTGTCCACAGGTAAATTTACTTAGCTAGGTTTTACGTTCATCTGTTAGTAGTTGTAATGCTGCTCTCATCTTGCATTTTATTAACCCAAACAACTCTTTTGCATAATATTATGTGATATATTTGCATTTTGTAATATTCTCATTTTCTTCTATAGCTTTTTCTCATTTGTCTTATATGGTATGTTTTCAACTAAAAGCAGATTATTTTAAAAAAAAAAGAGTGTGAAGACTAATATCAACTCAGGCACACTTGAGGATGGGAGAATAAAATCTGACTCCTGAAATGTTCCTGAATGTGATATGAGTAAATGTAACAGGCAGATAAGAAAAATTGTGATGAAAAAAGATGTACTGAATTGATGATCATAAACCTGGCTGCATGTGTGGTTCTTTGGTAGCTCAACAGAGACCCACTTCTTCCTCTAATATAGTCCAAACACTAACTGTGTGGACTGAGAAATTTAACTCAGTCTGAGGTACGTAAGTAGCTTTAAACATATATACTAACTGTTCATATTTTATGTATAAATGTAACCTTTATCTTGTCCCTTGTAAAAAGAGGGGGAAAAAACCCAATTTCTGAGCATAGTAAGGGAGAGCAAAAACAAATTCAGAGCCAAATTGTAAATTTGTTAATTGCATGAAGCAGTTGCTGAGACTAACAATGTGCTTATCTGCTTCCCTACATGGTGATTGGGAGGGTGGATTTGCAGAGACTTCAGGTGCTTTGATCGTGTGCCTGCTGTCCCGAGCAAACCACACGCTCTGCACTGCGTGGTAAAAGGCACTGTGGAACGCGAGCTGTCTGAACTACGTGTGTGGAGCAGGGCGTGTGTGTGGGCGAGACATGGTTTGCTTTTGCTTTCCTCCTTTGTTGTGTAGTCCTACCATCACAACCCAAAACCCCAGGCAGCTCTTGGCTGTTAGGACTTTTTATATGGTTTGTTGTGGAAGGGGGAATCTGACAACCATCTTAAGGAGCTAAAAATGATGTGTCAGATTCTATTCAAATGAAGGCATTTAAATAGCTGTTGCAGGGGACACTTCTGTCTTTTGTTCCTGTCTTCTCTTGCAAGGCAGGAAGAAGAGTAAATGTCTTCCCTTGCTTGTCTTTCTATGCAGGCATGAGACTTTTTTCCTTTTTTGAAATCTGAGATTTTCAAGACCAATGTTTAAAGAAACATGGACATTATAATGGAATAGCAGTCCTTCACTCTATTTTCCATCTCTGTGTGAGATTTCTTATGTTCCTCTCAAGTGATCCCACTTGGAGGAACAAGGAAAGCTGCTTGTTTGCTCTCATTTGACTTCATTTGGGCTGACCACTAGATCAGCAGCTTTTGAGTTTTATCTTCTATTCTGAGAAAACTGCTTTAGAGTCTCAAAGCACCTGATGATGGTGCTGCAGGGTTGGTTTTGGTTTTTGGTTGTGGTTTTTTTGTTTTTTTTTTTCCAATCAAAAATGTCTAAGGATGTAGTTCCTGAGTTTAGATGCACCTTAGAAGCAGCTCTCTGATTTGCTTCTGAACCAATTACAGTGCCCTGAGAAGTACACAGCAGGACTAATCAAACTGTGTGTACAATTTCTTGTAATTTTTATATACTATGTTCAAAAATCAGTCAGCCCATTGGTAGGAATTGAGTGGGATGTGACTGTGTCCCATATATTTTAATTTTATTGGGGAAGCAGAATATACCATGGGACATCAGGAGTACATCAGCAAAACTGGATGCCTGAAGCTGACAGCACTCAAGACTGAGACTGAAATCAACACTCATGGTTGAGACTGAAATTTCACAAGTGAGGAAGGATATTCACATTCCTTTCTCAAGTAAATTTCCACTGGAAAAAGAAAATTGTCACCTTGCATACCTTTAGAGTATGCCTTCTCCCATTCCCTATGAAGATTCTTACAGAATAACAGAAGCTAGCTGTCAGTGGTAGTAGCCTGCAATCCATAGCTCAGTAATTGCAATTTCTGCCATCTGCTGTTTGCATGCCAGAAAAGTTCCTTGGGAAACTGAGTACCTGTTGAACTGTAATTAGTAGTTCTTGCTTAAAATAATAATTTAAATCCGTATTTAGTTCATATTTTTGGCTTCTTTATGGATTCCTACTATGGTTGCCAGTGTAAAATTCTGTTTCACATTGTAACTTCTTTGGGTTGATAAACAGATATTAATCAGTTTACAGGATCATAAAATCATTTAGGTTGGAAAAGACCTTTAAGATCATCAAGTCCAACTATTAACCTAATACTGCCAAATCCATTCATAAACCATGACCCTAAGCACCACATCCATCCAACTTGTAAAGATATCCGGGGGTGGTGACTCCCTGGGCAACCTGTTCAAATGCCAGACCCCATTTCGGTGAATAAACTTTCCCTAATATGCAGTCTAAACCTGCCCTGGTGCAACTTGAGGCCATTTCCTCTTGTCCTATCACTTGTCCTTGGGAGAAGAGACAGCCCTCCACCTGGCTCTAACCTCCTTTCAGGACATTGTAGAGAGCAATAAGGTTTCTCCTGGTGGTGTAGCATTTCCCTGATCATTGTCCCTTGGAGTATGGATTGTGGGGGCTTCATTCTGAACCCTATTCCTGTCTTCCAGCTCAGAGAATGGGGTACCCAGAGAACTGGTCTTACTATTGAAGAATGAGGCAAAGGACGAATTAGTATGTCATCCTTTTCCTCATCCTTTATCACATTTTTTATTCCCCAAATCCCATAAAGGATGGAGATTCTCTTAGTCCTTCTTTTTTTTTTTTTTTTCCCTAATGTATTTATAGGAACATTTTAATTGTCTTTTACAGCAGTAGTCAAATGACATTCTAGTTGGGCTTTGGCACCTCTAATTTTCTTCCTGTGTAATCTCATGACATCCTTGTCCGTCGGGATTGCATGCCCCTTTTTCATTGTTGCCTACTTGAGTAATTAGTAGTGGAGAGTAATCTGAGGGCTGTATCAGGCTAGGACAGCTTTCTCCACACTCCTGAAAGCTAGCTGCCGTGGAGGCAGTGGACTTCCCCTATATTGTGGGTCCAGTGTGCCTTGATGACTGACTAGGATGAACAAAGATAAAACAGCAGTAGGCATTAAGTAAGCTTTCCATTTCAGAAGCTACTAACTCAAAATAGCTGTGTAGAGAATCTAAAAAATGTCCCACCAGCATTGTACAAACATTAACAGTTGAATGAAGAGGTTTGTCTTGTGAGGGAAATTATTTAATAAATTAGTATTTTATCTCTTCTTTTCTCTATCATTGTGATAAAAATAAGACAGGTGGATGATACAAAAAGAACTAATAGACCATGGTTGTAAATAGTAAAGGCTTCAAGGAGACTGTGTAGCACATTCTGTCAAAAGCTCTCATAGCTTTTAAACTGGTGGCCTCAACAGTAAAAGTACAAAGAGGGGCTGGAAGGAAGGTAGTTTCTCAGTGGCAGTTTCAGTATCATGTTTAAGCACATTATTACAGGCTCTGCATCCAGTCCTGACTTTTTTGTTGCACATGAATTGAGGTGTAGAGTTGGTGTGTCTGGCCAATGGAAAATTTTGGATTTGCAAAGAAATACAGCTGGAGACTGAGATGCACTGTTCTTGGGAGGCTCTTAGTGCGGGGCCAAGGAGCGACTTGTGGTGGGTGATGTAAACTGGCCTGTGCACTGCACAGATCTTGGAGTGTATTATCTTCTGTGATCAGATTCTCTCACTAAGGGAACTGCTTGGATTGCTCTAAGCAGGAGTCTGTGTGCAAACTAGTATGTATGCAGTGTGGACATTGAGAGGCCAAGGACTGTACAGTGAAACAGAAAGGGAAATAATTTGACTAAGTAGATAGGAATTGTCATGTGTTTTGGGGCCAGAAGCTCAAGAAAGGCTTTCCTAGGTAAGGTGTTCCACAGCATGCCTGGGAACACTGGAAGTACAGTGCTTTCTGTGACATAAAGTCATGGATTCTCCAGATTTAGGACAGTTTTCCTTCCTGAGGTGTTGGAGTGGCTTGGCTTCTGAGTTACCTGTAGCCAATGGAGTGAATGTGGCATTCTAAAAGCAGCATGTACAAGGCGTAATACAGAAGAGTGCTGCTTAAATTTTACAGAAGGTTCATGAAACTTGATGTATTTTATACTAAAAAGTCATATAAATCCTCTCAATTAAAAAGGTAGTTCCAGCAGAAAATTCGGAACCAGTTACAATATGAAAGAAAATACTACTATTCCTGTTAGTTAAGGTTAGATAATACAGAAATTAAGCTCCTCTGAAAATGGAAGACTTAATATTTAGAGATAGAAATGATGGCAATGCTTCTGTCCATGGAAATGAAAATGAACGTTTGATCTGAACTCATAATTTGGGTTTGGGTTATTTTCTATAATGGTATAAAATAATTGCACTGACTCAGTCATCATTCTTTGGAAGTTACAGATGAGATTTTAAAGCCATATATATAATGATTTATATGAATTACAGTAAATGACAAGAACCTCCTTTAAATCTGTCGAACTTAATTTTCTGCTCTGTGGAGCACAGTGATTGAGACAGTGAAGCTGAATGACGTTTTACACTGTGCATGCTGCCAGCTGCCAAAAGCCTATGGCATTAGCGGAATCCACAATAAACCCATGGACAGCTAGTCAAGAAGATGTGATGCAAAATTCTCTCTTGGCAGTGCTTCTAAGGGAACTTCGGGCATCGTTTTGCAGTGCCTACAGTGGCAGAGCAATGGCATTCTGGATGAGCAGTTTGGCAGAGCTGTATGCAGCTATTTCAAATATTGGTGGATGCTGCTAAGTGGTTTAAGGGTCATAGTTTCTTTGGACCTCTTTGACATCAGAATCATAATTAGGATCAGTGTGATATTTGACTTTAGTCCAGCTGTATCCAAAAGGGGGTATATAGCGCACTGTCTTTTCAGATAAATAGTCGGTATTCAGATTCTCATCGGTTATTATTCTATTGGGAAGAAAAATTGATGAGAGAATTGCTTATAATAGTCAGTGCATCTTCCATTTGTTTGCAGAACAAATCTTCATAAAATTATATTTTCCTAAATAAAAGAAGAATAGGAATAATAAAGGGAGTCTCTGTATTCTAGAAATTCTCCTTAGTGCCAGGAATACGCTTGAAATGCACTCTCTGAGCTTTCTTCTATGCTTGTATTGCAAGTTCCTCTGATACCTTTTTGTTTGTCATTGCCTTTTCTGGCCACATCTGTGCTGCTTTTGTCTTTGGGGTTTGGGATTTTTTTTGCACAGGCAGTAGGACCAACAACTTCAAAATTGCTTTTAGTCACCAGGGGAATCCATCTTGTTGCATTACAGAACAGCACCAGAGCAACATCTTCATGAATTAGAATGGTAATTTCTTCTTTTTCTATGGGATCTTAACTTCATGTGACGTTGACAGTGAATTTTCACTATGCCTTCAAACACGCAGATTTTGGACTCAATACATTTGATATCAAATTACTCTTACTATTTTCTTTTAGTGTATGGCAGTTTGCTTTGAAATTGAGGAAAAAATGCTAAAGACATTGATGTCAGATGAAACACAAAATTCATGTGTCCAGGATAATTCATAAGATTCATCTTCCAATGTTTGGGATTTTTTTCCTCTCCACAACTTTCCATATAAACATGAGACTGAAGACACTCTATCCTTGGGAATCTGTAATTTGCACATTTTGTGACTTTTCTTTTAAGCTTTGAGTATTGATGTAAGAGAGATGCCATTTCTATGCAAGGGTTGTAGGAGGGAGCTGGGCTATGTAACGGGTCTTCTTTTGGCTTATTTGGGGTTGCAGGACATGAAGCGTGGGAGTTTGTCTTTGTCAGGGTTTGAGCCCGGCCAAATGCCAGGTACCCCCAAATTAACACACCCACACTCAGGGCTCATGAGTTGAGATAAGGAAACCCGGGAGAAGACGCACTTAGAATAGGCAAAACAGGACTAACTTAGGTTGCAAAGTGATCTAATTTATTACTAACAGAGTCAGAGGAGTAAATGAGAGGTAAAATAAACCCTTCAAGGCCACCGTTTCTTCGCTCACCCCCCTCCCTCCTTCCCAGCAGCTGCACAAGGGAANACTCTATCCTTGGGAATCTGTAATTTGCACATTTTGTGACTTTTCTTTTAAGCTTTGAGTATTGATGTAAGAGAGATGCCATTTCTATGCAAGGGTTGTAGGAGGGAGCTGGGCTATGTAACGGGTCTTCTTTTGGCTTATTTGGGGTTGCAGGACATGAAGCGTGGGAGTTTGTCTTCTAATCAAGAAGACATTTTCCTAGTTGGTCATTTTAACTCCTTTTTTTCCAAAGCAAAGGTAACTTGAGGTTTTCTTTGAAGGCACTTCAGAATCTTGCAAACACTATCATGAAGTATTCAATACCATTCTTTACTTTGTCATGTGATACTGGATCGTCATCATCCACAGCCACTGGCAATCTGCTTTGCTAATAAAAGTTTTCAACTGCAATCTTCATTTAATCTGAGGAGAAAATTACCATTTGATTTTTAATTTCCATAGATGTAAAAAAGTTTTCCCTCATATGCCACACTAAATAAATTTCAGATGAAATCTGAAAGTAGTAGTGGATGTAAGTGTGGTTTGTTTATGATATTTTTATTATTAACAAGGCAATTTAAGTCCCTCACTGTTTAGGAATGGAAATATTTAGGTGTGAAATATGCTCTTTTCCTTTAACTACAGTTACCACAAAATATCTGTTGTAACCAAGTATAGAGGATAATAGGGCAGAGACTTCAGGGACTTGGATCTATAGCTCTAGGTGCAGTTTTGAAAAATACAGAAATCTTTGGTATATGTATAACAAAAAGTAATACTCCATATGTGCAACATCTCTGTTGAAAAGTAGCCATGTATGTCATTTCTCATACTCACTGCATTTGTTACTCAGAGTAGAACAGACAGGTAAAGTATTTCATTTTTGTTTTACTGCAATCAGAAAGCAATATCATCTTTCTCATCACACAACTAGCAGGGGAAGAATTAAGTTGTATGTAGCTGATTCAATTCTTAGTGACAGAGCTACAAAAGAAATACATGAATAAACCATTGTTATAAATGCAGTAGCATCAAAGCTAACTTGGTATCATGTAGAGGGGTTTTTACTGTTAAACTGTATAAAAATAAGCTTTCAAAATCTTTTTGAAAGCTGAACTTTAACAAAAAGACTGTTTTCTATTGTATTTTTAAACTCTATTTACCTCCTCAAGACCAAAATTTTGGATTATGCTTTGAGAAAAATGCTATTTCTTTAAAAACATAACAACAAAAAAAAGAAAATACGCAATCACTTGTTTGTAGTTCTCTTTTTGAGTACAGTGGATTCCTTAGTTGCCTGGAGTGAAAAGACTTGCTCCACAAATTTGTTGAGCAGATATATATTTTTTTTAATATCTTGAGCAGTGGGTGGAGGTGAGCTTTCTCAGTGTGGTTTGAAAGGAAACTTAATATAGTATATGCAGGAGTTCAGATCTTGTAGTCTCATTTTAATTATGTCCCAGTCTCTGCTGTGTAGCTTTGGACTTGTTGCGTGATTTCTCTGTGCTTTCATTTTTCAGTTGTGTGCCTTTGCCTAAATTGTAGATTGTAGTATAGGATAGATCAGCATGTAATATAATTCAGATCAGCACTCCTATGGCTTAGGTGCTTCATGGGGTAGATAGTACATTTTCTTCAGGAGTAATTTCACTGGGTGATTGTGCAAAGATTATTTTACAAGGTGCTAGAAGCTGGACTAAATTGAACATAGCATCCATTCAAATGTGATATAACCCCTCATACTATAAACCCAAGATACTCTGTGAGTTTCTTTCCTATTGTAATTGATCTTTTCCAAAATTAAATTTGTACCCATGTAAATTTATATATACGTTGTATATACATGTGTGTACGTATTGTTTCCTTACAGATAACTTATTTCAGTCTTTTATGTTACTTCTGCTTGTTAAATGATTCTCTGGATCCATTGCCACAGTTGGGCATAAGTTAGGGTGTTGGCATAAGAGATGGGAAATATTCTGATGGAGATCTACAACCTAGTTTAGTCAAAGCAATATGTTATGCAGTATGTCTTCTCTTTTCAAATGCCAGGGTGGGAAAGTGCAGAACAGGTCATTGCACTGCTATAACTCTGTGAGTTGGATGAAAAATGTAATTATCCGTTGTTCTCAGGATAGAATCATAGAATGCTTTAGGTTGGAGAAGACCTTTAAGGCCATTTAATCCAACCATTAACACAGCACTACCAATTCCACTACTCAGCCATGTCCCCAAGTAGCACACCTACATGTCTCCAGGAATGGTGCCTCCTCTACTGCCCTGGGTAGCCTGTTCCAGTGCCTGACCACCCTTAAACTTTTCCTAATGTCCAATCTAAACCTCCCACAGTGCAACTTGCGGCCATTTCCTCATGTCCTATCAATTGCTACTTGAGAGAACATAATGACCATCAGCTGCCTACAACCTCCTTTCAGAGAGCAATAAGGTCTCTGCTGAGCGTACTCCTCTCCAAGCCAAGCAACCTCAGTTCTCCCAGCTGCTCCTCATAGGACTTGTGCTCCAGACCATTCACCAGCTCCATTGCCCTTCTCTGGACACTCTCCAGTGCCTCAATGTCTTAACAAAGCTGAACAAAACTGAACGCAGTTTTTCAGGTGCAACCTCACCAGTGTCAAGTGCAGAGAGATAATCCCTACCCTAGTCCTACTGGCCACACTATTCCTGATATAAGCCAGGATGCCTCTGGCCTTGTTGGCCACCTGGGCACAGCTGGGTCATGTTCTGATGGCTGTTGACCAGCACCCCCAGGTCCTTTTCCACCAAGCAGCTTTCCAGTCACTCTGCCCCAAGGCTGTAGTACTGCATGGGGTTGTTGCGATCAAAGCGCAGGAGCTGGCATTTGGCCAAGTTGAACCTCATCCAACTGACCTCAGCCCATCGAACCGGCCAGTCCAGATTCCTCTGGAGAGCCTTTCTACCCTCCCTCAGATCAACACTCCTGCCCAGTCTGGTGGTGTCTGTGAACTGACCGAGGGTACACTTGTTCCCCTGCTCCAGATCATTAGTAAAGGTATTGAACCTGCCAGGACTGGCCCTGGTGCAGAGCTTTGGGGAACACGACTTGTGACTGGATACCACCTGGACGTAACTTCACCACCACTCTGGGCCCAGCCATCAGCTATTTTTTCACCCAGTGAATAGTGCACCCATCTTACCCTGGAGAGCAGCCAGGTTCGCCAGGAGAGTGCTGTGGGAGACAGTGGCAAGGATATTCTTAAAGTCCAGGTAGACAACATCCACAGCCTTTCCTTCACATATCAACCAGGTCATCATACAAAGGAAGGAGATCAGGTGGGCCAAGCAGGACCCGCCTTTCACAAATTCATGATGGCAGGGCCTGATTCCCTGGCTGTGGGATGGCACTCAGAATGATCTGCTCCATGACCTTCTCTGGTACAAAGGTCAGACTGACAGGCCTGCAGTTCCCTGGATCTTCCTTCTGGCCTTTCTTGTTTATGGGTGTCATGCTGGCCAACCTTCAGTCAACTGGGACCTCCCCAGTCACCCAGGACTGCTGGTAAATGATGAAATGTGGCTTGGTGAGCACTTCTACCAGCTCTCTCAGTACTGTCAGGCAGCTCCTATCCAGCCCCACAGACTTGTGTGTCTAAGTGGTGTACCATGTCGCTGACCATTTTCCCTTGGGTTTTGGGGGCTTCTTTCTGCTCCCCATCCCTGTCCTACAGTTCAGGGGGCTGACAAAAGGCCTTATAATTAAAGACTGAGGCAAAGAAGGTATTAAATACCTCAGCCTTTCCCTCAAGCTCTATTAAAAGCAAAATATAATGCACACACTCCCACCCCTGCCAAGATAAATGATTTTATAACAGAATGGAACGTGCTCATTTGCTACTAACTCTGCCTGACACTAAGGCAGGCAGGTTTTTTTAGGGGATTTAATTTGCGTTAATATAAATTCTAACTTCCGTCTGGCAGTAAAGAAATACAGTATATAGCTGTGCTGACCCTAAATGTGTGTGAGGAAGGCCCTGCCCTGTGTAAATGCAAACAGGGTCCTGTAGGTTTGATCTGGTGACATTTGTATCTCAGGTATAATCTATGCCTCCTTTACGGTGAATAAGATGAACTTGATGTTCAACAGATGCACTGTGGCAAAGTTGAACTAAATATCCATGTTGTCATAGTACTATGAAGGGGCTTTGGTTTTTTCCTGCCATTCAGCTCTGTGACCTATTTTCATTTTCTGTGTGATTTTTTGGGGGTTTTTGATTTGCGACCACATAGCCTTGCTTATTTATAAAATGTCTCTGTCCCTTGCAAAAAAAAACCCCATACTTGCTTTGAATGAAATGTGAGCTAGGAAGGAGAGTTATCTGAAATATTACAAAGTTTTATTTCTCTAACTAAAATGATGCTAACCTCGTTTTAATGAAAAGGAATAATTTCTAAACTGAGTGTTTATGTCCATGCAAATGGTAATGGATGAGCTGTGAATAGCGTATCAATGTCTGTAGTGGTGATATTGTCAGGATCAATGAAACCTCAGCCAAAGTTAAATCATATTAGATTGTCCTAAAATGTCATTAAAGAGCAATGTAATTTTCTCTCTTTCTCCATTTTGTCACTGCTGTGGCAGAGATGCCTCAGAATAAAAGCTTTTTTAACAATTTGTTAATCTAGCTTCATTTGCTGTTTCCATAATTCAGTGCTTAAAACATCTTAATCACCTGGGTGTGTTTAATGAGGATGTCCAGATGCTGCAGGAAATATGTTGTTCCAAGGCTGAGTGAAGAGACTCGTGGTGCACATAACCCAGAAACCTGGTTGTGGCCATCTGCACAGGCCAAGGGTTCACATCCTACCTGTCCCTGAAGGCAGAACAGTGGGTGCTTGTCTGGGAGCAAAAGCTGCATCTCCAGCTGGGGGGTCTGCACCATCTATCCCAGTGGTGGCTGATGCCTCCACCCAGACGGAGCTGCTGAGGGGGAAAGACTGCATGCAGAGCTCAGACTGCAGAAGGTGCTTAGACCTTTCTTCTGGGGCAGGGACAGGTGGCAGACCTCCTTGCAAAAGGCATGCCCAGGTGGGGGAACCTCCTGCGGCAGCTGGCTGAGCTGCAGGAGGGGATGAGAAGGCTGCATAACATCTGGGAGGCCAAGAAGGAGTTGGGTAACTGGTTCCATGTGCAATCTGCTGTGGACCCACAGCCCATGGCAAGTCAGCCACAAACTCCCCCACTGGGAGAGAAGAATCTGGGGAGACTTTACAGCCCCTTCCAGTACCTAAGGGGGACCTACAAGCAAGCTGAAGAGGGACTTCTTACAAGGGCATGTAGTGATAAGACAAGAGGGAATGGGTTCAAACTGGAAGAGGGTAGATTTAAATAGTAGGAGGAAATTCTTTACTGTGAGGATGATGAGATACTAGAACAGGCTGCCTAGAAAACTTCCAGGGGATGCCCTACCCCTGGAAGTGTTCCAGGCCAAGTTGGGTGGGGCTTTGAGCAGCCTGGTCTAAGGTAAGGTACTCATGGTAGAGGGATTGGAGCTGGATGACTAACTTTAAAGGTCCTTTCCAACCCAAATCATTCTATGATTTGATTAATGTGGACATCATTGTCCTGCAATTATATGGATAAATTCTGCATTTATAGGGATATCTTCTGCATTTATTACCTAGAAAAAATACAAAGCTGAAATATAATTGTCATTGGAATGCTTATGCTCATTAAGAGCATGGCTAATACAATCACATTAGAAAACTTGACAGCTATTTTTCAATCTATTGCTATAAATACAGAATTTGTGAGTTACTCATTAAGAGTAAGTTTAAAATTATCAAACTGGGGTTATTTATAGGTGGATTTACTTCAGTGTGATGCTTGGAGCTGAATCGTGAGTAAGAATTTTTGTGAATAAGATGATGACATTTGATTTGCCTAGACTTTGAGCAGTACCTTTTTGCTGGCACCTGCTTCATTATGAGTGAAGTTATAACTGTCACAGCTGCCACAGATTTAGTTCTTGTTTTATTATTCATGCGTTCTTAACTGAAGGTTTTTTCTCGTGGACTGGTGGCTGTGGGGTGATGATAAATATGTAAGTGAATGTGGTCCTCTGAGGACAATGACTTGAATGCTCCCATATTTTAACTGTGCTCTTGTAGGAAGTTACCAGTAATGGGTTGACAGTTTGTGCTTTCTGCATGTCGGGGGAGAGTTTTGAGGGACAACTTTCAATTGCAGCATTGACTTCAACACTTCTGCAGCTTCTTTATAGCTGTTTTCAGTGGCTTGGAGATGGAGGCTAATTTGAAGGAGCATCAAGCCTTGAACTGCATGTATTCCTCTGTACTCTGGCAGGTAGAATCAGCAGGGAGTGGAAAAGTAGTTTAAAATAAGTGTATTTGGCATTATCTAGAAAGTTTTATTGTAAAATAATTTCCCATCATCTGTCTGGCTGTTAACACATACTGCTAAACATACAACTCTGTGGTGGATTTGAAAGCCTATATTCTAGGTTTCTTTTGCTGAGCCCAGTAGGTTTTTGCTCTCCATATGGCTGGAAGCTCAGAAAGAATGTGTAGATTGTATTGATTAAAAAGGAATTGTGAAAAAATGTGTCAGTAAGAATTTGAAATACTGTGTCTCTGCTTATGCTTTTAGTCCGTGCTGCCTTTTTTCTTTCCCTTTTTTTCTCATTTCCTGCCTTTTGAGAGGGTGGAATATAATTAACAAGACTGAACAACTTCTTGTAATTAAAAGCCTCAAATGTGAAGCATACTTTATCAGTTCACTTCTTTGTTAGGGTTCAATTCTAAAGCTGAAGTATCTGAGATTACTCCTGCAAATTAGCATTATGGCCAGCAGTGGAAAAAGCATTCATAGTGAACAGTTCATGTATTTTCATGAGTGTTCAATAACCAGTCCCCAGCATGGGACAATCACCCATGTGTTCTGTTCCATCCTTCTTTTCTATCCTATTTCTTTTAGTGGGAGCGCATTCACTTAAAAATTATCTTTTAAAACTTACTTGCTACAGATAGTAGTCAGGAATCAAAAGCAAGCTTGCTGTGACATTGTCTGAACTTGGGATGACATTTTCTACTGTTCCTGACAACAGAAAAATTAAATGCTCTATAAAGTTTGGTGGTTTTAATATCACTTCAACCTGAACATATCATCATGGAAGAAAAAGGCAAGATGATATGCATTTTTGCATTTGGTTCAGTTGCTGACTCCTTTTTTTGTCACCCTGGGACCTTACCAAGTGTAGGTTTTTGGTTAAGCCTAGTCTACTCCATCTTAATGAATAAAAGGCTTGTAAATCTGAGACAAATTTCCTAATCTCTGCCCTGTATTTATCTTAGGAATCACAATTAATAAATTGCTGATACATATTTTGTTTTTGAGGATTAGTGGAAATCAGATCTCTATTTTTCTGTTGCTCTGGCATTAATGATTCTGGCTATTGGTATCCCCAGTGAAGCTGGATAAAGAGGTAGCATTTAGCTCAAATGATCTTGACTCAACTTTGCAGTAATACTAAGTCAAAACAGCAAAGTCTTTGATGTTTGCTTTGATGCTTTTGAAAGGAAATGCTTTGACCTTACTTAGAAAAACTTCATTTTGCATCTACACAAAATCTGTTAGCTGCCATAGAATGTTCAAAGTCTGTTAAATCCATATTTTCTTCTAAAAGAAGAAAAAAAAAAAGACTTGGTAAAATTTCAGGCAATACCGTGTAGTTTTCATGTAGTTAGCAAACTTCTAGAAAAGCTGGTTTCATTACTTCCCTCTTCAATGATCACGTGTTTCCCTATTTGCATCATAATAAGAATAATAAGAAAACAAGAAGCAAGGGGAAATGTAAATAGCCATAATATTCAAGCATGCACACTCAAATATGCAAGCCTGTTTTACTGAGAAAACCTGTTAGCAATAGTTGACTTCAAAAAGTGATCCAATTTATGAATTTTGCACTTCATTTCATTTCAAAAGGCTTTTGTCTGTTTCTGACTCCTCTAGATATTAATTCCTGAGCAAGTGTTTAGGTAGGCCTGATACTTTAGAAAAAATCAGAAAGATGCTAGCAATGTTTCCCATTGTACTTTGTAGGGAAAAGTACTGGGTTTTATTTATAAATATGTTTTATAAACATGTATAAAGTATTTATAAAAATTGAAATAATTCATAATGTATTTACATGCCTTATATGCACTTGGAGATGGGGTTATTTCCTATCCTTAAGTCAGAAGAGATATCTGCACACAGCTACAGAAACAGAAGCCTAGGCCTCCTTTTGCTTCAAGTGTCCTTGTAGCTAACAATGATATGATTCTCTCCTTCGCTTATTTCAAGAAATTTCTACAGGTTCTTTTCTGAGAAATCTGCTGGCACCAGTGGTGAGAACTGCCCATTCATATATGTAAGCTCAGTTTGTGGTAGGAAGGACACTGGGGTTTTTAAGATATTTTGCCCCCCCCACCCCCCCC